>BTHU01000006.1:29584440-29974440 GCA_036184795.1 Tokudaia tokunoshimensis | reverse complement strand
ACCTAAAGGAAAGGGGGTGGGTCTAAAGGAAAGAGGATAGGCCTAAAGAAAAGGGATGGGCCTAAAGGAAAGGGGTGGGCCTAAAGGAAAGGGGGTGGCCTAAAGAGAAGGGGTGGGCCTAAAGGAAAGGGGTGGGCCTAAAGAGAAGGGGTGGGCCTAAAGGCAAGGGTGGGCCTAAAGAAAAGGGGTGGGCCTAAAGGAAAGGAGTGGGCCTAAAGAAAAGGGGTGGGCGTAAAGGAAAGGGGTGGGCCTAAAGGAAAGGGGTGGGCCTAATGGAAAGGGGTGGGCCTAAAGGTAACCTTAGAAGGGCAAAGAGTGGGACATCTATAGGCATGTATGTTGCCTGTAGATGTTAGCACAGGCAGTCTTCTTATCAATTTCTTGATCAGCTACTTTCCACTGAGGACCTGTGCATTCCACAAACACTATGCTACAAAGACCCAAGAAGCCCTGTACAGATTTTATTTTTTTAACGGAGGTGGAAGATAACTTCCCCAACGCAGCAGAGACCCTCCAAAGGCAGCCAGTGACCATATGAGTAGAGGCACAGCCTGGGGTGAGGCCAGGCTCCGTGTCCTCGTAATATCCACACTCTTGACTGTGCCAATGGCCTGAGCTCAGCGCAGCCAAATCTGCTTAACTTCATGACAACTACCCGTGACTGTTCTCTGAGCACAGGGCCTCTGTCCTCTCTGTAGTCATGTCTCCTAGTCACCAATGACAGGGGAATCTCGGCGTCTGTGTGGTCAGAGCGTTCGCTCCTTCCTCTCTACGTGAGACACAGCAGAGACTGGGTGCCTGCTGTCTGCCTCTCTGAGTCCCAGGCTCTGTGAGGGAATCTCCATCTCTGACACCTCCTCATCCTTTGAGAAGCCTCCTGAGTCACCTGTCCCAAGGACTATCTGAGAGGTCCAGTGGTTCCTGACGTCCAGCAGAGAAAGGTACCATTTAGGCCCATATCATCCCCATGTTACACAGGAGAGCATCCCGCAAATTTCAAATGTTATAACCAAAATGTAGAATTCTTCAATGCCCAAATGCAGCAGGCAAACAACCTCTGGAGAAAATTCCACTCAAAAGCTAGACTTTCCAGAGAACTGCCTTGGACCCCAATAGCACCTCCTACTGGTCATGTGTGGTATTACACCCAAGTTCCACTAGACAAGGCAGGAAGCTAACAATCCTGCATAGTACCCAGAACCGAGGAATCCAAGCTCCATTACCCCAACAAAGCACAACGACATCATCTTGTCCATCCTCCACCACCTGTAGGTGGTCTTCTGGTCCACAAAGCATCCGGATAGTTCCAGAAGCCTCTGCCAATGGCTGAAGTCTTACCCCACCTTTCAGCCACTGTCCAGTTCTGTCTGTGGTCATTTTGTGATTGTCCTTTCGGTTCTAAGCTGTCCCCTGTAACCTCTGTTATCTAGGGCCAGTGCCTCTGCATGCAACTCCATGAGCAAGGTGCCTATCTACCTCCATCTCACTAGAGGCTGACCAGACAAAGATCACCATCATCCTTGTTGCACGTCCCTCTCCACAGGCTGTCTGAAGCTGGCCAGGAACCACTGCTTGGGGAAAGTAAGTCAAGAGACAGAAATCTTGGCTCAAGGATAGACCTGTAGCTGAACTAACCAGTTTTGGAGAAGGTGGACACTAAAAAGGCTTTTTCATCTACTTAGAAGATCACTATCAAATGCACACACGTGTACATTCAGTAGTTCATGCAGTCGTTCATTCATTTGTTCATTCATCCATTTATTCACTTGTTCATTCATTCGCTTGTTCATTCACCCATTCATGCATTCATCCATTCATGCATTCATTCATTCACTTCATCCATCCATTCCTGCATTCATTCACATATCCATCCATCATTCACTCCTGCATCTATCCTTTCACACATGCATTCATTCATCTCTCATTTACCCATCCATCCATCCATCCATCCATCACATCGGCCTTCAGTCTCTGAGCATCTAGAAAGTTTGTAGGTTCTCTTGAATCATGAATGTCACCATGTCACTCAGCCTTTCCATTCAGTCTGGGGGCCTATGACTGAGAAGAGAAATACCTTCTCCCAGAGACGTGTATCTCAGAAGAGGTGCATCATGGGGTAGGAGACCCTGAAAGTAAAGGGCTTTATAGGGGTGGAGAGGAGGCTCTGGAGTATTTGTGCCGTTGAAAGACTGACAGGGCTAGAGGACCAGCTGGGTCTGTACCTGCACCCCGAAACTACATCTCCTAGATTGGCAGGAAGTGTTAAAGACAACAAGGGACGTGTCACTGGAGGGTGTGTGTGTGTGTGTGTGTGTGTGTGTGTGGTGTAAATAGACAGTGAGTGGCAGTAATTACCTAAAATTGTGGGTTAGGAGTGGATGTACATAACTAAAAAATACACAGAGATGTGAGGGGGGAGCACTCATCAATTAGAACTAATTACTTAACAGCTAATTCCAATAATAATGGACTGTATTTGAATATGCTAACAAGAGGAACCTGCCTCTGTAAAGGTAAGAGAAACAAAAATAGCAGAAGGCCCCCGGGGCTGAGAGGAAACCCAGGGAACAGTTCTTCTTCCAGGCCTGGCCCTGACCCCCACTTACTCTGCATCTCCCTTACTGGTTGAGGTCCCTGCTCTGGGCCACCTGTCAACCCCAGCTTCCCTGCTTGGCAGGCAGAGGCCTGAATGCAAGAATGCACACGGGAGATGCAGGAGTGCACGCCCAGTTAACCCCACAACAAAACTGAGACAGGAGAGAGAACAGTTCTGAGGACAGCCTGTGGCCTGCCAAAGACACCAGCCTCAGGGCAGGATGGGGATGATTCCTGCCACCATGCAAGCACTACCGCATGCAAGTGAAGGTCAGGGGATTGGCGACAAGGGCTCTGCTGTCCCACTGAGCCTTGAGCCAGTTCTGTGTTCTCAGAGCTACTGCTGACTGCCACACTCAAGTCAGGACAACTTCTAGGAGTCTGTCCCGTAGTAAGATCTCAGGCACATGACATGTGACTGCATGTAGATATATACGTGTGTGTGTGTGTGTGTGTGTGTGTGTGTGTGTGTGTGTGTGTATGCACCTGCACACAGGTGGAATGAGGGCTTCAGGCCCGTTTCCTGGCCCTCTGGGAGGTGGCTATGTGGTGGGTCTCTCCAGTGCACAATCTTGACAGGCTCAGACATGATTAAAGGCTTTAGTTGGCCCCTCACTCGTGTCTCAGAGACAGCACGGATGACAGATTGGTGGCTCTGCTGGAGGATACACACACACACACACACACACAAACATTCAGAGAAGCTGCAGAGAGGAAGGCACGAATGGGAGGCATGCCACTGGGCCGCTTGTGGCTGAGACCTGGATAGCTCGCTTGGACATGAGCTGCTTCCAGTCAGGTTAGGAACCAGAGCTCATGGGTTCTGACTAGAGGGTAAGGTCCTGCAGGCTCACAAATGTGTGGTGGCATTTAAGTGTCATCCCTGGCCGGTAGGTCTTCAGTAAGTCCCTGAACAGCCATGCCTTAGTTTCTCTTACTTGTGCCTACCTAGGAGTCCTAGCCGTCACCTAGGTTGCAGGATCAGAACTCAGGACCCACTCTGGAAATACAGTTGTCTGTGATACTAGGGAAGAGAGTCAAACCAAGGCCAGGGACTCTAAGACGGGAAACAGAGCTGAATTCTTTAGTTAAGTTTAGTTAGGGAGGTAAACTGAGGCTCAGATGCCAGATCTCCCAGCCGGCTTTAAGGAAGAGGACATGAGGTTCCTCCGCAGATGGGTACTTTTGGGAAGGTCGTGACCTTGGGTCAGTGCACTGGCCAGGGCAGGTGGTGTGCTGGGCTCCAAGTTTCTCAGATGGAGGCGCCCCTAGTGTTCCCAGGATCCGACTTGCAAATGTCCAGGGGAGAGGGGTGGGAAAAACCAACAGCGCCCAGAGTTGACATTTGCATTTCAAACACTTATATCAGCAAAACAAATAACAGTAATTATACCATTTGCATATTTGTGCCGTGATTGTTTAGCGAGGGGGGAGGAGGGGCGCTTGCTGATGCCAGCAGTCCAGCCTCCTGCACAGCTGTGCCTCCCGCCACTGCCTGCCTGCCAGCCACCTCCTGTCCCTAAGACCACACACACCTCAGGTTCCCTAACAGGAAGGGGGCACAGCCCACCAGTACCTGACGCCATGACCCCAGCCAGGCATGGGCTCCTCACCCGATCTCTTGAGTCCTCTCAGTCTTCCACAGTGTCTCCCCCCTCAGAGTGCCCCACCAGCCTGGGAGATACAGACCAGGATGTCTCAGATGGCCCCTCCCCATCACAGTGCAATTTGGGGGGAAAGCATCTTCACCACCACCCTGATGGGAACGAGCAAGGTCTCCCATACTGTAACTCCAGGCCAGCAGGGCCTTGAGCCTTCCCTGTGTGGAGTTGCCAGCCCTCCCCTGCTGTACAGGTGACCCAGGCCAACAAAGAATGACCTACTCAAGTCCCTGCCTTCCACCGAGTGCTGGACTTGTGGATCAGGGCATGAGACGCAGGGGCATAGCACAGCTCTGAGAGCTGATGGCGGCTTCCATCTGGAAAGGGAAAGGGAAGAGGTATCGATCCCTCTCACCCCGACCCGGACCCCGCTAAGGCTCAGAATCCCAAGAGCATGCCCAGGGCTACAAAGGCAGGTCTTCCTGGCCACCCTGGGAGAGTAGGGCACCAACTCCAGGAACCCACATCTGTGACCATGCTTCTGCCCCGCACAGAGCTCCACCTCCGACCCACCTTACCCTAGGTGCATAGGGGACATGGTGGAGCCCAGTGACTGGCCCTGTTCCCTCACCCAGACGTCAAGCTATGACAACTCGTTTCAAGGCCAGCAGATGATGGAGGGGGGTTCCGCAGCTCTAAGACACCGGTTGCAACTACAGACAACAGAGAGTACAGCTTCTCACAGGAGCACTCACAGGGCCTGAGCACCACAGCCTCGTGTGGGATCCCAATCCAGCACCAGTATCCCAAGACTGCAGAGACAGGGAAGCTGAGGAGACCAGCCTATGAGCGCAGCACGAATTAGTTTAGTTGAGGAGCTGCTTCCAGGTGGACAGGGACACAAGGGTGGTGACCATAGCGGCTGTGGGAGGGGCTGTCCAGGGACCCCCAGACAACCAGGGGAAGTTGTCAAGCCAGGCAGGGAAGGATTGAGATAGGTGAACCCAGTTAGCTTTCAGGCCCAGCTTGCTTGACCACCTGTGTTTCATGTTTGAGCATGATTGTGTGTGTGTGTGTGTGATATTGTGTCTATGTGCCTGTGCCTGTCTGCTATATGCCATCATGTGTGCTGAGGCTCTGGCTACATGTAGAAGTGTGTGGTATGTAGGTGTGCACATCTGTGTAAGACCACCTGTACTCAGAGGTTCAATTGCATGTGTGCGCATATATGTGGATATGAGTGTGCGCATACTATAGGTTTTCTCAGGTGATGTGAGTCCTTTTATCTGGGTCAAGGCTGAGTTGGACAAGGGACTAGGAGTTGGTCTGCAGGCCCCGCCCCACTACCCAGTATCAGAGTAGGAAAGGCACAGACCAATCAAAACTGGGAAGGGAGCTGGCCCCGCCCACCAACACAAATGTCTCCTCCTATCCTCAACACAGCGGCCACAACCCAGAGATGGACACAGCCTTGAACAAAGATCCTTGCAAAGATAGCAGCTGTGGTTGCTACCCCATTAGAGGGCGTTCCCAAGGCCGTGCGCTGTGACTCTCATTGCAGGGTGTCCCATGGAACCACTCCCCAAGCCCTCTGTGATCTCCATCTTCAGATGCAGAAACTCAGCTCACTTGACTAAGGTGACACGGAAAGTCTGGGACTTGCAATGAGCCTGCCTGGCCCCTGTCTGCCTATAGGGCACACCTCAGCACCCCCATCCCTCCAGACACCTCTTATAAAGGTGCTACTAGTCCCTTGATTGTGTGTGTGCATGTGTGCACATGGGTATTGCAAGTGTACACTACATGTAGAGGTGTACATATATGTGTGCATACATGGGTGCACATGTGTGTGTAGGCCAAAGGTCAAATGTGTGTGCTATTCCTTGGACGCTTTTGTGATGATTTGTAAATGCTCGGCCCAGGGTGTGGCACTATTTGGAGGTGTGGCCTTGTTGGAGTAGGTGTGTCACTGTAGGTGTGGCCTTTAAGACCCTCATCCTAGCTGCCTGGAAGCTAGTCTTCTTCTAGCAGCCTCCAGATGAAGATGTAGAACTCTCAGCTCCTCCTGCACTATGCCTGTCTGGATGCTGCCCTGCTCCTGCCTTGATGGTAATGGACTGAACCTCTGAACCTGTAAGACAGCCCCAATTACATGTTGTTCTTTTAAGAGTTACCTTGGTCATGGTGTCTCTTCACAGCAGTTAAACCCTAAGACAGCCATCCACATTGGTTTTTTTGAGATAATGTCTCTCATTGACCAAGTCGAATAGGCTGGCGGGCTAGCAAGCCCCAGAGATCTTCCTGTCTCTTCCTCCCCAGTGCCGCGATTACAAGTGTGCACCATCAGCTTTTTATGTGGCGTGCCCAGGATTGAACTCAGATCATCATGCTTGTGCAACAAAGCACTTTACTCACTGAGCCGTCCCCCCAGCCCCTGCTTGGCTTTGTGAAACAGGATCTCACTCAGTACTCCAGGCTAGCCTCAACTCCTCCACCCTCCTGCCTCTGCTTCCCAAGGGCTGAGATGATGCATGTGTAGCACCACACCCAGTTTAGAGCCCCATTTTGCAGGAAAGAAATTAAGTCCTAGCCAGGGTTTCACTGCCTGTGGCTGAGCTGAGCTGAATTCTTAGCTTTCAACTTAAACCCAGGCAGAGGCAACAGCTAGAATGGTCCCTATGATAATTAGGGCTGCACAGTCCTGTGCCCATCACACACACACACACACACACACACACACACACACACACACACACACACACATACACACACACCTCCCTTCTCTCTTCAATCTCTCCCTGCTCAGCACAGACCCCAGAGACTCTCAGGTGCAAACAAGGCCCCGCCTCCCTGGTGAACTTGGAGCAGCAATTAGCATCTCACCCCACACCCACAGCCTCACAAATTCCAGACAGAGTAAACAGTTAAATGTGAAATATTAAGCCATAAAGGAAGAAAGCTGGGTGGAAACACAATCCAATCCTTAGGAGGTCTCAGGAGAGACGCCAGCTTTCCAAGTTCAGGAGGAACGGAATAAATTGTAAAAAGAGAGAAAAACAAATTTGGCTAAATGAAAATCAGGAAGAGGTACATAAAAAATAACAAAAAATTAAAACCTCTGTGGTACCAAGAGGAAATGTCTGTGGTACAGTTGTCAGAGGTGGGACAATACCCACTCACACCGGCATTGAAGCCCTGACAATGTATGGACACACTGGCAAATAATCAGACTCAAAGAGAAATATACAGTTGGTTAACAAGTACATGGGTAGGTTCGACCTCAGGCCTCAGGGAAATACATTTTGTAAGGATTTATTCTCTCTCTCTCTCTCTCTCTCTCTCTCTCTCTCTCTCTCTCTCTCTCTCTCTCTCTGTGTGTGTGTGTGTGTGTGTGTGTGTGTGTGTGTGTGTGTGTGTGTGTGAGTGCAGTGCACCAGGAGGCCAGAAGAGGGCATTAGATCCTCAGATCCTCTGGGGATAAACTCGTGTGAGCTACTCCATGTGGGTTCTGTGATCTGACCTTAGGTTCTCCAGTGCCAGAAATGTGTATTTTTATGAAATAGGATGAAATTACACTTGTGCTCATCAAGTAAGGATTGATCTAAATAACAAATAAAAAACCCTAAGTTAAGGCTAAAGCCCTGGGCCCAGCAAAGCTCATTAGACTGGGGTTGAATGGGTCAAGCTCTTTTGCAAAATCATTTCTGAGTACAAATTAAAAGCTCCTTAAAATATGCCTCATTAGCCAGGCAGTGGTGGCTCACACCTTTAATCCCAGCACTTGGGAGGCAGAGGCAGGTGGATTTCTGAGTTCGAGGCCAGCCTGGTCTACAGAGCGAGTTCCAGGACAGCCAGGGCTACACAGAGAAACCCTGTCTCAAAAGACCAAAGGGGGGAAAAATGCCTCATATCAGTTGGGCGAAGGGTGGAAGGATGGGAAGGATCGAGAATTCCAGTCAGTAAAGCTGCATAATGAGGTCCCAGCTCCACAGAGCCCACAGCGGAGAGCACAACTCACAGAGAGCCTGAAGCCTCCCTGAACTCAGGAACAAAGCAAACTTGACAACATCCTAGTGACTTCAGCCACTGCAGTAAGGCAAGAAAAGAAACGGAAAATCTAAGATTCAGAAAAAAACGAAATAAAACCCTAGTCATTCTCCAAGGGTGTGACTATGTATGTTAAAGCCAAAATTATGTGTGAATTAAAATATTAATAGGTAGCTGAGAGGATAGACGTAAAATCCATATTCTACCGTATATTGTCTATGTGTATACAGCAAAAAAGCAGTTTAACGTTGATTAGATAAAAATCTGGGGCTGGAGG
The DNA here is from genome assembly GCA_036184795.1 of Tokudaia tokunoshimensis. Taxonomy (NCBI): domain Eukaryota; kingdom Metazoa; phylum Chordata; class Mammalia; order Rodentia; family Muridae; genus Tokudaia; species Tokudaia tokunoshimensis. Next base: position 29,965,920 of record BTHU01000006.1, on the reverse strand, counting down.
GATGGTTGGTGGCTAAGAGCTTGCTCTTGCAGAAAACTTGAGATAGGTTCCCAGCACCCAGGTTGGGCAGCTCACAACCATCTGCAATTCCAGTCACAAAACTGACACCTCTGCTGGATTCCGTGAGCTCCTACACACACACACACACACACACACACACACACACAGAGAGAGAGAGATACACAGATACATATAAACACACATAAATAGACACATGCACATACACACCACACAGACATAGATACATACACCCTACACACAGACACATAGACACAGATGCGCATACATACACACATACACACACACGGAGACATTGATACACAGACACATAGACTCACAGACACACATAGAGACAGAGACACAGATACACAGAGAGAGACACAGACATCACATACATATACACACACACAAAGAATATATAATTTTTTTAAATTGACAGATCTACAGGTTCAGCCAGATTCCAGTCAAAATCCCAGCAGATTTTCTCTTTGTAGACCCTGACAAGCTGCTTTGAAGATTTGCACGCTCAAGAATGACTCAAAATCAGGAGAACAAGTTTCAGTGGGGTCTATACGGATAACCAGGTGTAGAGCTAGGGCAACTGACATCACACAGGATCAACACGAGTTTAGACTAGTGTCCTCACATGCCCGCAGAGCAGATGGGACACGCAGAGATGCATCTGTAATCTACCTTTGGATGAGATATAACAAAGCACCAGGGAAGGCCAACGACCCTCCACCAATCAGACATCTAAACGCAAAACACTCCTTTGAACTTTGAAATTGTGTGTCCTTGCTCCATCACACTTCCAACCCATCCAGGCTAAGCTAGACTTACGTGGTCCATTGCACTGGTGATGGTCATGTGCTGTTTGAGTTCACGGAGACGCAGGCTCTGAGACTGGGGTCCATCCACCCATGTTTGTCTCAAAGTGTCCTCCACAGTCTGCATGAGGGTGGCCTGCCCCCCGCCCCCAACTCTGTGACTGGGAGGGAAGAGAATGGCAAGATGGCCTGAGAGAAAGAGCAGTGTGTCCTTGATAACAGCTGGATGGTAGACTATTTCTGGAGTCACTGTTTACCCTGTAGGGGGGGGGAGACAAACCAGAAGCTCAACCATGGAGAAGCTCAGTTATGGCTCCAGCTGCCTCGACTTCCCCAGCTGGTTTCTATAGCCCTTGATTTGATCTCTCTCTCTCTCTCTCTCTCTCTCTCTCTCTCTCTCTCTCTCTCTCTCTCTCTCTGTGTGTGTGTGTGTGTGTGTGTGTGTGTGTGTGTGTTTTTCTGTCCCTCTCTGTGTGTCTCTGTCTCTGTGTCTATTCTCTTTCTCTGTGTCTGTTTCTCTGTCTCTGTGTGTCTCTGTCTCTGTCTGTCTCTCTGTGTCTGTCTCTCTGTCTCAGTATGTCTGTGTATCTCTGTCACTGTGTCTGTCTGCCTTTGTGTCTGTGTCTGTCTCTCTGTTTCTGTGTCTCTCTGTTTCTGTGTCTCTCTGTCTCTGTGTCTCTCTGTCTCTGTCTCCCTCTGTCTCTGTCTCTCTGTGTGTCTCTATGTCTCTGTTTCTCTGTCATTCTCACACACCTCTTTCTCTGTCTCTGTGTCTCTCTCTGTCTCTGTGTCTCTGTCTCTGTGTCTCTATCTCTTTGTCTCCGTCTGTCTATCACTCTGTCTCTCTCCTTCCACTCATCATCTACTGTTTACTACTTTGTCCATTACTTCTTCTACTTTGTCCATTAATAAAGTCAGTCATTCAAGACTGAAAGTATGGCCTGTGGTAGACGAGTCTCTGAACCATAAAATGCATGGAAAGAAAACTGTACATCGTGTGATACAGTCATCTATTTTATATATTAAGTTAGCATGTTTGAAAATACACTAATAATGTGGTGACAGAGGAGAATTCCTTCCCACCCACACAATTATAAACTAATAAATATCATTGCTCAAAAATGAGGCATTTCTGCTCTTAAAAATATACCATATGCTGAGTCTAGTGCAACAGGCCTATAAGCCTAGATTTGACAGACAGATACAGGAGAGTCTTAGCTTCAGGGACTGTTTGGGCTACAGAGAACCCAGGGGTAACCTGGGCCAATAGTGAAATCTTGTCTCAAAATAAAAACTGAAAAGATGTGACTCAGTGGTAGAGCCCCTGCCTAGAGTCCTCCAGTGAGGGGCTGGGGGTGTGGCTCAGTGGTAGAGCCCCTGCCTAGAATCCCCCAGTGAGGGGCTGGGGTGTGGCTCAGTGGTAGAGCCCTTGCCGAGAATCCCCCAGTGAGGGGCTGGGGCGTGGCTCAGTGGTAGAGCCCCTGCCTAGAATCCCCCAGTGAGGGGCTGGGGATGTGGCTCAGTGGTAGAGCCCCTGCCTAGAATCCCCCAGTGAGGGGCTGGGGCGTGGCTCAGTGGTAGAGCCCCTGCCTAGAATCCCCCAGTGAGGGGCTGGGGATGTGGCTCAGTGGTAGAGCCCCTGCCTAGAATCCCCCAGGGAGGGGCTGGGGTGTGGCTCAGTGGTAGAGCCCCTGCCCAGAATCCCCCAGGGAGGGGCTGGGGCGTGGCTCAGTGATAGAGCCCCTGCCTAGAATCCCCCAGTGAGGGGCTGGGGCGTGGCTCAGTGGTAGAGCCCCTGCCTAGAATCCCCCAGTGAGGGGCTAGGGGCGTGGCTCAGTGGTAGAGCCCCTGCCTAGAATCCCCCAGTGAGGGGCTGGGGCGTGGCTCAGTGGTAGAGCCCCTGCCTAGAATCCCCCAGTGAAGGGCTGGGGTGTGGCTCAGTGGTAGAGCCCCTGCCTAGAATCCCCCAGTGAGGGGCTGGGGGCGTGGCTCAGTGGTAGAGCCCCTGCCTAGAATCCCCCAGTGAGGGGCTGGGGACGTGGCTCAGTGATAGAGCCCCTGCCTAGAATCCCCCGGGGGGGGGCTGGGGGGTGTGGCTCAGTGGTAGAGCTCCTGCCTAGAATCCCCCAGTGAGGGGCTGGGGTGTGGCTCAGTGGTAGAGCCTCTGCCCAGAATCCCCTAGTGAGGGGCTGGGGGCGTGGCTCAGTGGTAGAGTGCTTTTCTAGGGTGCATAATGCTCCAGATTTAATCACCAGTGCGTAAATTAATAAGTTAATAAATCCCATGCTTAGCATGATGGTGCAGGCCTATAATCCCAGACTGGCGACACAGACAGAAGGATCGTGCTTTTCATGGCCAGCTTGGGCTATCAAATCCTCCTAAGGGAAAAGTCAAAACAAATAAAACACAGTCCACAGGTCACTGTCACTGTCCTCTCTGTCATCTGAGGTGAATATTCTTTCAGAATCCAGAAAGAAATCTAGCAAACTGATCAAGAAAACACAGAAAGCTCAACTGTAAAATGAAACCGGTATCTGTAAAAGACATTCATTTCACATACATCGAAATACAAGTGGTCGTAAGCCCCGCCCCTGACGTTCAGTTCCGGGTAAGCCCCGCCCTTGATGCTCAGGTCCAGGGGGTCACATCAGGAAGATGAGGATGAATATTTGGTCAATCACCATGACACGCTCACCAGCTGGGCAAGCTTCCATCTGCTCGTCTGACACTGGGAGGACAGTGCGAGGAGCACTCGCAGGTTACCGTGGTCCACTGCCTGGGAAGCGCTCTGGCATGAAGTTGCATGTAGTGTATCTCTTGCCCATGGACGCCTTTGACAAACTTTAAATGGTGAGCTGGACATGACAGACACGGGCCACCTTGAATGGCTACAGATCTTGTCTTTAGAGTCAAATGTATTGCAAGAGTCTTTTGTGTACTATATCGCCTGCCCGTGTAAGCCTTGGACAAACTTTAAATGTGTGATATGTATCTTACAAAAGAAATCCTCACTGTCAAACTGCACGGCTCCCATCGGTTCTTACAATAGATTCTTCTCCTGCAATGGAGACTAAGGAATATTAATCATGGCAGAAGACAGTGGATCTTCACAGAGAATCCTGACCCAAAATTTAAACTCAGAAAAAAGATTGCATGCCGTGATTTCCAGTGTAAGTGGAACCCAGACTTATCCAATCAGCTTGGTGAGTTCGAGGCCAGTAAGAGACTCTTCTATCTCAAGATACAGGTGGACAGGGTGAGGGACACAGTTGAAGTCAACCTCTGGCTTCCACACATGTCCACACACATACCCACAAATGGACACAGGAATGCACATATACTCAAACCAAACAAAATATATTAATATCGGGTGTGGGGGGGCATTGAAACAGGGTCTCACTATGTAGCTCTGGCTGTCCTGGAACTTGCTAGTAGATCAGTCTGCCTCAAACTCACAGAGAGCCACCTGCCTCTGCACCCCAAGTGCTGGGATTAAACAAGAGTACTATGCTGGGCTTATATTAATATAGCTTTAAAAGTTAAGCTAAAGAAAAGCACCCTAATTGGTAATATTTTTTATCCTTTTGAGAGGTTGTTTCACTCTGGAACCCAGGCTGGCTTGGCACTCTTTGATCCTCCTGCCTCAGCCATCCAAGTGTTGGAATTTCAGGGCGGGCTTATGCTTATTGGTGCTCTGTGGCCTGAGAACAGACACAGACGCTTTGTGTGTTGCTGGAAGCTTGTTGTGTGGTAGTAATGCCAGGGACCCCTCTCCCCACCTCCTCACTCTCTCAAACCTCCAAGGGCAGCTCCTAACCCTCCAGGAAACCAATGATGCTAATTTGCTCCCAGAAGCTTGAGGCAGAGTCTCCCTCTGAGGGCGCTACTGCAGAAGAAAAAACAAAATCCCCGCAGAAAGGAGGCAGGAGGATGGAGAAGGCATTAACCTGACGAATTGTGTGTGCACGAGCTGTACATTTGAGAAGTGCTTATTAGAGAGACACGAAAATGAGGCTGGAATTTTGCTTGTTTGTCTGAGACGAAGCTAAGTTTCCCTCGGTCTTTAATGGGCAAAAAAAATAAATAAATAAATAAATAAAAAAAAAGGGGTGATATGTTCAAATGTAGGCGTAAAATAAAAGACATATCTAGACACGGGCGAATTATCAGGAGGATGTGGTGACAGTTGTATCCACCCTGTCTGAATGCGCTCCCCAGGAACAAGAGGGTCGTCAAATGCTTTCTGTCCCCTCCAGCTAACTTGAGTCTTTCCCTCCACACACCTCTCCCAGGAGGGCACAATGTCAGCCCTGTCCAGGTAGCCACCAGATGGGACCTGCCTTTCTCACTTCTAAGAACCCCTCAGCCAACCTTGATTCTCCCCTAAAACACTATCAATTCATCAGCTCTCTCACCTCAAGCCTACCAGGTCCGTCTTCTGTTTGTTGTTTGAGATAGGAACTCATGATGTCACCCAGGCTAGTCTAGAACTCAAGATCCTCTTACCTCTGCCTCCCGAGTGCTGCGATGCCAGGCACACCGGGAATGACTACAGATCTTGTCTTTACAAACAAATGACAAGTGAAGAGTATGAGGAGGAGTCAGTCACTTGCCCGAGGTCAGTACCTGCCACCTGCCTTCAAGCCCCTCCTGTCAGGCTGCATCCCTACAGGATGATGGCTTCTGGAAAGAGAGCCTTTGAGCTCTGCTCTGCGTTCCTGCTCCTGCCCGGTGAATACCTTTTCAAGTGACTGCAGAATGCTGAGAGATGCCTACACGTGTTCATAGCAGAGGATACCGATGACTGTACACGAGAGGTTCCAGGAAGGATGATGTCATTTCTGTGCCTAAACCAACACAGGCTGCACATAGCACACAGTAGGCTCTTAATAATTACATATCCAGGAATGCATGGGCTCTGTCTTATCACCCTTGGGGTAGGGTACTGGGTAGACGCAACGAGATGTGCTGACAGGGCTATGGAAATGTTCCGTTGCTGTACAAACATGAGGACCCAGGTTCAATCCTCAGAAGCCACATAAAATCCAGGGGTGGTGGCTCCTGCTTGTAATCCCAGTGCTAGGGGAGCGTTGAGCCAGGACGTTCGTGAGTTTGGGGCCAGCCTTGGCTACGAAGTGAGACTGCGTCTCAAAGAAACAAAACAGTATAGCATTTTCCAAATAGATGCTTCGGAATGTGAGTTGGTCCAGACAGAACCAGCTGGGTTTTAAGAGGAAGGGTCAGGGGCAGGGGGCAGTGTCTACCCGTTTGCTTTATGTAGAGTTTGGTCAGGAATCCATGATTTGTCCTGTGCTTCCGAACATACTCACTCTCCTGGGAATCTGAGCGTGAAGGGTGCAGCCCAGGGAGAGGTTGGTCCTTCTCTGTCTTGGAAATGACGGTGGTGGAAGCAAGATTCAGGCACTCGGTCAGCTGGGGGAACCAGTGTTTCATGAGTACTGTGGGATGCCGACAGCACAGGCTAGCCGCTCTGAAGCCAAACCCGGGACCTCTCGTGAGCCCCCTGTGCTCTCAGCTTTTCCCAGAGCCACCTCTGGAGCTGTCACACAGAACAACAGTGACCAAGGCCTGAAGAGAAGGGGCTACAGCTATAACTCTGGCCTATGCTCGACTCCAGAGCAGAAAGCTGGTTTGTCCCCACCCAGCAGGGGGCGCTCTGTGGTCCCAGTGCTGCTAGTGTGAATGCCATATGTAGAGCTTGACAGTCAATCAAGTTAAAGGAGAGACCAAGAGACTCCAGTACAGGCTGCGGATGTTGCTCACTGGCAGAGTGCTTACCTAGCATGTATGAAGTCCTGGGTTCGATCCCTAGGACTGCATAAACCCACGTGACGGTCCGCACCTGCAGTCCTAGCACTTGGGAGGAAGAGGCAGGAGGCTCACAAGTTTAAGGTTATCCTCAACTGAGCAAGATGAGGTTATACTCAGTTTGAGCAAGCCTGGGCTACAAGAGACCCTGTCTTAAAGGTGAGAGAGCAGCTGGAGAGAAGGCTCAGCTGGTAAAAACATTTGCCACCAAGCCTGAGTTTGATCTCAGGACCCAGTGTGAGAGAGAACTGAGAACTGAATCCTGGGACTTGTCCTCTGACCTCCACAAGGACACCATGATATGTGCTCAAGTGCAAGTATGTGTGTGCACATACACACTCACACGCAGGTAATAAACTGAGGAAAGAAACTCAGGTACAGACCCCATGTCCCCACAGGGCATGGCCCTTGAAGGCTGTCACTCAAAGTTTGGCAAGAGCAGCTAGTTAATCAGGCCAGGTGACCATGACATCTATGCTTCTGAGGCTCACGCCCACCTCCTTACTCCCAAAGGGACTTGGCATCTGGACAGGAGGGTGTTCCTAACTCCTTCTACCTCCGAGGGCTGTGGGGGAACATCCAGGACCTATTCCCAGTGTCACTGGCTCGTGCCTGCTTGGTAACAAGTGGTCAGAGCATGAGAGAAGCCAGGAATCCCCTCCTGGGCCTCTCCCCACACCTCTCTCTTGCTGTCCTCCGCCAGCCTTTGTGATGTCACTGCTGTTGCCATGGGAACCCTACCAGCCTGAGCTGGATGACTTCACATGCGGGTGGGGAGGGCCTGAGCCATAGGTCTTAAGACAGAGCTCTCCCACAATCAGCCAAATGGCAAAAAAGGATTGAGCCACTGAGTAGCTGGGGTTTAAGGCAAGGGCTCCTCCCACTCCACCCATGCCCGGAACAGGAGCGGGGGCGGGGAGGGGGCAGAGGCTCTTCCCCTCTTCGTGAAGGTGGGAGAGGAAGAGTAAGGGACCCGTGTCCTCCTGGGATCCACAGTATCAGCAGCCTCAAGACTCAGTTTACCTTCCCAGAAAATGGGAATGAGCCCCCCTAAAATGCTGCTGATCTGTCACTAAGGACCACACAGCTCTAAATCCTGACCAGATGGGCCTGTGACTCATCCTGTAGGAATCACAGGTTAGGAGCTTCCAGAAGATTCCCCTAAACCCAAAGCCTCTGCCCAAGAACCCCCGACGGCCCTGCCGACTCTGGGGAGCCCCTCCCTGTGACTCCTCAGCACCAACAGAGATCTCCCGACACCTGCTCTATGCCTCACCAGGACACACTGCTGGGGTTGCCATGGGGACGAGCAGGGGGAGCAAGTGCGGGGTGCACACAGCTGCGTGTGAGCGCGGGAGTGGGGGAGCACACATCCGTGGATATTTGACTCTTCATGGTCATTCAGGGTAGCAGCCCCATGGGGTGACTGTATAACCACAGATATGTACTCAACTGCATGGGGTCTGCTAGCACACGCGTGTACACCGGAAGCTGTGTGTGCCCTCATGAAAGGCGTGACTCCCCTGGCACACACATGCAGGCATACACCACTGGGGCCCTACCAGCCTTCGTCACCCAACGCCGATGCCTCCGCCCAGATGGATACAGGCCTCCCTGGGACCGCCTCAGGACACAGCACTTCTACATAGCCAGGCGCCCCTGGATTCAGAAGAAAACCCTCCAGCCATAACTACCTCCAAACCTGGATGTCACATCCCAGAAGCTTCTGGAACCCCATAAGGAAGAGGAAGCCACACTTGCTCCAAACCAGACCTCCCAGAAGGGAGCCTGCTTCTAGATCATTTCCTGGGTGCTCTAAATACCCCCAAGCAGGGTCTACGGTGACCTCCTGAGTTCCTCTACATCGTGAGTGCTGGGATGACAGGCGAGTGCCACCATGCACTTGGTAGACACTAGGCAGTCTACCAACTGAGCTGTACCCATTGCCTAGACAACAAGACTGAGGTTCCGAATAAATAGTCCAGGTTGCATGGTGCAGACAAGGGGGCCCACACCGGTCCTCACAAGCTTCTTTGCTCTACCTACAGAGCAGAAGGAAGAAGCCTAAAGCATCTCAAACCCCCTCCTGGTCTTCTACTTCCTTCCGCTTTGGCACTGGGGAAACCAGCCTTTCTAGCTTCTAATTTAGGAAACAAGCTCAGAGAAGGAAAGTAACTCGTCCAAGGTCACAGAGCCCTGAGAAAATCTTACAGGAGTTGGTGGGGGTTGAGAAGCAGGCGTTGGGGGGAGGGCTCTAGAGCCCCCCCCCCAGCTTCCAGCTAGAGGAAGCGGCCGCGGGGGCGGGCAGGCAGGCAGGTCACCCGCCCAGTGCTTCCTGCTTCTGCCTGTGCATCTGATACATTCAATGAAGACCAGAAGCCTCCTAATGCAATTTAGAGCCCTGTGGCCGCAGCCGCCTCTAATGATTAGCTCTGATTTTTCTTGGCTGTCTCTTTGAGGCTCCATGCAAATGAGCCTCCTCCTCCTCCCCCTTCCCAGCCCAGTCCCTCCTCCTGGCCCCTAGGACGGACAATGAATGAACGTCTGAGACTAAGGGAAACCTCAAACCTCCTGGCAGCCCAACCTGTGCCTGCAGCCCTCACCCTGCTGAGAGCCCTGGAAACCTAGCCCAGCAGCGGGAGTGCTAGCTGATGCTATTCAGATCCTGGGGTCCCCTGCATCAAGGGGTAGAGCTAGAACATAATATCCTTAAGAAGCTGCAGGGTCCCTAAGGGGAAGCTCATAACCAGTTTCCACTTCTGAGGGTGGGGGAGGCAATGGGGCTCAGCTGGTAGAGTGCTCGCCCAGCAAGATGAAGCCCTGGGTTCTCTTCCCAGCACCACATAAACCCAGTGTAATAGCAATGCCTTTCATCTAGCACTCAGAAGGCTATCCCAAGGCACTTGAGTTTGGGGTAGCCTGGGCTACATGAGACTTAAAAAAAAAAAAGCAAAAGCATTAGTAGACATGGGGAAACTGAGGCCCAGAATCAAGAACTGACTTGTCTGAGGTCAAGACTCAGGAGTGTCTCACCTGAGTCAGTGAGGTCGCACACAGCACTCTAGAAATCCATCAGCCACCCCACCCCATTCTGCATGATGCGACAGCCCTGCCAGGGGCCTGGCGGATAGACACCACTGGTGGAGAATGCAGAATCAGCCTTTAAATACCTCAGCGATTTCATGCCCTGCCGTCTCCCATTCCCGAGCTGCCCGAGGCACCGGGCCGAGAGGCTGGGACCTAATGAGCTGTGAAGGTCTATTTTTCAAAGTTAAACATCTCCCAGGCTCCCTGGCCCAGCCTTTAGACACAGCCTAGCAACACCCCTGTGCCAAGTCAAGACAGGCTCTTCAGGAGGCCATCCTCTGAGATGCCCACCATTACCACCCACAGATGCTGCCCGAAGCACTATGCCAGTAGTTGACTTGTGGGACACAGAGATGGGGTGGACAAGGCTGGAGATGCAGAGGCAAACTCCGGGAGCAATGACTCCCAGTCCAACACAGCCTTCAGAGGCATCGATTCTAACCTCATGCTATACAAATGCATGTGGGGGCGTCCCCTAAAGTGAGGGACCACTAGACTCCAATTCTGATCTATCATGGTCTATCCTGCATCAGGAACCCAGAAGGTGTTCAGGAAATGTCTGTGGGCCACGTGAAAGGCAGCCTGTGGCTTCAGACCAGTGAGTGGTCACAACACAGGGAGATGCCAGACCTGGCCTATGAGGGCACAAACTGGGCTCTCGCCTTCAGGAATCGGTCCATTCGAATCCAGGCCGTCAGGTCCCACATCAGGAGGATATGTGGGAAGGAATTTGGAACTAGGTTCAAGACTCACCACACTGACTACCAAGCCTACCAGCTTAGTTAAGCCACTTCTCTGGGCTTCAGGATGCTATTTGGTGACATTAGTTACTGACTCATTTGAAGGAATTCTACTTTTAAACTTCTAAGCATGGTGACACTATTTTTCAGGCTCTGTGAGGATATAAACATTTACTATCCAATGAGCCATCACTATCCTCTACCCCTCCCATCACCCAGCCATCCTTTAGCATGGGTGCACACAAGATCTATGTTTGCTATTAGCCATCTGTTCAACCACACCCCTACTTACGCATCCACTCACCCACCCATCCACTCATCCATCTGTCCATCCATCCATCATCCATCCATCCATTAAACCATGTCCCCTACCCACCCCTCCACTCATTCCACCATCCATCCATTCAACCATCTCACCCATCTATTCATTCAGCCATCTCTCTTACCCACTCATCCACTCATTCAACTGTTCATCCATTCAACCATCCATCCATCCATTAAACCATCTGTCCCTCCACCCACTCCTCCATTCATTCAGCCATCCATCCACTAAATCACCCATCCATCCACCCACTCATCTATTCATTCAACCATTTCTCCACCCCCTCATCCATTCATTCAACTGTCCATCCATTCATCCATCCATCCATCCATTAAACCATCTGTCCTTCCACCCACTCCTCCATTCATTCAGACATCCATCCACTAAATCACCCATCCATCCACCCACTCGTCTATTCATTCAACCATCCATCCACTCATTCAACTATCCATCCTTTAAACCATCTGTCTCCCCACACATTTCTCCACTCATTCAACTAGCCATCCATTTATCCACCTACTCATCCACTCATTCAGCCATCTATCTATTCATCCAACTATCTATCTACCTATTCATCCATCCATCTATCCACTCATCCATCTATCCATTCATCCACTCACCCACCCACCCATCCACCCATCCATTCACTCACTCATTCAACCATCCACCTATGATCCACTCACCTGTGTATATATCCACTCTTCCACCTACTAATGCTTTCAATCATCTACCCATCCTCCCATCATTCATCTCTTTAACTATCTATCTCCATCCTCCATCCCTCTATCCTTCCACCCACCCACCACCTATTCCATCTATATATCCACCACCTACCTATCCATCCATTTATCCACTCACCCATCTACTCATGAATCCATCCACCCACCTAAGCACCCATCTACCCACTCATCCATTCATTCACCAATGCATCCATTCATTCATTCACCCACTCATCCATTCATTCATTCACCTACTCATCAATTCATTCATCCATCCTCTCACCCACAACTCCATTCATACAAGCATAAATCTATCAATAAGTGTATCTGCCCACAGGTAAATGGAATACTATACAGGATATATCATAATTGGATTCTATCCACATAACCAGCATTCCGAGATCTAGCATACATTCCTGGACAGAACATGTGCAGCACAAGGTTCCACACAGGTCATGTACAAAGGCTATAAAATGGCATGTGGTTCAAAATCAGGGTGCTTGCCCCTGAGGAGGAGAGAAGGGCAGGGACAAGAGAGACATGGCAGAAGGTTACCAAGAGGTGGGTCATATTTTATTTCTGAGTTTGGGTGGTTCTCACATGATGTTCATCCTGTGATATTCATGGGACTGTATATAGTGCTTTTAAAAAACTTTTCTTTGAAATTATTTTACGTGTGTGTGTGTACATACACATGCCATGGTACATGATTGGAGGTCAGAGAGCAAGAGTCAATTTTTTCCATCCACTGTGTGGGTTCTGGAGATTGAACTCAGGTTATCAGGATTTGCTGCAAGCACCTTTATCTGCTGAGCCATCTCAGTGGCCCACTATCACTTTATTATTACATTCTGTTTATCTGCAGGGGTGGGGAGGCACATGTGCCCTAGTGGGTATGTGGGGGTCAGAGGACAACATGCAGAAGTGAGTTCTCTTCTACCATGTAGGTCCTGAGGATCAACCTCATCTTGTTAGGCTTAGCTTGTTAGGGTTTTCATGCCCTTATCTATTGACCCAAAAGTGTAGTATAGACTGCAAAATCTTTTCTTCAGAACCACATTTGGCTGGGTGTTACAGGGCACATCTATAATCTCAGTGTTCAGGGGACTGAGGCAGGAGGATCATAAGCTGGACAGAGAGCTTAGTAGACAAAACACTTTGCTGTGGGCAGATGGGTGGGTGGTTGGGTGAGTGGGTAGATGGATGAATGGGTTTAGCTCTTCAGCATCCATATAAAAGCTAGGCATGGTGGCACATGTCTGCAACTCCAACACAGAAAAGGTGGAGAGAGAAGAATATCGGAGGCTCACTGGACATCTCATCCAGCTGAATTGGCGAGCTCTTGGTTCATTGTGAGACCTTGCCTTAAAGAATAAGGTGGAGAGAGATGAAGGGAGTCATTGAGGAAGACACACAACATTGATTTCAGGTTTCCACACATGCATGGGAACACACACACATACACATACACATGCACACTCAAACCCCAGCAAAAAACCTGGCCAGAACTCTCAATCGTAATCACTTCAGCATCCTAGACATGAACAAGAGATTTATTTGGAAAAAAGCAGTTATTGTGGACAGCACACAGACCAATGCTGCTCTGCCCTAGAACTGCCTCTACCTCCCCACTTGACTGGTGCAGTATTTAAACAGGGCTGCACTAAGCAGGCCATGAGGATTTACAAGCTTCCCTTACATGACAGGGGCAGATTTGATTTGGAGCAAAGGGCTCAAAACTCTAGACAGGAAAGTGCGGGAGTCTTGGCGTTGGTGGAGGGAAAACCAACATGGCTGCTGGAACGGAGATCCTGTCAGGGGCAGTGACAAACCAGAGACTGGGCATGGGCCACGGCAGTCACACAGAGACAGTCTCTCTCCACACAGCTGACTGATGGGCACCTATGTGGGGAAGCAGAGGCCCACTGAGAGCATGCAGGCGCCACACATGTCTGGCGGTAAGCAACAGCAGAGGGAGACACAAAAGCGAATTGATCTTCCATGTGCCTCCAAACTCACATATATGTCAGTCATGGAGATCGATAGGCCCCAGGCAGGCCACACAACCTCCAGCGGGTCCTTTACTGAACACGAAGCTGGACAGACACAGGGTGGACCCTAGAAAGTGAGGGATGGAGAAGAGGAAGGCGGAGGAGAAGGAAGGGACGTAAAGAGAGGTGAGAGGGAAGAGGGGAGAGGAAGAAAAGGAATGGGGAGGAGGGAGGAGGATGAATAGGAAAAGAAAACTAATGGAGCAGGAAACAAGGAAGATGAAGGGAGAGAGGGAGGAGAGGAAGGGAAGGGGAGAGGGAGGAGGAGGAGGGAAAGGGAGGAAGGGGTAGGGAGGAGAAGGAGGGGAAGGGGAGAATAGAAGGAAGAGAAGAGAACAAGACAAACAAGGACACAGAATTAGAACTGGGAAAGTAAGGGAGAGAAACAATAGAGAAATCGGTGGCCGCACATCAGAGGGAGTCTATTCCACAGCTTTAGTCCAATTAAGTTACTAAACAAACAATAAAAACAGACGCATGAAGTGCCAACACTAACAACTCTCCAAGGAAAAACTCAGAATTTAGAGCCACTCTGGGACAATTGTCCATTTTCAATACAAAATTATACAACAGACAAAATCAGAACGAATGACCCCTACTGAGAAAAAAACAAACAGTAAAGAGAAGCCATCGTGGAAAGTCCCCATATGTCAGATATGGAAGAAAAACAACCCCAAGACAGTTAATATATTAACAAACTGGTTCAAAGAAACAAAACTGTGTTTAAAGAGTTAAATAAAAGTATAATAAGGGGCTGGAGAGATGCCTCAGGGGTTAAGAGCACTGACTGCTCTTCCAGAGGTCTTGAGTTCAATTCCCAGGAACCACATGGTGACTCACAAGCATCTGTAATGGGATCTGATGCCTTCTTCTGGTGTGTCTGAAGATAACTACAGTGTACTCATATAAATAAAATAAACCTTAAAAAAATAAAATAAAAGTGTGCAACCTCTGAGTCAGTCATGGTAGTGCTCATCTTTAACCCTAGCACTTGGGAGGCAGTAGCAGGCAAATCTCTTTGAGTTCAAGGCCAGCCTGGTTTATGTAGCAAGCTTCAGAACAGCAAGGGCCTCATTGAGAGACCCTGCCTCAAGAATAACGAAAATGTATGCAATCTCAATGAAGACAGAATTATTTTAAGATTTTATTTTTAATTACGTGTGTGAAGGTGTAGGTGCAGTGCCCACAGATCCCAGAAGGCGTCAGAACCCTGAGAGTTGGAGTCACAGGTAGTTCTGAGATACCTACTATGTGTGCTGGGAACTGAACCCTGGGCCACTGGAGGAGCCTCAAGATCTCTTACCTATTGTGTTATCTCTTCAGTCTTATGGAAACCATTTTAAAGTGATAATTTTGAAGCTGGGCCTAGTGGCACTTGGGAGGCAGAGACCGGTGGATCTCTGTGACTTTGAGGCCAGCTGGATCTACTTAGAGAGTTGCAGGATGTCCAGGGCTACATAGAGCAGTCCTGTCATAAAAGGGGTGGAAGAGGATGGTGGTGATGGTGGTAGTGATAGTGATAAATATGGAGTTGAAAAGTATAGTAGTTGAAATGAAAACTCCATTGACCAAGAATCAATTGAATTAAAATATTACCCAAAGGCATTTCCCTAATACAAAAGGAGGCAGCAAAGAAAACAACAGAAAAAAGAAAAAAAAAACCACATGAGACATAGAAAACAACTGTGTAAATAGAAACTTCATAAAATAAAAATAACTATAAATGGACGAAACCGTCCAAATAAAAGGCAGAGACTATCTGGTTGGATTTAAAAAATAAGAGCCAAACATAACATATACCATGTAAAAGACATACATTTTAGTGTTAATATACAAACATATGGAAATTGAAGGGATAGAAAAAGAAATATATGCAAATATCCAGGGCAGAGCTGTAGCTTAGTAGATGAGCACCTTTCTAGGTTCCAATTCACTGTATCCTCAAACAAAAACAAACTAATGAGTTTGGGGTGAAGAAGAATACAGACTGGACAACATCATCACTAACCTGGCTGAGTGATGTTTCCAGAGCACTCTACCCAAGGGTCCATGCATTCTCTTCAAATGCACATGGGAATACGACGAGACATTGCAAGCAACTTTAAGATGAGAGCATCAGCAATTTCAATGAAGTGGACAGATGTCTCTAGACAGGCACAAGTCACAAAAACAGATTTGACGAGCAACAGGAAATCTGAATATACTCAGAGCAGGACACAAAGAGGCAGGCCCTGGTGACTTTAGTAGTAAATTCTGTCTAGTAGCTAAAGAGACAAAATAAAATCCTCAGGAACTTTCCAGAAAAGAAAATTAGCTGAATGTAGCTGTGTACTCTGGTGATTTCAGGGCTCAAAAGACTCAAGTCGGAGGATTATAAGTTTGAGGTTAGCCTGGGTTACATATCAAGACCCTGTTCAAATAAAACAAAAGCTGAGGCTATAACTCAAGTGGTAGATTCTTTTCACAGGGCTCTATAGGGGGAGAGAGAGGCACAGAGACACAGAGACACAGACAGAGACATAGAGACACAGAGACACAGAGGCACAGAGAAAATTTGTGAGACTGTTCCCCCCGCCCGTACTGAAATTAAAAACATCCCAGTAGAACATAGATAAGCTTATTTGTCTGTTGAACATCGATGCAAAGTCCCCAATAAAATATTAGCAAGTCAAGCCAGCCACATAAAATAATACATAAAAGGGAGAAACCACAGAGTCGCCTTAGCAAATGCAGACAAAGAATACTATTATGGAAAAACTTGCACTTAGTTATCAATGTTAGGAAAAATTTAAACCCTAAAAAGATAAAATAAAACCCCACATCTGACTTCATCCTGAACAGTAAAGACAAAACACCTTTCTCTGCGATCACGAAGCATCTGTGCTGTTCGATGTGACTCTAGAGATGCCAGCCAAAACAATAAGGCAGGAAAAAGAAACATGAGATGTGCAGCTTAAATAGGAAGGTGTTAATCCTTCCTTGTTTTCAGACAGCATGATCCTGTATGAGTCTACTAATGTCTGCGAGAACTGATCAATCAATTGTCACAGCTAGCAAGGCTCCGGAACAAAGGATCAACACTTAAAAATTTGGCTTGTGGGGAATGTCTCCGTTGGTAAATTGTTTGCCATTCAACTCCCAGAACCTACAATTTAAAAAATCTGGATGTCAGGCTGGAGACATGGCTCAGTGGTTTAGAGTGGCTGCTCTTGCAGAGGACCCAGGTTCAGTTTCCAGTTGTGACTCACAACCATTTGTAACTCCAGTTCCAGGAGAATCTGATGCCCTCTTCTGGACTCCATGGGTACTGCATACACATAGTGTACACGTGCACTATGTGTATGCACACATATACATAAAATAAGAAACAAATCTTTAAAAATGAATAAATAAATCTGGATATGGTAGTGCTTGTAATTCCAGCACTGAGGAGGCAGAAATAGGTGAATTCTGGGGCTTGATGGCCAGCCAGCCCAGCTAACTCAGTGAGTTTTAAGCCAACATGTCAGAGACCCTATCGTTAAAAACAAGGTAGCCAGATCTTGAGGGATAGTCTTCCTCTGGCCTCCATATACATGAACACACACTTAACTACTGCACACACAAAACATACACCGATATTTCTCTGTACTAACAGTAAACATTGCGAAAGTGAAATTAGAAAATAATTCCACTTACAATAGCTTATTCTAGAGAAACAAAATATTTAGGATGAATTTCTCTAAAGGCATTCAGTTAGGCTGGGTTTGGGGTATGCACGGGAAAGGGAAGCAGAAGGACCCTGAGTTTGAGGCTAGCCTGGGCTACATTGTGAGTCAGTGTCTGAAAGACATTCAGCTCACAATGGTTACACACAGAAAATGACAAGTGCTTGGAGACATTAAAGACACAAAAGAAGAGAAATGACATCCTAAAGTGTGAATCCGAAGGCAGAGATCCTAAATTAATCTATTGATTAAGCCCAAGCTACTCAAACTCCCGCCATGCACATTCATAGATGCTGACAAGCTGGTCCTAACATTGGCATGGGATGTCAAGAGACTAGGAAGAGTCAGAATGACTTGGAAGAGAAAAACAATCTGAGGGGCATATTATAATTCTTCATTTCAAACCTTGTTGCAGAGCCCTGGTGGTGAAGACATGAGATGGACATCAGGGCCAGCAAGATGGCTCAGTAGGTGAAGGAGCTTGCTGTTAAGCTCCAAGACCTGAATCCAATCCTGGAATCCATGGAGGAAGGGGAGAACTAACTTCACAAAGTCGTCCTCTGACCTCCACATGCACGCCATGGTGTGCACACACACAAGCACACTAATAATAAATAAATGTAACATCTTTTTTTTCAAAGAAAAAATAAGCATCTGATAATAATCAGCATTATTTTTTTAGGGTTTAAAATGTAGAAGAAATAAAAATCTTCTATATTTATGGCCTCAAGAAAATATAAAGCAGAGGAGAGTCTTTAAAACACACACACACACACACACACACACACACACACACTGAACTTCAGTCTTTCTATATCATAGGTAGACATTAACTTCAGATAGCCGATAAATCTAAGTAGCAAAGCCCAAATTCTACAACTCCCGGGGGGTAGGGGTGGGGGGAGAAGGAAGGAATGTCTTTGTGACCTTGGACTAGGCAAAGAAAGCAATGACACAAGATTCATGAAAGAAAAGAAAAATGAGTAAAACAGACATTGTGGTAGGAAAAACCTGTGCTCCAGAAAGATAATAGGAAGAAAATGGGGGCTGGTTCCAGACTGGGGCTCTGTGGGTAGAGAGCTTGTCCAAAGAATACAAAGCAAGCCCTGGCTTCCTTCCCCAGCCCAGAATAAATCCTGGTGTGGTGGCGCTCGCCCGTCATTTCAGCACTCAGGAGTGGAGGCAGGGGGATCCTCAGCTATGAAACAAGTTTGAGGCCAACCTGGGCTACATGAAACCCTTTCTCAAGAAGAGAGAGAGAGAGAGAGAGAGAGAGAGAGAGAGAGAGAGAGAGAGAGAGAGAGAGAGAGAGAGAGGGAGGGAGGGAGGGAGGGAGGGAGAGAGAGAGAGAGAGAGAGAGAGAGAGAGAGAGAGAGAGAGAGAATTTCAAGATAAGGTATTTATAAATCCATTTCTTACAATACGCACAGAACTCTCTCACAGTAAATTTGAATAATTTTGAAAGCTAATAATGAGACAACCCCATTAAAAATGGGCAAAGATTTGAATAGACATTTTATCCCTGAAGAAATGTGGGTGCCTAAGAGCATACAAAAAGACGTTCAACGTCACTGGTCAACCTGGAAACTGCAAATTGGACCCAGCATCAGAGAGCACCGCACTCCAGCTCGGGTATCGATAAGAAAGGAAGACCAGCAGAACCGGAAGGGGTGCCTGAGCCCACGGAGGGGGGCGCTGACCCTCAAGAGTTGCTGATGGGTATGCAAACTGGTCCAGTCGATTTGGAAGTCTGGCGACTTGGCTGTTTGTTAAGAATTTAAATGTAAACTTACCAAATGACTCAGCAGGCCATTCCAAAGGATCTACCCGAGAGAGAGAAACGGAGGCTGGCATCCACAGAAAGGCCGGCCCATGAGTGCCATAGTATGATTCATTACGACCCCAAACAAGAAATGATTCAAATGGCCGTCCCTTGGGATGGAGGGGAAGGAAAGGCAGTCTATCAAGACAGGGGAATACTACTTAGCAATTAAGAATAAACACGAGATGACTCATGCAGCAATATGAGCGAGCTTCAGAAACATTACATTAGGGCGGGGAGGGGGGTGGCTCAGAGGGTGACGTGTTTGCCCCAGAAGCATGGGGACCCAAGTTGGATTCCTAGAAGCCATGCTTTAAAAGAACATGGTGTGGTGGTTATACCTCCCTGTTTCAGGGGAGCGACAGTGCCAGGGCTGGCCTCTTTCCTCCACTCCTGTTTCAACCCCAAGTTGTGTGAATCAGGTGGGTAGGCATCCTAGATTATTTTTTCTGGTTTTATTTGTGGGGTTCATGAGTATGCAGGTGCTCCCCTACATGTGAGGGCCCGCATATGTGCGCATTCGCGAATGTGTGTGTGCACTTGTATATAATCATGTGCCTGTGCGTTCGTGTGTGTGTGTGTGTGTGTGTGTGTGTGTGTGTGTGTGTGTGTGTGTGAGAGAGAGAGAGAGAGAGAGAGAGAGAGAGAGAGAGAGAGAGAGAGACAGAGACAGAGACAGAGACAGAGACAGAGAATCTTGGCAATGAGGAGGTAGAGTCAGGAAGATTTCTGGGGTTCATTAGCTAGCCAGCCTAACCCACTTGGTTCAGTGAGAGATCATGTCTCAAGAAACACGGTGGAGAGCATTCTGGGGAATGATATTCAAGGCTGATCTCTGGATTCCACATGCATACACATTCCCATGTACATGTACACGTACACACACACACATATGTTACACTAAGAAAAAAACTAAGCTAAGTGTGAAAACATATGTCTGTCATCTCAGCACTAGGGAATCTGAGACAGGAGGATGACTGGGAGTTTGATGCCAGCCTGGGCTACATCCTGAGACCCTGTTTTAGAACTAAATGAATGCTACAATAGAATAAAGCTGGCCCCAGTTGTGTGAATCTGTCAGTGTCTAATCCTGCAGAATGGTATACTCACAGTAGGACTGGTAACACACAGTGGGTTTGCACAGGCAGGACTCAATGGTTATTTGTGGTATGTAGAACTCAAATCACTGATTGAGATGAAAGATAAAGTACACCCTTCAACTGGATCAGGTGCTATATTTGCCAACCTTGCCTCTTGAATCCCCAGGACTTGTCAGGTTTCACTCACAGCAAAAGATTGCCTTTGACCTTGGGAACCTGACCCCAAATTCAGCTCACACTCTTATCCCTTTTAGGAGCTGCTTGGGACACACCTCCAACACAAGGGTGTCCTGATGCAACCACAGACCCAGGGGGACCAGGGCCTAAGGCAAGGCACCTTGAAGGCTCTTCCCATGTAGCATGTAGAGCACATAGTACAAGTTCAGAGAAAGGCATCTAGGCAGGAGGGGGAACTGGCTTCGTCTTTGATCTTTGTCCTGGCTGCTGTCCGCACACCATGTTCATATGATGTGTGCAGGTCCCTACAAACTCAGAGCTGCTCCTTGGCCTCTGCCCTGTCTCCACCTGTACCTTTACCTCCCAGAGAGAATGCAGGAAACCCAATCCAAAAAGAAGCATTTCTCTTCAGCAGGAACCTGGGGATCCACCCAGTGCGTGTGCAGCAGAGACCAGAAATGGGAGATTCAATGGCTTCTCCTGTGCCTCACCACCCACCCTTCAATCCCAAATTTATGTCACCATCACTTGTTTAGCATGACATGGGCCCACTCAGTTAGGAAGGCAGGACAGAACAGAGAGGACTGTCTCAGAGACAAGAAGGGGGCGCGTGAAGCAGGGCATCATGGGAAGAAAACCTAGGGACCAAGATCACACACACACAGACACACACACATACACGGGTGTGTGAGACTGAGGGTGGGGACAGAACCCTAGCTTGGGACACTGTCCTGTGCTTTCAGTATCCCCTGAGTCTATCATAAGAGAGTGGAGATAATCTGTGAGAGATCACATCATGAGTGATTACAGAGAGACCTTGGGGGCTGTACTGCAGGCAACTGGACACCCTTAGAGTAACTCTCCATTCTCTGTGACCTCGGTAGGGCTGATGGGAGCAGGACTGGGGCAGAGGATCCCATCTGGGCACATGGCTATACTCTGGCCTGCTTGGGAGGCAGGGGCAGTGAGCCCTTGTGGGCTTCTAGTCAGTCTTGCCTGAACATGTGTGTGCTTACATGTAGAGGCCACAAGTCAATCTTGGGTATTGGTCCTCAGGTGCACTCCATCTTGCCAATTAAAAAAGGGTGTCTCACTGAACAGGCACCCACCACATAAGCCAGGCTGACCGGCTGGCCAGGGCCACAAGGATCCTCCTGTTTCCATCTCCCTAGCTCTGGATTGCAAGGCAGAACCCATCTCACCCTTCTTCTTGCAAGGGTTCTGGGCATGGTGCTTATGTCGTCATGTGCACAGCTGTCTCTCTATAGATCAGCAGTTCTTAACCTGTGGATTGCGACCCCTTTGAGGGCCTAACAACAACGCTTTCACAGGGGTTGCCTAAGACCATGGGAAAACACAGATATTTTACACTATGATTCATAACAGTAGCAAAATTACAGTTATGAAGTAGCAATACAAATAATTTTATGATTGGGGTCACTACAGCATCGCGGTGTTAGGTATTTGGAAGGTTGGGAACCACTGTTATAGACTGAGCCATCTTTCTAGTCCCGACACCCTGGATTTCTGACAAGCTGTTTTTCTAAAAGACGCCATCCCTGGTGAAACACATTCCTCAGATCTAACATGTCCTTGCTCTGTGGGGACACCAGACGGAGAAACCAAAACAAGCCCAGATGTCTGACAGGCTGCGAACACCTCAGAGGCCTGAGCCTCTTCCCTTAGCTCCAGGACAGAGGAGCCAGGCAGCACTCAGACCCAACAAGTGAGCAGCCACCTGAGCTCCACGCGGGTTCATCCTCCAACTTCCACCTGTTCTGCCAGATTTGAGGAAAGGAAATAATAGCCAAAATGACGGTCACATTACCGAGCCTGAGCAGTCACCTGTTCCAGTATGCACACATCCTATGAGCTGTCCAAGACAGATACCAGTTCCCAAGAACGTTCACCTTATGCACCATTATTTCCAGCTCCCACGGGAATTCCAAGAGGGGCACATGCACCCCAGTTCCACCTTGGAAGCATTAATGGACATCAGAAGAAAGCAAGACTCACTCTCCAAAGCTTCTCTCCTCGGGGTGTGTTCCTCATCTCACACACACAGATAAGAAAGGTTTCAATTTATAGAACACTTTTCTCTATAGGAACGCAGTTCCAATTTAAGAAAATTGCACTTCATTTATTCGAGTGGGCAGGGCGAGCACACGACGACACGGTGCCCATGCAGAGGTCAGAGTCGGCTTTTCCCTTCCACCATGAGGGTCCTGATGACCGTAGTCAGGCTGGGTGGCAAGTGCCTTTACCCACTGCGCCATCTTCCTGGCCCAGCTCCAACCATTCAAGCAATGTCAAAAGAGAAGTCACTGTTTCTCCATCACCTGCATCACCAGCCTAGACCACGAGACTCTCGAGAGTTCTATGCCTCAAACATACTGCTCCATGACGGGGCACAGGGAGGGGTTCTTTATTTAGTCAGTCACCTCCTCATTTTGGAACAAGGTACCCCTTTGCACACCCAGTCTACCCTGGGATGTACAATCCTCCTGCCTCAGCCTCTGCATCGTCACCATGACTGGTTCACAGAGGCCTTTTAAATACTTAAGTCATCCTGGTTTCTGGATCTATGAGTTTCCAGAAGTTTCTCTGAGCTGTGAGAACAAGAACCAACTCTTCCTAGGAACGTCAGCCTGGGAGCAGCCAGGACCCTGTACCCAGCTCTTTTGTCTTCTTAGCCTGGGTGCTCATTCATGCTGACCTTGCTTGTGGCCACCACAGGGCCACAGTTCTTGTCTCTCCTTCACCTGCACCCTCTCTTACATCCTTACCCCCACAAGGCACAGAAGGTCCCGCCCCCAGGATGTCAAGGTCCCACAGGACAGAGCACCAAATGCAGGGAACTATTTAAGGGGTCCAGCACCCTCGCTCTTGTCTGCAGGCACACTGATGATCCAGCCCTCACCTTACACAGGGGAAGTTGTGGCTCAAAGGAGGGGAAGGGACCCAAGGGACCCCACATCAGACATTGTACCATCTCCTCCCTCCCCCACCCCGGGCAGTCTCAATTGGAGCAAAGTGCCCCTCTCAAGACTCTGCTTCAGTCCCCAATGTCACCCAATGCCTCAGACCCATTTGACAGATTAAAACCTGGAGGCACAAGGAGGAGGGTATTACTCCCAGGTCACATGGCTGGCAAGGGGTCATCCTTGAGCTGCAGCACACCCCCTCTTCCAGGGGCCCCTGGTTGTAGGGAATAGCAGTGGCTCTAATATAAGTGTCCCATGACAGACACAGGATGGGGACAGGGTTCGTCCTTCTCCTGGGGTCCCAATAAACCAGGGATTAAGGAGTTTTGAGGATTATAGCTCTTTCAGGGATCGCATGTAGGGAACCCTGATGTAGTTAGGCAACGGAAAGGCCCCTTAAACCCCACCTCACGTGAGATGGTCAGGAACCAGGATCCAAAGCTTTATCAGGGAGCCAGCAGCTGCCCAGTCCATCAGCTGGTGCCTTCCTGCCTCAAGTCTCTGGTCCCCCAAGGATCATACCCAACAAGCCTCAGGTCCTCTGACATCTATGCTGGGGAGCACAGTGAGGACTCTAGCCCAAGGGCCTTTGCCAGAAGAAAGCATTACAGAAGGGCATGGCTGTCACTATCCAGCAAGGTATGGCGACCATCTCTCACCTCATACCACAAGCCTATTCTTTAGCACTCACCGTGTACCCTGGAGGGGTCTACAGCCTCTTCCTAGATACAGTCCTCACCCTCTACCTGGCCAGTGGTCAGCCAGCCAGGGCTGCCCTCATCCGTGTGTGTGTGTGTGTGTGTGTGTGTGTGTGTGTGTGAGTGAGTGTGAGTGTGTATGTGTGTGTGTGTGTGTGTGTGTGTAGACTATGTGGCAGCCTGTGCGCGCTAAAATAGAGGAAGTTAATGACTAAGAGTTGCTGGGGTTTGATCCTACTGAAAATAAACTGGGATCTGTCAGTAAACACAAGCAAGTGTCAGGCTGTCAATCATTCCTGGGCTTCCCACGATACGCAGGATTCTGTCTGGACCCGACAGCTTCCACGGCAGGCGTGTTGTTGCCAGACTGGATGTGTCTTGTGGGGACAGGCTCTCTGAGTCTCTGTTGTCCTGTCAGCATTGCCTGGATGAGTGAAAAGTTTTCAGAGGTACGATGGGGGAGAAGAGGGCAGACATGTGTTTCTGAAGCTAGCGGGCTCTGGGGGACAGCATAGGCAATGAACCCTCACCTCCGTGATGGACACCTATAGGCAGGGGCAGAGTTCCCATCAGCCAGCCTGGGAATCTGGCTGTGTTCATGCTCACTTGCGAGGGGCAAGTGTGAGCTGATTGCTCTATCTGTACTGACCTGGGTTGCCATGGCAATAGTCCTATCTGGGCCTCAATTTCCCCATCTGTAAGATGGAAGGATTGCTTTGCAAGTGGAGCTGAGCTGCTAGGTCCTGTTGATGGAAGTTTCCAGGCCAGCTCATGCCTTCCCACTCTTATTTTTCTGAAAATTTCAGCTTCTGGGCCCTAGAATTCTTTCTAATTGTCTCTTTCTGTGACTGGAGTTCATCCTAAGGGGTGACACAGGGAGACTCTTGCCCTCTGCAGGGAAACTGCAGGGGACAGCAAATATCTGAAGACCACATTGGAGGGTAAGCTAATACCTTCCAAGCCTGGCTAAGGCCATGCTCCTGCCCCATCCCCACCTCCCCAGGAGACCCTTTTCTGCAAACCACACCCTTCCATATTGGGAGCAGAAAAGCATTGGACTGTCTCATAAGAGAGGGGACCCTAAAAGATGGGTCGCACTGGTGGGGACCCCACTGCAGAGCAGCCTCAACCCTTGGCCAAGTGGATGGAGCAAAGGGCTACAGAGCAGTGGTCTCAGAGCTGATCAATTCAGTCAACCATGACTCAGTTTCCCTCTGGTCCAGAGCATAGGGGGAGCTGGGAGCCAAGTCCCCCTCCAATTCTGTATTTTGCCTAAGGAGGCTAGACGAGCCTAGGCCTGCACTCTTTTTCTAATACTGAGGTCCTGGCTCACGGGAACGCTGGAACAGCCTGGCTCACTGAGACAGCCCTGCAGGGAGGAGGCAGCTCTCAGCCTCTAGAAGTTTAAATCCTACAGCTCATGCCTCCTGACCTTGGATGGTCCTAGACCTTTCTGAAAAAATGAGGCCAGATCAGTTGCTCTCCTTCAGAAAGAAGCACGCTGGCTATCCTGTCTCCCACTCTCCAGACCATAGCCTCACTCCCAGACTCAGCTCAGTACAGTGGGCTGAGGTGCCCGGGACTCCCAAGCTGGTCCTAAGCTCCCGCTTTCTCTCCTCTCCAGGAAGTTGACCTATAGTCTCAGGGAACAGAGTAAAGTCCATAGAGTCAGATGTCCAGATAGGCTTGCGGGGGGGGGGCAGGAGGTGGGGGACCACAAGGCCTGGAGTAGTATCCTACTTCTTGTTCATCTCCAGCATAGATGTAAGAGAAAAACAGGTATCCTCAACAGCCTGAACAAAGAGTACCCCTACCAACCTGGCTTGCTGTGCAACTCTGAAGTCCACCCTGTGCCTCTCTGGGCCGTCTCTCCTCACATGAACCTCAGGAACGGATAATGCCCAAGTTCCCTACAGAGGGGCACCTGTCATCAGCTACCTCAACAAAGAGTCACTCAGGCCAAGTCTGTGCATTGTTGGGAGAAATTAAATCCAGGACAGAAAACAAAGGACGAAGAACAAAAGGGCGGCAGGGGGGTGGGGTGGGGGTGTGTGACAAACATATCTGTATCCAGTGTCTGTTGTAACACATCATCGCTTCCAAGTTTACACCCGGAAATTTATGGCCCATGGCCTGCTCTGGAGATCACTCAGTGACATTTTTTTCACCTAGCTCCCTCCGTCCCCATCTATGTGCCACCCATCCCGATGGCGACAAAGCTTAACCTCTTTCAACTGAGAAATAAGAAGCATGAAGTCAGGCCTCCTCTGCTCGTGAATGCTCCAGAAGCCACAGTATCTGAGCCTGGTCACTTAGAATAAGGTCTCCTACAAATGGGAACTGGGTTCCTGGGGGTCGGCGAGGGACTGGGGATGGTGCCAGGGCAGGAGCTGAGAAAGACTTCCTGAGTGTTGAGGACATTTCCCTAGAATCTAAAGGCTGTGTCTAGATACTGGAGGTAGGCAAGGGGCGCACACACACACACACACACAGAGAGAGAGAGAGAGAGAGGGGTCCTACTGTGTTCTTTGGTCCAACTCTGTCAGAATTTTGGTCCTACTAACCTCAGTCTGAGTCAAAGGAATAGGTTCCATGATTCAAACGCCAGGGTTGGACTCAGAGCTGCTCTAAGCCCTGGCTTGGGACTTTCCAGGGGACCTCAACCACCTGTTATTTTTTTGGGGGGGGGCAGGTGGTCAAGGGAGAAGTGGCTAGCAGACTTCTCAACCCCAAAGTGTGGGGAACTCCAAAGCCAAGACACTTTGGGGAAATCGGTGCTTTTCAGAGAGGGTCGGGTTGGGTAGGATGGGCCTGCTCATCTCTCCCCTGGTCAGAGACCTGCTCCCGCTCTCTCCCCTCTTTTTCAGAGTGGGAGCCCCATCTAACGTGCCCATCCCAGCTTCCCTCCGAGTCTGCTTTATCATGCTGAGTGACGGCACACCCAGAAGGCCTGGGGGTGCACCAGGCCAGAGGGGAGCAGAGAAAATGCCACAGGCTACAGACCTTTCACACCTGGAGACCCTGAGGGATTTCTGCTGGGCACAGCAGGGGGTGAGGTGGGGGCGGGGCCTTCAGACCTTCAACCTGGAGGGTCCCCAAGATGAGACAAAGCTCAGGTCCCAGCTCCCGGAATCCAGAGGTATTCCCTTATACTATCCTCAGCTGTTTGGACTTTAACCCTCAGCCATTGGTGACTAGGGCACATAGACGAGGTGGGACTTAAGAATCTGTCTCTTTGATTCTTGTTCCGTCGTAGCAAGGTGACAGCTGAGGAGGCCAGCGGAGGCAGAGGGATGAGGTTATTTGTGGCTTTTCAGTGACATAACCCCAACTTGATCATTGCCTATTGGGGCTGGGTGAGGGCTCTTTAGAATATGTCTTTAGGAGAAATAGAGGAGCGGCCACGCTCTTTGTGCCTGTTCCCAGTTCTGACACCTTCCAGAATTCCTGTCCCCAAAGATCCCAGTCTATCCTGGGAATGGTTCTCTCAATAGCCCTCACCACAGGGGGGGAAGGGTCAGGTGTACAGCCAACAGCTCTGTCTTGGAACTACACCCCTTGTTTTCCTTCGCCCCAGGCTGAAGAAAACAACTCCAGATTCATCTCTGGAAACCCTTAACTTCTCTAAAAAGTATCATCCTGTCCCCATTTTACAGATAGGAAAACTGAGTCTCAAAGACGTCACACGCCTCAAGGTCGCACAGCCTCTATGGAGCGGGCGTTGGGGGGAGCATACTTTTGGTCTCAGATCTCCTCTGGTCCTGGGGAAGACGGAGTATGAAGGTGGCTGTAAACAGCCCGGGACACCCTCTGGCACTAGCTTAAGGAAGAAGCAGGTTAGGAATGATAGAAGATCGGTTTCACAGACTCCTAACCCCAACCCTTAGATGTTTGGCTATGAGGACAGCTTCAAGTTTATGGGGAGGGGTCCACCAAGTTCCTGGCAAAGTCCTCATTTGATCCACTGCAAACCCTGGCCTCTCTGACGTGTGGCTGAACAGTTGCAGGTGCCCGGCCAGTAGCTGCTCCAACCGTGGGAAGGATGACAGACAGGGTAGGCGTGGGGGTCAGGGACTCGGGTGAGGAGGTGCGTGGACGGCACGAAGGTTTCCACGCAGGGCAGCGGCTGTTGGAGGGTCGTTGGTACTGGGGAGCAGGGCTGGGTGCACGCAGCTCCACTCGAGGCTGAAGGCTGCGGCAGTGACTCTAAGGCCACATCAGGACCCCTAGTCACTGGCTCTGTGGGACCGAACCGCCTCAGATTCCTCTACCTCCAAGTTGCTACAACTTTACCGGCAGCACCGCTGCCGGTTTGTGCGCGGGGCCTGGGGCGCAGTCTGGAGGGACAGGGGCTCACGCTGCGCGCTGGGGTAAGAGAAGCGCAATGTCGCCAGCCAGTCCTCCACGGAGTGGCCGGGGTCTCGCGCGCCCAAGCTCGGCTTCGAGCCACGCTGCGCCGCGAGAATCCCGAGCTTCACGCTTACCTGCCCGGCCCGGCTCGGCCGGCGTTCCGGGGCTGCACCCGCCACCACCACCGCCACCGCCACTGCCACCGCCGCCACCGCTGCCGTCCTTCAAGCTCTAAGTTCGCTCTCGGGATTGAAATTCCTCCCCAGCTTCGCCCATCGATCTGCGCGCGAGCCCCGCCCCTCGCCGCGAGGCCGGGGGGGGGCTGGGGGGGGCTGGTTCCCGCCGCCCTCCCTCCCTCCCTCCCCTCCCCCGCCCGCCCGCCCGCCCTCGCCACCAGCCGGCTCCCTCCACCCGCTCCGCCGCCGCTCAGTCCGGCTGCGAGAGCCGCGCGCCCTCCCTCCTCCCCGCCTCCCAGTCCCCTCTGCTTGGATCGCCCTCAGGATCTAGCTTGCCAGAGCTGGGGATCGAGGAAGCTCAAGAGGGTATCCTGACAGTCCTTTCTGAAAGTCTAAGTACAAGGGAGGAGGGGTATCTGCTCCTCGGCAGGCGCCTTACACGACCCCCTCACCACCAACACAGCAAGATCTCTTCAGGACCCAGGTCTGGCCATTGATCTGGCCCAGATCCCAGTCAGCTGGGACCTAGGGGCGCAGACCGACACTCCTGACGACACTCCTGGCTCTGACCCCCCCTCCACTCACTCACTTACTTACTCACCCCAACCTCTGCGAGGACTTGAAGAGCTGGTCCTCCAGCACCCCTTCAGCTTAGCCTACCATTCCTGATGTGAGGAAGCCCCAGGAGAGAAACCGAGTCAGGAGAGGCTTGCCTCAAGCCACCGGGCCCAAGAAAACCCAAGCCTCTGAGCTCTATGGACTCTTCACTCTGGACAGGACAGACTCTGACAGCCAGCGTCCTCGTCCTCGATAAATTCTGTTCGCAGCCCCACCGGTGCCTCTGGCACATCCAGTCTCCCCACACGGCCCATCTCGTCCCCACGCGGCGCCCCCTCCCCATTTCCTGTCCCCCGCCCGTTCCTGATTCCCGGCCTCAGTACCCCCGGCACGCTCTCTCCCCGCTCCTCCGCTCTCCGCCAGCAGCTGGGCAATTCACCGAGCATACAAAAGAGTTGACTCAATTCAGAGGCAGAGCAAATCAAGATAAATCCTATAGTGTGTGGGGACCGAAGAAGGAAAGTGAATGAACGCCCATAGCACCAACCAGTCCTATGTATGGACTGGCCCTCCTCTGGGTGTGTGTGGGGTGGAGGGGGGCTGGGGGGGAGCAAGGCTAGGCTCTCTCCTGGTCTGGGCACCTACAGGAACTGAAAAGGGGTAGTGGGCTCTTAGCTACTTTCACCCTGCCAGGCCTTCAAGCACAGGCTGAACTTGGAAACTGAGGACTATGTGCTCTCCTACAGCTTAGTGAGAGGGGTTCTCAGGAAGGGACAGGCAACATGGTCAAAGACTGTGTCTTGAAAATCTGTAACCAGGGACGGCCAGGTCAGACCCAAGAGAGCAGCAGGACCCTTGGGTCATCTGAGATGTAGTTTCCCTAACTTGGCCTCCTGACATGGCCAGGGTTCAGGACAGGGGTATTATATAGATAAATACTGCTAGTTTGAATGTTCTAGACCATGGCCCATGGACTTGGGGTGGGAGGTCTAAGACACCCTTCCTTCCCAGTTATATCTAAATGGGGTCCCAAGCAGCTGATCTCCAGGGACAAGATTGTGTCTGGGGTCTCCTGGTCACTCTTGGATGGTATTCTGGGGCTGGTCAGTTCTGGGCAGGGACGGGGATTGGGGAGGAAGGGGGGAATAAGAGGGCCCTGCCACCCCTACCATCCGTCTCTGAAAGCAAACTCCAAGACAGGGGTCTGACTCCTCCCTTGGCCTGGTTCCTCTAACCCTGCTACAGGTCTGGTAATAATCTGAGATTTGGGATTACTGTGGTTTGTGTACTAAGCATTGTGGTAGCACGTCCCCCTAGGTTCACTCGTCTGGATTTTGCTCCTCCGACCCTTTCCACGCAGAATAAGCAAACCGAGGTGCAGGTCCACAGAGCGCCCTTGACCAGTACAACCCCACCCTCAAGGCAAGTTTGTGGCTTCCCAGGGTCAGCCGTCTGCAGGAGGGGGCGGGAGAGGAAGGTCCCAGGAGGCCAGTTTGAAAGAGGGAAAACACCGGTAGTCGTTCTTCCGGTGGAAGGGTCCCCAGGACATCCAATGTTGGAGCATCCAGCTGTGAGGTCGGCAAGACTGAAAATTAGGGTTGACCAGTAGAGGGTCATTCAGATCCTCCAGGTTACATCCCCCAATCTCTCAGCTGCTCAGCTAGTTGTAACCAAGATCCGGGAGTCCCTTGGGGCCGCCCCTCCCCCGGGGCCGGACAGATCGGCCGTTTGCTTGTAAGCCATTAATTCTACCACAGAGACGCCGGCGCCGCCACGCGAGGACATCTGTCAGGGACCCATCACTGTGCTCCACGCCCCCTGCCTCTCCCCAGACCCACAGAAGCGGAAAAGATGCGCCACCTCAGCTCTCCAAGCTCTGAGGTTGCAGAAGCGGGCTCGGAAGCAATGAACCCGAAGGGGGCGGGGCCAGGGCACCCTTGGGACAAAGATTCTCCCGAGCTGTTTGGAGATTGAGCTTTGCAACCTCCCATCCCAGACAGGAAGAAGTGCCCAACTACTACCCCTGTTCCCAAGTACTGTAGTGCCCACTCAGGCAGGCTCTGACCTGAGTCTTGGGGTGAGGTGGAGAGAGGGCACGGAATCCTCCAGATACCTCAGGGTGTAGGAAGGAGACACTGGGGGGTGGGGCAAGAAGACACTGACTCCTTCCCCACAGGGAACAGAGCTCTTCACCCCCAAACCCTTTCAGGATCTTCGCGAGCTCTCCACGGAGAGCTCATCTGCTCTCCACAGCCCCTAGGCAGCTGCTGGTGAATGTGTCATGCGTGGGCGATGGGTCGCAAGGACTCGAAGCTGGTTGGGGGTGATCCCGGCTCATGCCCCGGCAAGGGTGGCCCCGGGGGACTTCACTCCCATCATCCCCTTGTGTGTACGGGGGAGGGGGAGACGAAAGAATGCTTGGATGTTGAGACGTCAGCCTGGGCTCATGACCCCGATGGTCACTGTCCAGAGCAGGCTGTCTGGGAAGAGAAAAAGTTAGGGAGTGGGAGGTGACACCTCAAAGTCTGAGGGGAGAGAGTAGAAGAAGAGGAGTTGGCAGGCGACGGAATGGGACCCATGAAAATTGAGGAGGGGTCAGCCTCTGGCTGAGGTCTGGAAGCACCTCGCAGTCAAACCCAGTCCAGTGGCTTTCCCAATCCCTACAGGCTCTTGTCACAGGAACCTATTAATAACTAGAAGCTAGTTCCTTCCAGGGAGCTGGACAGAACCCGGGCACCCAGCTGGGGTGGGAGTGCGGGTCTTACATTACCCTTGCCACGGCTCCAGCGCCTGGAGCTCAGTGTGCAGAACCAACGCGAGGTCCCACCACCCACTTTTTCTCCTCTTTGAACTGCAAGTGGAGGTATTCGGACTCGGGGGTGGGGGGGGCACCTTCTGGGCCAACTTGGGGCACTACGGCCGTCCCATGCACCCTACAGCAAAGCGACCCGGCCACGGTCTAGGCAGCAAACTCAGCAAAGTTTCGGATCCCCGGCGGTGCTTCCTAATCCGAGGTGGGGGCAGGGGACCCAAGCCCGGGCTCTCCGATCTGCGGAGTCGGGGAGGGAAGTTTGTCCGGCCAGAGCTCGGCGAGCGAGAACTTCGGGTGCACCCGTTTTTTGTGAACGCCGCTGAGTGGGGGACTCCCTGGAGCCTCAGACTAAACGCGCCGCATCTGAAACCCCACGGGTGAGGAGGGGACTCGGCCCAGGACGACCAGGATGAGGCGAGGGGGACCGAGGCGATAGGGGCAACCAGGGCTGCAGGAGCCGTTGGGGACTCCCGCGCCACCCGAGAAGCCGACGAGAGCGCATCCTTCCTGCCCCTCCCCCTCCAGGGGCGGGGACCTGTGGACCCCACGTCTGCGGCAGAGGGGACCCCCACCCGCTGCACACCCCTTCCTACCTGAACGCGGTTGTGGCCCCCAGGGCTGAAGGCTCGGTCGCCGGCTAGCAGAGCGTGCGCGCCCAAGTCCCCGGAGCGCCGCGGAGGCGGTGGCGGCGGCGGTGGTGGCGGCGGTGGTGGCTGCCCCTGCTTCCTCCTCCTCTTCCTCCTCGGGGTTCTTGCTGGCTCCAGACAGACCTCCTCCCCCTCCCGCCTTGCCCGCCCCTCCCGGAGCCCGCCGGGCTTGGGGATCGGCCTCTCTCCGGGAACGGAGAGGAGCCTGCGGGAGCCGGGCTGCGGCGCTCACTGCGTCAAGAGCCGGGGACCGCGCGATCGGAGCAGCCCCGGACCGGCCGGGCAGGCGGGGCGGCCGCGGCGCCGGCGACGCCGAAGGGGCCAGGCGGCTCCGGCTCTCGAGCTCGGGAGCGGGCGCGGCGGCAGCGGCCGCGGCGACGCGAGGCGGTGGTTCATTTTGTGAGCGCGAGGCAGGTCGGACGTGGGAGCCGCGCGGGGAGGGGACCGGAGCAGGGGCGGGGGCCGCTGGACGTCCATGGGATGCCCCGGGAGGGAATCAAGGCTCCCCGAGGGGAAGTTGGCTGGAGCCGGGGGTACATCTCAGGACGCCGCAACACAGCCTCGCCTCCTTTTCCTGGCCTTGCCTGCGTCCCCTGCCCGCGTCCCAGGCCACTGAGCTGAGAGCCGTGGAGCCCAAGTCTCCGAGTGTCTTGGGGTTGGGACCCTTCGTGGCGGTGGGGGGTGGGTACGGAGAGGCGGAGATGTGCACGCGCGTATAGTCACGCCTGTGCACACACACGCATCCGTACCCGCACGAAGCCATGGAGAAGTTGACCCCGAAGTCAGACCCTATGTAAGCGCGCGTGTCACAGCACCACCCTCAGGGACGATTGTTTCACGGGGCGGGCAGCGGGGAGGGAAGAATAGGAGATGGTACAAGGTTCCGAGATGCAACATTCTCTCTTCCCACCAGGGATTTGCTCTCTCCAAAGGTCACCGACCACCTCCCCCCCCCCACAGTCCCTCCTCTCTGCATGGCATGTTACCACCCCCTTGGGCTGAGAGACCGGGAGGCATGAGATCAGCCTGGCACCTTCCCATTCCCAGAATGTTCCGAGTAGTGGATTCCCCTCCCATTAGCCTCTGTGTGTGTTTGTGTGTGTGTGTTGGGGGTGTGTGTATGTGTGTTCTCCGGGGATCCAAGTCGCCCCTCTGGGGCAGTCCACCCCACCCCCCCCGTCATGGTTCCCGGAACACTGACAGAGCCCGCTGGTATACCATTCCCTACCGCGCCCCTTCCCCAGCCAGTAGCTTTGGCATTGGGTTGAAAATCAAAATCAGGTTAAAGAGCGCCCTCGCCGGGCTAAGTCCTTGCGCACAGCTTCCGTGCGCTTGCGGAGCTGAAGGACCCCCTTTGGGCAGAGTGGGTGCAACCCTTTTTGGACGCCTCCTCCTAGCTGGAGCACTCTCAAAAGCCAGGCTTCTGGAGACAATGACAACGAAGGCAGGGCGAGGGGGCTGGAGCCGCAGAGTGTCGCCATAGTAAGGGGCGAGGGGATGCTGGGGGCGGGGACTCATCCCTTGGGTTGCCAGACCGCCAGGGACCGAATAGCGTGAAGCTTGGAGCAGCACGGCCAGAGGACCAGGATGGGCATCCAGAGCTCTGGTCCTGTGGCCTGTCCTGCGACTCTCCAGCAGGCTACAAACTCCATCCAGCCTGCAGCATCGGCAGGCAGCCCACACTTGACTGGACCTTAGGCTTCTCCCAGCCCCATTTTTCCTTTGGAACCCTGAGAAGTGAGATCCCAGTAAGGACGGAGGGTAGAGGACAGTCTGTCGTCTTTCTGGTGGATTCTTGCACACAGAACGCAGTGGTCAAGGACAGAGATGCGGGTCTACCCTTGCTCAGGGCATTCAGATCTCAAGAGAACCCGGCTGGGACTGACTGAAGGCCCAAAGCCCGCCTTTTAGGGTCGCTTTTGCTGGGCCCTTCAGAGCCTAGCTGTCAGTAACACAGACTGTTCCACCGCTTGCCCCCCGCCCCTCAGCATTCTGGGATATGACTTCTTCAGGAGGCATTCCTGCTGAGAAATGCTGCCCTTAGCTTGTTCTGTATGTCTACTCTCACCCCTCAAAACACACACACACACACACACACACACACACACACACACACACACACACACACCTCTTTACGATGTTGAAAAGGAGACCCTCATTCCCAGCCAAGATGATGCACCCTAAAAAAAAGAGAAGCCAGGCACCCCTCAAGCTGGGAAGGCCACAAGCTAACCCCAGGCCAGAGCCACAGGGATGAGGCAGGAGGGCAACTGGCTTGTGCTAGCTTTCTCCTGGTTCTCTCATACCCCCCTACATCCCTGCATCCCTCCTGTCCTCTCCCCTTCTCCTAAACCATGTCACCAGCAGGCATATGTACCCCCAGAGAATGCCCCAGTGTGGGCATTGTGTATGCTGTACCCACACATTTGCAGAGCAGCTTCACACCTAATGGGCACACCCCATAATTCACCCTCTTGAAGAACATCAGCTCTGAGAGGAAGCATACACACAGCCCTGTCCCCCAGGCCACAGGAACCCTATGGAGAAGGGCCTGTGGAGGAGGGCCTGTGAGGCCGGAGCAAGGCATCCCGCCTGCTCCAGTGCACATACCCCAGGGTCCAAGGGAGCCAGCAGGGTATCTGAGCTTCCATAGTGCTGTGCGACTGCAAACCAGAAAGGCAAAGATGTCTGTCCTGTGGTCTATCAGACCAGTCCCAATAAAGAAAAGAAAGCGCTCCCTCAGGAGAGGCCCATGAGAAGGCTCGCTGACCCAGGATAGGGGAATACCAGGGCAGGGAAGTGGGAGTGGGTGGGTTGGTGAGCAGGAGGAAGGGGGATGGGATAGGATGTTTTTGGAGGGGAAACCAGGAAAGGGGATAACATTTGAAATGTAAATAAAGAAAATATCTAATAAAAAAAAAGAAAGAAAGCTCTTCCTCTCTTTTACCTGTTGGCCACCTCCTCCCCCTTTCTGCCCTCCTCCTCTTCCTCCTGTCTTCTTACTCTGTAGCCCAGGCCAGCCTGGAACTCCAGTGTCCCGCTTCAGACCCCTGAGTGCCAGAACTAATTGGTGTGTGCAAGCAGGCCCAGCTTGCCCTTGGCTTTATTGTTGTTGTTATTATTATTATTTTCTCCCAAACAGGCTCCTACACACATCTACTCAGAACACATACACACATGAAATGCACACACATGAAACACACACGCGCGCACACACACGCGCGCACACACACACGCGCACACACACACACACACACACACACACACACACACACACACCATACACAGGCCTCCTTGACAAGGTTGCCTATAGACAGGGCCAGATGCAGCCATGACATCTGTCGTTCCTGAGGTGACGGTGAAGGAGCCTAGAATAGACTGAGAGGGGTGGGTGGGCTCTCGCCCATGATTTCTCAGAGCCACTCACATGATTTCTGCAGGCTGACCGGAGGCCAAGCCAGCAGGACAAGATGACTTTCTGTTCACTGAGTCAGTGAGATCTTACTTCTGCAGAGAGCTGGAGTGTGAAAGAGCATTTCTACACACTACCAAAAAATTTGCCTAGAGAAAAATGGTGTTCATCCCTCTGATACCCAGAACTTCACAGTGGCATCCATAACCCCTAGAAGAGCCTAAAGCCGCAAAAGAAACACGAGGACCAGTTTCCCCATATATAAAGAGCTCTTACAACCCAATAAGAAAAAAATTGACAAAGGCACCAAAAGTGGGCAGAGATAACTAACAGAAAAGGAGGGGGAGGGTCTCTTGTCACCACACATATGCCAGGGAAAGTTTAACATGACCTTTCACCCCCAAAGGGTAGCAGGTTTCACAGCTACTCTGAGGTCACAGTACAGGGAAGTAGACACTCTTGGAACTCTTGTGAGAGTGTTCGAATTCTGAAGCCACACACCCTTGTGCCTGGCATGTTTTTCTAGGAATGTGTCCTCTAGATGCTTGTCAGGAATGAAAAGTGATCTATGGCTCCATGCAAGGTTGTTTGCTGAGGCATTCTGTGTGGCGGCAGCAGATTGGAAGTGTCCTAAATACCCACAGATGAGGGAGAGCTTATATGCTTCGTAGCACAGTCAGCTGAGCTGCGCGGCCAGGAGAGAACTGGATGCGCTAAACCCAGCTCCAAGGCTTCCCTCTTACTTACCTATGTATGTATTTTCTTGTGCTGAAGACAGAAGCCAAGACCTTGCATGTGCTAAACCAGCAGTTCTCAGCCTTCCTAATGCTATGACCCTTTAATACAGTTCCTCATGCTGTGATCTCCAACCATAAAATTGTTTTTGTTGCTACTTCATAACTGTAATTTTGCTGCTGTTTTGAATTGTAAGGTAAATATCTGTGTTATCCGATGGTCTTAGGGGACCTCTGTGAAAAGGTCATTCTGTCCCCAAAGAGGTCGTGACTCGCAGGTTGAGAACCACAGTGCTAGACAAACATATTTGCAGAGCCCTTCAATGGGGAATTCTAGACAATTTACCACTGAACCACACCCCCAGCCCCTCACTGGGGGATTCTAGGCAGGGGCTCTACCACTGAGCCACGCCCCCAGCCCCTCACTGGGGGATTCTAGGCAGGGGCTCTACCACTGAGCCACGCCCCCAGCCCCTCCCTGGGGGGATTCTAGGCAGGGGCTCTACCTCTGAGCCACACCCCAGCCCCTCACTGGGGGATTCTAGGCAGGGGCTCTACCACTGAGCCACGCCCCCAGCCCCTCACTGGGGGATTCTAGGCAGGGGCTCTACCACTGAGCCACGCCCCCAGCCCCTCCCTGGGGGATTCTAGGCAGGGGCTCTACCACTGAGCCACACCCCAGCCCCTCCCTGGGGGGATTCTAGGCAGGGGCTCCACTTAACTACTTTTTACTTTTTATTTTAACACAAGGTCTCACTAAATTTGCTATGCAGGCTTCAAACTCACTCTGAAGTCACTCTGACTGGTCCTAAACTTGCCATCTTCCTCACTTTCCAAGACTTCCTTTAAAGGAGAAAAAATAGAAGGACCAAACCAGTTTATCCAGTCTGTGTTTTTTACATCTGTTTACAAAAGATGGGCAGGAAAGGACATTGATTTTCGCTCTGTTCAGGGATTACTTCTCTAGTTGGTTCCTGTAGGTTGGGTGGAGGAACAGGTAAAAGGAATTCACTTTTAAAATTATTCTTCAGCCAGGTGTGGTGTGCAGATCTTCAATCCTAGCACTCAGGAGGCAAAGGCAGGTGGATCTCTATGAGTTCTATCTTGGTCTACCTAGGAAAATTGAGGCCAACCAGGGTGAGACCTTGTCTCAAAAAAAAAAAAGTCATATTTATTTATATGGACAGCAAGCTGCCTACTTCTATGATCGGCTGTGAACACAGTGCTAAGATTTCTTTCTTGTATAAATTATATTAATTCATTTATTTATTTATGGGGAAGGGGGCACCTGTCATGGTGACGTGTAGAGGTCAGAGGACAACTTGCAGGAGTTGTTGTTGTTGTTATTACACTGAGTGTACTGGAGGAAATCAAACTCAGGTTGTCAAGTATGGCAGCAAACTTCCTAACCTCCTTACTGGCTGACCATCTATCTCATCGCTCCAGTACTGCAAGTTCTGACAATATATACATGCATGATAATCTCCACCCTGGTGACCATACCAACAATGTCATCACCATCCCCCAAATGGAACTGATGTCCCTGGGTGGCTCTAAATATTTGACTGTTATATAGACTTCTCCTCTCATAATACAATAAAAATGAAAATGAAGACCTCCTCAGCTGTTGGATCTCTCTCCCCATCTTTATGGTAACCAGGGAGGTGGATCCTTCCTGCCCCATTTCATAGGTGACAGGACCAAAGCCCACAGGGTGATCACAGCTCCTATAAGGAAACATCATTTCATGTGTGCAACTTGAGGTGCTGCGGAGACAGCTCGGCAGGTAAAAGTGCTTGTTCCCAACCAAGCCTGATGACCAGAGCTTGAGCCTCAAGACCCACGGTGGTAGCAGAGAACGAATGCCTGAAAGTTTGTCATCTGATTTCCACACATGTATATGGTATACACACATACACACACACACACCATACATAGCATTGTGTGACCACACCACCATGAAATTTCAGGACATTGCACCACTTGAAAAGGAAATTCCGTACAACTGTTACCAATCCAGACGACCCACCCACCAGGTTTTGAATTCAGTGGATTCTGACTGTCCTGGGTCCTTGCTATGGGGGGATCCTTTGCAGTGTGGTCCCCTGTGACAGGCTGCAGTGTGGTCCCCTGTGACTGGCTTCTTTCACTGACCATCATGAGTTTTGAGGTTCGAATACGAGTATGAGGATTCCATTCCCTGTCGTTGCTGAGTAGTACTCCAGCACATGGGTGAACTGCACGCACTATTCATTTCCGCCAAATGAAAGATATTTGGGTGGTTTCTGCTCGAATATTTTTATAGTTTTGTGTGGCCATATGGTCTCATTTCCTTTGGGTATATATACCTAGCCCTTGAGATGGCGTGTCACAAGATATCTGTGTTCAAACTCCTGAGAAACCTGCAACCTTTCCCAGAGGAGCCCAGCATCTTTCACGCCTCCACAGGAACACCAACCCTTACCGTGTCATTTACGATGATGACCATCCTAGAGGATGTAAGATGCTGTCTCATTATGGCCACGATTTGCATTTCCCCCAATGGCTATTGATGCCGAGAATTTTTCGGTGTGACATGGGAAATTTACATATCTTCTTTGGATAAATGAATATTCATATTTTTGCCCATTTTAAAATCAGGATATTTATCTTCTTATTATTGAGTTGTCAGAGTTCTTTACATAGTTTAGACACAAGTCTCTCATTAGGCATATCACTTGCAAGTGTCTTCTCTGTCCCTGTGGGTTGTTTGTCTTCATGAGAGCTGTCTGCAGCACAGAGAATTTTAATGAAGTCCATATTTCTCTTAATTTCTTGAGTTCTTGATGACACATTTGAACATCCTTTGCTTAAAAATAAAGATTTGCTCCTAAGTTCTTCTTTAAGGTTGTAAGTGTATGTATGTATGTACGCATGTGTGTGTGTATATGTGTGTATACAAGTGTGTATGTATGTATGTGTATGTGCATGTGTATCTGTGTGTGTATCTATGCGGATGTAGGTGTGTGTGTATCTGTGTATGTGTGTGTCTATGCATATATGTACATATATGTATGTGTGTGTATCTGTGTGTATCCATGTGTATGTAGGTATTTGTATATGTGTATATATGTGTTTGTGTCTTTGTATATATGTATGTGTGTACATCTGTGTATGTATGTGTGCGTATGTTTATCTGTGCATATATTTGTGTATGTGTGCATATATATGTTTAGATCTGCATATGTATGTGTATGTATTTCTTGTATTCCTGTGTATGTGTGTATCTCTGTGTGTGTGTGTGTGTGTGTGTGTGTGTGTGTGTGTGTGTGTAGACCAAAGGACAACATCAAGAATCATCCCTCAGAACCCAACAACCTCCATTTTCAAGAGTCTGTCACCGGCCAGAGCTTGCCCAGTAGGCTAGGCTGGCCAGCAGTGAATCCCAATGGTCCTCCTGTCTCCACCTCCTCAGTGCTGGGACTTCAAGCTCACATGCCCACACCCGGCTTTTTGACATGCATACTGGGGATCATGCTGGGGCCCTCGAGCTTATGTTGCCACACATATGTCTATCCACCACATGAGTGCCTTATGCCCACGGCAGCCAGAAGTTGGGAGCCTCATGAGGTCGTTAGACACTGAAACTGAGTCCAATACAAGAGCAACAAGTGGTCTTAACGACCGAATCAGCTCTTTCTTGTGTGTGTGTGGGGGGGCGGGTGGTGGTGTAGAGATCACCCTTGGACATTGTTCCTCAGGTGCTACTCAGTTTTGTTTTTTTTTTCTTTTTGCTTGTTTTGAGTCAGGTTCTCACTGCGTAGTCCTGACTACTCCGAAACTCTCTATGTAAACCAGGCTAGCCTCAAACTCACAGAACTCACAGAAATCCAAGTGTTGGGGTTAAAGATGTAGGCCACCATGTCCAACCCATTTTTTTTTTCTGAGAAAAGTCTCTTACTGGCCACGTGTGCTAGCTGACTAGCCAGCACTGGGGCTCTAAGTTCAAGCCACTGCATCCGACCATTTGACATGAGTTCTTGGGGATCGAACTCGGATCCTTGTGCTAACACCGCACGCGCTCTCCTGACTGAGCTGTCTTCCCAGCTGTGTCCACCCAGCCCTCCTGTTACTTCCTGTTTCTAGACAAGGTGTCACTAAGTAGCCCAGGCTGAGTGAGTGGGACAACAAGACTGCATCCCTGCCTGACTTTCTCTACTGTCTGCCGATGGCTTTCCCAGCTTCTCTCCCACCTCATTCTCCCACACCATCCACCAGCCTCCATGTGAATGGGGTACTCACACTGGCGCCCTTTACAAATACTGTGTGAAGGTGGGACCAAAAAAGAGATTGAGGAAGAGATGCTATTCCTGTGCCTGGGGTTCTCTGACCCTGCAAGGGTGGGCAGGGCCGACCAGGGCTGGGGAGAGACTGGGAAGAACCATGGGCTGGATGGGTACCCTCTCTGAGCCCTGCCACGACCTCATTACATTTGGAAGACTGTGGTTGCTCTCTCCGAAGATGGGAAGGAGAAACCCCCGGAGTGAGACCTGTTCCCTGATCTCAGCCATTCATTCTAGTTCTGACTCAAATGGGTCTTAATGAGAAGGTAGCAAAGGTGACATTTTGCAAGCTTTTAAGTAGATGGGGCCCAGAGGTCTTTAATTTTATAAAAACAGCAGCAGGTAGCAGGGTTCCTTCCAGGAAGGAAGATATGAGAGGAGCCTTGGCACGGAGACGAAGGGTCACAGGGCTTTCAGCCATGGGTCCCGAGGGTCCCTGAAGCCTACATGGAGGGCCATACGTGTGGGTTTGAACTCAGTACACACCTCCTGCTTCTTTTGATGACAGATGCTTCAAGCAGTCTCTTTATGGACTTTTCACTGTGATCTCCTGGGGGGCATGTTGGTCTGGTCATTGCTATCTGCTCTACACACAGTAGGTGCTCATTTAGCCTTGATACACCACTGTAAGGGTGAATCAAGTGGTCCACTGCCATACAACACCCTAAACCCATAACACCCCACCTCCTTTACCTCAGCAGCCCAGAAAGTGAACCTTGTTTATCTGTTTTACACAAAGGGCAACTGAAGCTCAGAGATGTCAAGCTACTGACCCAAGGTCACCCAGCCTGAAAAATGGTTTTCCTTATAGCCTGCAGGCTCCATAGAAGTGAAATGAATTTTGTCCTAGACAAACTAGGTAGCTTCCTGGAGGATATTTGGTTCGGGCATCATCTGTTTCATAGGTCAGGGTTTCTCTGTGTAGCCCTACCTGTCCTGAAACTCACTCTATAGACCACGATGGCCTTGAACTCAGAGATCCACCTGCCTCTGCCTCTGAGTGATGGGATTAAAGGCGTGCGCCACCGCTGCCCAGCAGTTCCATGGGATTTTTATTGTTTGAAAAAGTACTGAGAGACTATTTTGAAGATATTTCCCTTCCAATTTGGGGGCACCCATTTAAGTCTTCTGTCCTATTCTCTTTATTACCAAACCCAGAGGCTCTTAGTCAAATCAGCCCCTCCCTGGGGGAGTCTAGGCAGGGGTTCTACCACTGAGCCACACCCCCAGCCTCTCAATGAGGGATTCTAGGCAGGGGTTCTACCACTGAGCCACACCCCAGCCCCTCCCTGGGGGATTCTAGGCAGG
Source organism: Tokudaia tokunoshimensis (assembly GCA_036184795.1). Lineage (NCBI taxonomy): Eukaryota > Metazoa > Chordata > Mammalia > Rodentia > Muridae > Tokudaia > Tokudaia tokunoshimensis. Next base: position 29,923,538 of record BTHU01000006.1, on the reverse strand, counting down.
GGCTCTACCACTGAGTGACATCCTAACCCTCATTTTACTCCTTATTTTGAGGTAGGGTCTCACTGAGTTACCCAGGCTATTCTTGAACTGTAGCACCTCCTGAGTCAGCCTCTTGAGTTCTGGAATCACAGCCTCTGGCAAACCTCTCTGCCCCAGACCATGCAGCCCTCTTCCTCCTCACCCTCTCAGGGAGGCCTGGGTGGGTCGCCTCTTGCCTTCACTCACTCTGGATCACTACCAAGACCCCAACGACTCTCGTGGTGATGCAGCTTCCAGGGTCACCCTACCTGAGTGGACCCTTAGGTGACTCTGCTGGTAAAATCCCTGAAGTTCCTTGAGGTCTGCAGAATTCACTGTGAATGGTATTTTCCCCAGGGTTCAAGGCTTTCTTTGGTCAGTTCCCACTCCCTCCTCTGGACCAAGTCTGCACTTCCCCTCGGCCTGCACATTGCTCAGCAGATGTGCCTACATCTGTCCGCTCATTCCCCTTCCAGTTTCATTCGCTAGATTAGGGAACTGAGACAGAAAGGTCAAACCACCTGCATCTAGTCACACAGCCAGACAGGGCTGCAATTCAAGCTTATGAGTTTCAACTGAGTCTGATCCCCAACTGGGATGCTCAAGTCTGTTGCGACTGTGATGGTTGCTCAACCTTTGTTTCTTCCATCCACAAGGACCCTATGGGTGTGGTTCTTCACAGTGTGCATGAGGATGACCTTATGGATCCTGGTCACCCATTTGAAGAACACAGAGGTTTCCGGAGTGTGGGCGGTGGTTACCTAGAATCATTCAGTAAGACATCAGGGCAACTCAGGAAAGAGTGCTGAGTCAGAGTCGAATTAGGTCCTCCCCCTCACACCGCAATTTATGATTTGAAGCCCTGGCCCTGAACTTGAGAATTTGGAGACATATTCTTCACGTAAGTTACCGTACGGGGTACTCTTCCCAATGGGTCTGGGGTTTCCGTAAGAAAAGGACATCAGAGGTTGGAGAGGTGGCTCGGTCAGTGTTCAGCTTGCAAATGTGAGGACCTGATCTCTGTAATCCACAGAAAAAAGCTGAACATAGAGGCTCAGGCCTCTAATCCCAGAAAGACACCTGAGGTTGACCTCTGACCCCCATTTACCCACATCCCAGAAGAAGAAATGAGGACACACTTACAGGAAGACACTCGCATTCAAGGACACAAGGGGACACACACATCTTCAGGCACAGGAGAGAGGTACCCAGGGGGAGCTGGCCCTGTCTACACCTAGCCCCACCCTCCAGCCCCATAGGACGATAAGAGATTAAATTTTGGTTGTGTTTTGTTATGGTGACTCACACAAGAAGGCACAGATCTCCACACTCCAGCTCAGGATGGATCTGGGGCCCAGAAGCTCTTCTCAGTTTATCATCCCCCTCCCAGAGGCTGGCCAACTCCTCATCACTGACTCGGCAACACCGAGTCAAGGGCTCATGCAAGGCCTTACCTCCTGACAAGCTGTCAAATGGGCAGCGGGTAAAACGCCTACCCCGTGTGACAGACGGGATATAAAAAGCCTCCTCGGCACTTTTTATTGACTGGAAGTCTTATGCTTCGTGTGCCATCATCTCCTTGACTAACAGGCTGCATACGAGCCGGGGACGCGTGTCGGTTGGCAGGCGCACACAGCTTCATCTGCCCTGGCACAGTCTAGGGAGGCCTGGCTCTGGCTCGAGCAGCAGAACCTGAACCCAGAGCCCAGAGCCCAGAGGGACTCTTTTCTCTGGTGACTGATCTATTCAGTTCTTGGAGGGCTGGGAGGACATCGCTGTCACTCCAAGCTAGGAGACACACCATGTGGAGGTCCTTGCATTGACACATGGGGGAGGGGAAGTAGGAAGGGACACACTGAGCCTCTTTGAAAGGTTTATGGCTGGTCTGAGCTTCTGCAGATGAAAGCTCCAGGATGTGAAAGGTAAAGCAGAAAGACACGTCAAAGCTCCATGAGTCCCCAAGGCCCCCACACCAGGAACCCAGGACTGAGGAGATGCAGAAGCCGGTAACATGCTTGGCACACAGCGTGAGGACCAGAGTGTGGATCCCTGACACTCACATAAAAGCCAGGCACCGTGGCAGTGTCTGTAAACTCAATGTTGAGGGTGCAAGCCGTGAAGACTGGCAGATCTCTGGAGCTCACTGGCTAAGTCGGCTGAGCTGAACTGCCAAGCTCCAGGGTCGGTGTTTTTGAGATGCTGTCTCAAAAAGCAAGGCGGAGTCAGGTAGCACACCATTGATCCCAGCACTCAGGAGGCAGAGGCCAGCCTGGTCTACAGAGCTAGCTCCAGGAAAGCCAGGGCTACACAGGGAAACCCTGTCTAAAAACAAAACAAAACAGCAAAACAAAAACCAAGGTGGAGTGGGACTGGATGACTCAGTGGTTATCAGGTTAAGGGCTCTTGCAGAGGACCCTGGTTTGATTCCCAGCCCCCACATCAGGCAGTTCACAGCTGTCTGTAACTCAGCTGCAGGAGATCTGACACCCCCTTCCAGCTCCTGCACACATATGAGGAATAAACACACAGACACACAGACACTTTTTAAAAAATCTACAAAGCAAGATGGAGAGGGATTGAGAAAGTCACCTCATACCAACCTCTGGCCTCCATACTCAGGTGCACAGCCATTCACAAGCACACATGCACACACATACACACACACACACACACACACAGAGAGAGAGAGAGAGAGAGAGAGAGAGAGAGAGAGAGAGACAAGACTATACACACATAAGGCCAGAGCAGGGCTACCCAGATCCCAGCTGCTGCCCACAATTCTATGTGTTCTGGGAGTAGGGTCTCTCTGCCTCGTCCTGCACACATCTACCCAGGACCCTCAAGTAACTGCAAGTTGTTAAGTTTGTTCCTCTCTCCTTGTCTAGCCCAGCACCCCAGGGACTTCATGGTGCCAAAAATGTCTGTGGCCTCAAACGCAGCCGGGAGGAAAAGCGTGCTGTACTCAACGAAGGACTGTTTCTTCCTTCCAAAAAGAAAGAAGGGGGGGGGGGACTTGGTGACTCTGACAAGGCTGAGCTTAGGAGCCAATCGCAGCCCAGGGAGCCAGTAATTAATAAAGATAGATAATGATGGACCATCTGTCCCAGCCCAAGCTCCGTGGCAAGGCCACGTCGAACTCTCATTAGGCATTCCAATGCCGTTGTCCCCACAGATGTTGGCGGTGGCTGCATCGGTCCCATGGGAAGACAGAGGTTGAACATATTTAGGCAAACAGCACAGACTGGGTCTCAGTCACGACGCTCCTACAGTGTCAGTTTCAGCCAAGATTCAAAGTATAAGGGGACCAACATTCACCCTCCACCCTGGAGGACCCTTAGCACCCACTAAGAGAGGTTCCAATCCCACCATATACTCAGTGTGTGACCTTGGGATAGTGAGCTCAGAGCCAAGCATTGTGGGAGAGAGGCCAGCATCTCGCGGTGGCTCAGGAAGACAGGGTAAGAGGTCAGGACTTTAGTCTTGTATGCAAGGCTCATACAGAGGCCCTAGAGCTCCGAGCACACGATGCTGTGCATAGGAAATGCTTGCTGGACATTGGAGGAGGCATGTCAAGGAGCACAAGTATCTCAGAACATTCTAGAAGACACTGAACAAAGTTTGTTCTTGTCTGTAAGTTCAACCATATGTCACTTTCTATTGTAGCCGGAGGAGGATCCACTCTGTGGATGGGGACAGACACCTTGACAACCCAGAGCCTGCAAGACTTACAAGCAAGTCTCTTAGTTTCTCCAGGTGGAGGGGCATTCTGCCGCTTGCACTCTGGGCTTCGTGGGTTTCCTCTGAGTGAATGGCCAGATGTGCCCAGCTCGGAGCTCTCTGAAATAAAACAACTTACATCCACCAAGGACAGCCAGGCCTGGAATACAGACTGGAAAGTAGTCTTGAGGGGTCACAGCACAGAGCTGAGGACCCCACTGAGGTCACACGGGTGAGTAGTTGGGCTTCAAGTCTGACTGGGAAGTACATGATCCGTTGTGCCGAGGTCTGCTTTATCCTGGATGTGGTTCAGCCAGCCTGGGAGAGTTGGTCTGTCCCCAGTGTAGCTTGGAAAGCCACAAGCACGCGTCTCTGATTACCAGCCTGACAAGTCCAGGCACCCAACGATCCTCCTGTCTTTGTCCCAGATACAATGGAGGTTCTGACAGGGAAACCAGAGAGCCTGCCATTGTTCTTGTGGGTACAAGTCCCCTGGCGGGCAAAAGAGAAACTGAGGCCTGGGAAGAGAAGTCAGGAAGAGAGTCAGAGCTGGGACTCTTGCTGCACAAGGGCAGGAGGGTAGAAAGAGAGGCATCACTGTGGTCATGAATATTCATAAGCTCATAAATATTCATGATGACCTCTTCTAGGAGTGTAAGGAGAGGCTGTGTGGACAGATGCCTTGCTCCTGAGCCCATTTCAAGATCTGACCCTCTGTAACCCTGGGCTCTGAGGCACCCCACCCAGAAGACCTGGCAGCGCCCCCTTAGGAAGGGTCACTCAAGATCTGAAACACGTGGTCTCTCCTTGACCTGGATGAGGGTTCCAGACACTTGGGCATGGCAGGCTGGGGGAAGTGCCCACACAGGGCTAGCTGTTCCTGGTGGCTGGCAGGCAGCCACAAAAGAACTGGGCCTGGCCCAAGCTTCTCAGAACAGGTGTCACCTGAGGGCCATCAGGAAAATGTGTTGCTGGGGCAGAGGTACCCAGCACCCAGGTTTTGCTTTCACAGAAATGGGAGGAGAGGAAGGCTCAGAGAGTGCCAGTGATTTGCCCAGTGTTGCACAGCAAAATCACAGGGAAACCCAGAGCTCTGTTTTATGAACATAGAGGGAAGACATCTCTGATAATACAGGTAGACTGGGATACAAGGTAGATTCCTTAGACATGTGTGGCTGTCCTTGGGGTATAATAAAATCTTCAGGAAGCCAGGGGATGAGTCAGCATTAAAGCTGTGCAAGCCAGAGAGTACCCAGAGCGCGTCAAAGCTGGGCAGGGGGTGGCAGCCCACCTCAGAAGGCAGAAGTGGGATTCCCCAGAGCAGTGGGTGGCACACGCCTTTAATCCCAGCACTCGGCAGGCAAAGACAGGCAGATCTCTGTGAGTTCGAAGCCAGCCTGGTCTATAGAGCTACTTCCAGGACAGTCGGGGCTACACAGATGGACCCTGCCTTGAAAAAACAAAACAAAACAAAACAACAACAACAACAAAAAAATCAGAGGAGCCGTCTCCTTTATGTTCCAGTCATAACATCAACACATGTATCCACACATACACTGGCTGGTTTTGTGTGTCAGCTTGACACAGGCTGGAGTTATCACAGACAAAGGAGCCTCCCTTGGGGAAGTGCCTCCATGAGGTCCAGCTGTAAGGCATTTTCTCAATTAGTGATCAAGCCGGGAGGGCCCCTTGTGGGTGGTGACACCCCTGGGCTGGTAGTCCTGGGTTCTATAAGAGAGCAGGCTGAGCAAGCCAGGGGGAAGCAAGCCAGTAAGGAACATCCCTCCATGGCCTCTGCATCAGCTCCTGCTTCCTGACCTGCTTGAGTTCCAGTCCTGACTTCCTTTGGTGATGAACAGCAGTGTGGAAGTATAATCTGAATAAACCCTTTCCTCCCCAACTTGCTTCTTGGTCATGATGTTTGTGCAGGAATAGAAACCCTGACTAAGATAACACACATGCTATCACACACACACATGCAAAAAAACTAAGATGGGAAGAGATTGAGCAAAACACTGGACACTGACTGATCTCCGGCCTCAGTATTCATGTGTGTGAGGCGTACATGCGTGTATGTGCACCTCCCCCCCCACACACATGCACGGACTCATGAACTCAGGTGCACAGACATCCACGCACACATGTGAGTGCACACTACACATATATACACAGGAAAAAGGGGGACTCTGTCAGGGAGTGTTTGTTGAATGAATGACTGATCAACAGTTCTAAGTTTGTGTCTATATAAAGATGGTGAGACAGTTGTAACTCGAGATAAAATGGCCTTGCACAGACCCTACAGGGAAGGCTTCCTAGGGGAGGTGCTGGGAAGAGTCCAGGAGAATGCAGGGCTGGGGGCAATGATAAGGAGGTGCAGAAGAGTTTTAGGTTCCCCAGCCAACCCTGAGACTAAGAATCCCCCCATTCCTGTGGGTATTATTGTGGCTAAGAGTCAGGGACTGGAGAAGACAAAGGAAGTCACCCTGATAAGGAACCAAATGCAGAGGCTGACAGAGAGTGGGGAGAGAAAATAATTATAAAAGATGGGTTTTATTTTTAAAAGAAGTTCACCAGGAATGTCTGCCTCATTCCAGAGGCCCTCTCTCAAACACACACAGACACACAGACACACAGACACAGACACACACACACACACGAAACTGCAAATTAAGAAAATGAAAATAGCCTGAGACTTGCCTGTTACCACCGAGAGTAACCCTAACACGAAGGGGAGAAAGGTGAGTGGGAGGGCGGGTAGAGGGGAGGGGGGAGGGTGGCACTGCCCTGGGAACTGATAAACATTACTCTGCCACTGAAATAGCAAAAGCGGCAGGCTCCAAATAAATAAATAAATAAATAAATAAAAACGGGAAAGATCATCTATCACGGAGAGGAGATGGATGGCTCCTGCCGGCCAAAAGAGGCTAAGCCGGTCCATCCAGGGGGCTGAGGCCCAGTGAGGGGGAGGGTCTGTGCTAGAGAAAAGGACTGCTGTTCAAGTTGCAAAGATAGGGTCCCTGTGTTACAGCAGACAGACCCTTGGGTGCATGGAATCCCTCCCAGGGCGGGGGCTGAACTCTGAGCATCCAGTGCGTGCCCACCAGGACACTAGCCTAGGCAGGCTCCACTCCTGTCTGAGCAGCCCCACCAAATACAACAAGTACCAGACACTGAATAGTTCTCAGTGTGTCCACAGTGTGGGGCTGTAGTTGGAGGATACTCCCAAAGCATAGGGGGTACTAAGGCTCAACACCAAACAGACAGAAGAAGAAAAGCAAGAACTGATGTCTCAGACAGAGTCACAGCTACTCAGAGTAGGCTGAGACAGGTGGATTATAAGATTAGGACCAGACTGGACTAGAGCAAAAGTTCCACATCTGCAGGGACAACTCAGAGAAACTTTGTCTTAAAAAAGAGGGCTGGGGCGTATCTCAGCAGTAGAGCCCCTGCCTAGAATCCCCCAGTGAGGGGCTGGGGGGTGTGGCTCAGTGGTAGAGCACCTACCTAGAATCCCCCAATGAGGGGCTGGGGCGTGACTCAGTGAGAGAGCCCCTGCCTAGAATCCCCCAGTGAGGGGCTGAGGGTGTGGCTCAGTGGTAGAGCCCCTGCCTAGAATCCCCCAGTGAGGGGTTAGGGGCGTGGCTCAGTGGTAGAGCCCCTGCCTAGAATCCCCCAGTGAGGGGCTGGGATGTGGCTCAGTGGTAGAGCCCCTGCCTAGAATCCCCCAGGGAGAGGCTGGGGGCGTGGCTCAGTGGTAGAGCCCCTGCCTAGAATCCCCCAGTGAGGGGCTGGGGTGTGGCTCAGTGGTAGAGCCCCTGCTTAGAATCCCCCAGTGAGGGGCTGGGGGCGTGGCTCAGCAACACAACAGTTGCCTGATATACTATAGGCCCTGATTTCCATCAGCAGTACCACAGAATAAATAGTTCCCAAGAATACCCTGAGTTCTCTTTGTACTGAGGTCAAGGACATCCTCCTAACCATAGTAAATAAATGACCCTGGGCCTAGCAGACTGGAGCTATGGCGGGCTAGTCTGGTTCTTAGGCAAAGAGCTGTCTTTCTCTAAGACTACAGAGAGTCACGGGCAATAGCTGCAATATCATAAAGCATAAAGAAGTACCTGGGCCTTTTCCCCGATGGGGGGCCATAGAGAGCACCATGAAGGACCACCCAGCCAGTCCCAGGGTGACAGCAGCCACTGAAGGTCCCACAGCCTCCCAAGCCCAGCTGTGTACCCAGAGCAACCTGCTGCCCCCTCTCCGCAGCCTCCCTGGAGACCCTACGAGAGACAGATGGAGAGAGCAAGGAGGAAGGTGGGGACAGATGGGGAGGTGAGGAGAAGAGGAGGAAGGCAGGCAGACGGCAGGAAGGAGGCAGGGGCAGAGAGGACGAGAGAGACTTTCCGGGACCGAGCCATTCCTGGACCCCACCACCTACGCAGGGCTCGCTCTTCTCTCCCTCCCGACCAAGTCCTTGCCTGTTAGAGCACATTTCTCTCTCCACTTCCCCAAGCCTACCAGCTTCCCAGGACTCTGCCTCCCAGGGTTTCTTCCCAGGGCTGAATTCTGTTTTTTGAAGAGATCTTTCATTCTGTGCAAATGACTTAATTCAGGGGAAAACAAATCAAACTCTTTTCACCTGCAGACAGCCAGGGCTGCCCCCAATCCCCACCATCAGGTGGAGAACCCCAGAGCTACCCAGCCCAGTACCTATTTTTAATGTCCTCGGGACCCCCGGGACCACCCGGAACGAACCCTACCTGAACTCCATCCATTCAATGGTTAATACCCACAGCAGATGTGGGAGATGGCATCCAAGGGCCTGCAGGACAGGGCAAGACTTCTTCCCTAGTGATCAGAGCCAGCAGCTTGCCCTGCCCCACCCGATATGCAGCCCCCTCCCCAGGCCAAGGTGGCTCCAGCCAGGACCCCAGCCTCCCGGCTCCCAGCCCCCCTTCACTGTGACACCAAAGCCCTCCAGTTCTGGCATTTCCCAAGGGTCAATTAAGATGTCTGGAGTTGATTAGACTCTGACACTGATGAAGCCCAGAGGTAATTAGCAAGTGGAAAAAAAAGTTTTGATTAGTCCTCGGCATAATTCTCTCCAATTATTCAAAGTTCATGCCTGCAGGAGGTGGAGTGCCCCAGGAATACTTATTTATATCCAGATTTTTTTTCCTCCCCCACCAACTTTATGCATTCAGTGCCTCTTCAGGACTTGAACTTGTTTAGTTGGAGATCTGGGCAGGGGGCGAGGCTGAGCCAGTCAGAAGCAGAGGGGCTCAGCTGAGGGACACAAGGTCTCTTGCTTTTAGGACAGAGCATGGGGGTCCTCCACGAACTCACTCACTCTGCATCCAGAGAATTTTGGTTTGAAAAAGCCTCTACCTTTTCTTACCATGATCTTTGCACCCCAGGAGGCAGCGGTCCATACCCTGTTTATAAGGGCCCTAGGTGAAGGTCAGAGCCAGGCAGGTGAGGAGCCTTGTCCAGGCCTTGCCTTTCCCCGCCCCCACCCCTCACCACTCTGATGGTGGAGGCAATCCCTGCTTATGGTCTGAGGCCCGGATCAAGTCTCCAAGTCCCTTCTTCTGGAAGTCATCATGGTTTACAAAAAACGGGACCATTGTGCTAGGCAAAAAGCCAAGGTGATCGCTAAGCCCTGTTGTGTGTCACTGGTAATCTGTTTCCCACCCTGAGCCTCCATGCCTACCTCTATAGGATGTGAGGATCCACATAGTACATAGACAAGCCTGGGACAGATGTAGGGGATGTTCTGGTGACCCCAGTTGACCTGGAAGATCCCAGCCTAGACATCCTGGGGTGTCTGTGGACAGTCATGGAGAGGAGAGGTGAATGGGGGATGGGCTATAGCAGGAAGCATTTCCCACCAATAAGTACGGCTGCCTCTGACCACTGCCTAACATTGAGTGGCTGACCTCGATCTGGTATTGTCAAGTCCTGGACCAGTGTTGCAGGGGTGGGGTCTCACAGGAGGCTGGGTAATGGACTGTCTTGGGGACCCACTCTCCTAGGGATACTCTGGATCACAGACATAGGTCTCAGCCAGTTCTAGTGTTCAGGCCAGGGCAGTATCCATGCTTGACTGAAGGCCTTTCAACTCCAGGGGAACTGCGTGTCTCACACTGTCATGACAGCAGAGTCCAGACTCACCTAAGCCAGGCAAAGTGGTACTTGCCAGCTATCTCAGCCCTCGGAAGGCAGAGGCAGGAGGGTCTTCAGATCCAGGCCAGTCTGAGCTACATAGGCAGACCCTGTCTCAATAACAACAATAATAATGATCATTATTATTTTATATATTTATTATAGGTTATATTATATAATATATAAAACAATATATTTATTTTATAAGTATTATATATTAATAGCTATTATTATTATTATTATCGTCTTCCTACCTTCCTCCTCATCTCCTCACCTTCCCATCTGTCCCCACCTTCCTCTCTCCCCACTCCATCTGACTCTCATATTGTCTCCAGGGAGACTGTGGAGAGGGGGCAGTGATTGACTATTATAATAATAACAATAACAACAATAATAATTATTAATTATTATTATTATATTTTCCCCTGAATGGAAGGCTCATTATTTTAAGGCATTGGGTTCAGGTGAATGGATAAATAGGCATGGCTATGGAAAAGCAGAGGGAGCCTGCTCAAACAGGTTTGCACTGCTGGACCTGCACAACCCCAACTCCCTAGCCCCGCCCACCTCCCTGATCAAGCCCACAGGTCAAGCTTTGGACCCAGTTTGGGCCTCCTCCTCTCTGGGCTGCTGAAGGAGGCCACACATCTTCCGGTTCTCATGGGGATCTCGAAGCTTGAGTTTTCAAAGGGGCTACCTGAAGCCTCCCCAACCCCGCTGCCTGCCCGCTAGATGAGAGCTTCATAGTCTCTTTTTGTTAGAATTAATTGAGCCCGACCCAGCGAGGGCTCTGGCAGCTCCTGCTTATATATAATGGGCTGCTTATTAGCAGGGTGGTTCTGAGAGGACTTGGTCCAGATTCCGCCCAATTAATGCCGCCCTAAGCCACAGAGGAAAGCATAGAGACATAGCAGAGACATGGCCCAGGCAGAAAGAATCGAGGAGGAGCCTTAATGTCCCTTGGTATTGGCCCTGCTTGGACACTGACCTGCTAGCCGATCCTTGTGCTACCCTGTACATATGCTGCCTCGATTTCCCCTCCTCTATATGAAATAGCCCAGAAGACACAAAAATGACATCAGAGATGCTTTGTTCAGTGCATCCCAAGGGACAGGTCATACCCATCATTACTACTCTTCAACTAAATGAATCCCACAGTTCAGGCAGGCAAATGGTATGTCATGAATTTTCACATTCCTGTCTTTGTGTGGGCAGATAATTAATGTTAGGTCCTTAGGAGGGGGTGGCTGCAAGTTATATAGGTAGTTTACTCTTTCAGAGACTGTGAATGTCCCCAAACTGGTCACAGTCTTTCTATTAGCTGTTCACATAGGAGTGTCTGCCTGTTACCCCATATCCTTGCCAACACTTGTTACACATTTTGACTTTAGTCACTCTAAACATGAGGGACTTGAGATCTCACTGTGGTGTCCATGCATATTTCCCTGGTGATTAATAACAATGAACAGTTTTTGTTTAATTTTTTTTTAAAGATTTATTTATTATTATATCTAAGCACACTGTAGCTGTCTTCAGATGCTCCAGAAGAGGGCGTTAGATCTCATTATGGATGGTTGTGAGCCACCATGTGGTTGCTGGGATTTGAACTCAGGACCTTTGGAAGAGCAGTCAGTGCTCTTAACCACTGAGCCATCTCTCCAGCCCAATATTTTTTTTAAATAAGACCTTACTGTGTGTGGCCAGGGTAGCTCCAACTCTCTAGTCACCTGACCCAGCCTTCCAAACACAGAGATGGTAGGCATGATCCAGTATACCTGGATTTAGTGAGAAACCTCTTTTTTGTGAGCTTGTTTCCTGTTTTCAAAATTAGTGTGTTTCTATTGCACACACGCGTGTGCATGCCTACGTGTGCATGTGTGTGTGTATTCATGTGGAGGCCAGAAGTTGGCATCAGATGTCTTCCTCAATCTCCGTCCACCTCATTTTTTGCAGCAGGGTCTTTCACTGAAACTGAGTTTGCTGATTTGACTAGACTAGCTGACCTGTGAGCCCCAGCGATCTGCATGCCTCTGCCTCCCCACTGCTGGGATTACAGAAGCATGAGGCCAAGTCTGGCTTTTTATGTGGGTGCTGGGAATCAAAGCTCGGGTCCTCATGATTGCACTGAACAATGTTCCCAGCCTCCTAAGGAATGAAGTATCTGTTTAAACATTTAGAGCATTTTAAAAACTCGTGTTCTTAGTATCCTGTTAATGAACTGTAAATGTTCTTTACATATTCAGAATGCAAGTCTTCTGTTGGCTAAATATTTGGAAACATTTCTCCCAGTTGGTGGCTTCTGTTTCCATGGGGGAGAATCTCAGCGACTGCGTTTGAGGGGACATGGGGAGATGAGAGCTCTCTATAGGTGCCTCAGCTCACTCACTATTCAGATCCCCAATGGACCCTGCTGTATTTCCAGGTTCGCTGCCCTCCCTGCTGCTTGCTAACCTTTGATCTGTGGCTCTGGCCTCCTCTGTGGGACCTGCACTTGGATGTCCCTGTCGATACCTTCCCAGACACCACACAACCTGGACACATAGCCAAAGGCCATACGACAGCCACTGTTCACAAGCCTCCTCCACCTTAGTGAGGCCTTGAAAAGGCCATGGGAAAAACTCTGAAGCATCTGTCAGCGTTTACTTCTATTCTGATGCTGTGTTGAAATACCCAACAAATGATGTCAGGAAGGCAGAGTGTACTTTGGTTGAGAGTTCCAGGGCACACAGTCCATTATGGCGGCAGGAGCACAAGGTGGCCAGTCACATTGCATTGGCAGTTAGTGTGAGTACCACCACTAGGCTCACCTTCTGATTTCTCTTTCATTTAGTCCAGAACCTCAGTGTAGGGAATAGTGCTGCCCACAGTGATGGTGGGCCTTCCCACTTCAATTCACTTACTCAACATCTTGCCAGGCGATCTTTTTCTTCAGTCCAGGACCCCAGCCATTACACCAAGGTGATTCCTGGTCCTGTCCAGACAATCTAAGCCACCAGCTTGGGAGAGCTCTCTGAAGCTCATGTGCTTCTAGCTACAGCATGCACTTGGTGGCAGCCTCTGCGATGGACCCTTCCTCCTGAGGTTATACCCTCAGACTGTCAGTCTGCTCTCTGAATGGCAAGGTGAAGTAGGAGAGAAGGGGTGTGGAAAAGAGCTGTCAAGATGAACATATAAGAAAGCCCACTTAGCAGAGAAAGATTGTAAACCTCTCCCCACATGGGCTACCCACAAAAACAGATGGAGAAATGCCCATGATGCACAGAGAAGGCAGGCCTCTGCAAATAAGTGTGGCTAAGACTGACTGAGCTTGACAGGATCCAGAATCACCTAGGAGATAAGCCTCTGGGAATGTCTGTGAGGTACGAAGACCCACCCTAAATATCGATGGCACTGTCTGTTCCATAGGCTGGGGTCCTGGACTGAATAGAAAGGTCACCTGGAAAGGACCTGGAATCACCTTGGAGACAAAGATCTGGGTGTGTTGATGAGGGATTATCTTGAATAAGTGAGTTGAAGTGGGAAGGCCCACCTTCACTGTGGGCAGTGCCATCCCCTAGGCTGGGGTTCTGGGGTTCTGACCCTGAGTACCAAGGTCTCTCTCTGCTTCCTGACTGTGCATGCAACAGGACCAGCTGCCTCACGTTCCTGCCACTGTGCCTACCCCACCATGATGAATTGAATCTTTGAGCCATGAACCAAAATCAACCTTTCCTTCCTTAAGTATTTGTCATAGAAATGGGGCAAATGGGATCAGAGAGATGGCACAGTGGTTAAGAACACTTGCTGTTCTTGCAAAGGAACTGGGTTCAGTCCCTAGCATTCACATGGTGGCTCAGAACCACCTGTAACTGACACTCCCTTGTGGACCCTGGACATACACATGATACATACATATATATACATACATATATATATATGTATATATATATACATATATGTGTATATACATATATATGTATATACATATATACATATACATATGTATATACATATATATATGTATATACATATATACATATACATGTATATACATATATATGTATATATGTATATACATATATACATATATATATGTATATACATATATATATGTGTGTGTGTGAATATACATACATATGTAGGTTGGCTGAATATATTATATATATATATATATATATGTGTGTGTGTGTGTGTGTGTGTGTGTAAAACAGAAATGAGGCAAGCAATTCAGACAACCTATAAAGAACCAGAATTCGTATGGCGTGGGGTTTCTGAGCATCTTCCCTCAGCTGTCTTCACAGCCCACATCCACTCTCAGAAGTACATTTACCTTTCTTAATAAACCGGCTGTTTGAATCACCCACCATCCATGTATCCCTGGTCCAATGCATTGTTCTGAGACTGAAGAACATTTGACACCTCAGCGGGTGCCCTCTGAACTCAGATCTGAGGCAAGTGATGCTGTAGAAGGTGAGGTGGCTTCCAGGTGAGGCTACAAAGACAGGGGTACCCTTTCCTGGGTGCTGAAGGCCCCTCACCAGGAGGAAGCAATTCCTTGCTGTGAAGGCACTAGTGAGAAACCAGGGCCTGTGGCCACCAGCCACAGGAGGACACCACTTTGGATACAGGTCCTCTGGCCCCTTGGGAGTCCCTGATGGTGCCACACTGTGACTCCTGGCTGCAGCTTCCAGCGTGCAAGTCCCCAGGGCAGAACGGCTCATCTAAGCCCCTCCAATCTGTTTCCTCCCAGGAGTTAGATGGGACAATGCACAGTTATTGTTCATAATTTGCTACATTTTAGGCCAATTTGTGGTGTAATTGTAGGCAGCTGATATCCAAACCACTTGTTTTGTGAACCAAAATAAAATAACAAACCAAAATAAACTTCAAAATTAACACACATACTTCGATGTAAATCTTCCTCCGACCCCATCTGGTGAAGAAGGCAAAACGATCTCATCCCCCTGATGTGGAAGGCTGAGCCCTGGGAAATGGAAGGACTGTCGCTAAGGTATGGATTTTTCCTCTGGGCATGACATGCTCGCCATCTTGGAGAAGAGGGTACCTGGACCCTGTAGCCATGGCAACTAACTGATGGGAACAAGAGCAGGGTACCAGGTAGACAGGTGATGGTAATGAACTATTGACACTTCCTAGTAGGAGGCAGGGTGAGTCAGGGTCCCTCACTGGGATTCGATCCACAGTCCCTCCTGCACTCCCCCTAACTGCAAGGGATCTTGGGAGATGTTAGAGAACACAGGAAGTGGAGGGTTGACTAGAACAGGGCTCTGTGATGCAGCTTTGATGAAGTCACCATGGGGTAGGACTTTGCCATGACTCAAGCTCCTGAAAATAACCCCTTATGCATCTCTGTAAGGAAGCCCAGTAATCTCACTGGTTGGACCTGGGTGGGATTGTGCTTTGACCTGTCATTGATGCCCTATCTGGGGTGAGTAGCTCTTTGTTTAAATCTTCCTAGGAAAAGTAAATGCAATAACTTGCCTGTGGGGTCCCCAGGACCGTCTTTAGGGAGCTACTCAGGGGTTCTACAGGTGGGGGCTGCTGTAACAAAAGTCTAAATCAGATTCTTAAGTTTGGTGAAGGTATTGACATCAAGTTACCCTCCTAAGTGAGCCTTATTAGGAAAGAGACAGACAGAGAGAGAGAGAGAGAGAGAGAGAGAGAGAGAGAGAGAGAGAGAGAAACAGAGAGACAGAGAGACAGAGAGAAACAGACAGAGAGACAGAAAGAGACAGACAAAGAAAGAGACAGAGAGACAGAAAGAGAGAGACACACACACACACACACACACACACACACAGAGAGAGAGAGAGAGAGAGACAGAGACAGAGAGACCTTGTGACTACAGGGTGGGTAGGCATGATGTGGAAGAGCAGCTATGAGAGACAGCATCATCACACCAGAGATGGCAAGTTGGAGTCCAGAAAGAAGAGAGAGCTGAGAGCTGTCCCTTGGGTTGAAAAGAACTACCCCCTGAGCCAACCATTTTATTAGATCAGCTATACCAGCATCCAAATGACTGTCACAATCAGGCTGTAGACTGTTGACATTCCCTCATAGAAAGAGGGGCAGGACAGGAGAGTCCAGCCATTCTTCCAAGTCTTGTGCATGTAAGTGTGTATGTAATTGCTCATGGCCTCATGAGGTCCTAGACTCTAGTAACTAGAGTACATAGACTGGGGAAGGTTACCTGGGAGCTTCATCTATGTGGTTGTGGGAAAGTTATTGAGTGTAGACTTTCTAGTATGGCTTCTTTAAGGTGAGCCTCAGTGGTTCCCCCAGGGTAATTGTCTAGGTCAGGGTTACTATTGTTGTGATGAAACACCATGACCAAAAGCAACTCAGGGAAGAAAAGGTTTAATTGGAATGCAGTTCTTCCACATAATAATCTGTCATTGAAGGAAGTCAGGGCAGGAACGAGAACAGGGGAGGAACCTAGAGGCAGGAGCTGATAATGGTGACCGTGGTGGGGGAGGGGCATGCTGCTGCTTACTGGCTTGCTCCTCATATCTTGCTCAGCCTGCTTTCTTATAGAACCCAGGGTGTCCAGCTATGGTGCCACCCATAATGAACTGGGCCCGCCCACATCAATCACTAATTAAGAAAATTCCCTACAGTTGGATCTTCTTATGGAGGCATTTTCTCAATTGACGTTACTTCTTTTCAGTTTGGGTCAAGTTAACATAAAAGTACCCAGCATAGGAATGATATTTTGGCTTGTAATTGGGACACTACAAGGAAGGGATGGATGTCATTTATGTCTCCACAGGGTGGGAATTCTCCCAATATCTTCAAAATCCAAGAGGAAGTAGGGTGGACCACTGGTTAAGAGTATATGCTGGTCTTGCATTGAACCAGAATTTGGTCACCAGAATCCACCTCAGATGGCTTGCAACTGTCTGTTAACTTTGGTTCTGAGATCTACAGTGCCCCCTTCTGGCCTCTGTGAGCACTGCACTCACATGCACACAATCCTGTATACATACACATCATTAAAAATAAAGAAGAAGAAGAAGAAGAGGAAGAAGAAGAAGAGGAAGAAGAAGAAGAAGAAGAAGAAGAAGAAGAAGAAGAAGAAGAAGAAGAAGAAGAAGAAGAAGAAGAAGAGGAGGAGGAAGAAGAAGAAGAAGAAACAACAACTCAGGAGGAACTGAGAGATGCTTGAAATAAGGAAGGAAAGGGAGTCCTACCATATGCAGCATGGTGTGGGCCCTGGAGGAGACAGGCCCTCCATTTTCCTTTCAGAAAAGGCGAACAGAGGAAATTTTCTGACCTGTATTAGTGTTCAGAGAGTGTCAGGGTTCCATACCAAAGGACTTAGTCTGTCCTTGTCCACATGCCAAGGTATATAAACCATAAAGTTATTTTGACCTTGAGTGGGACAGTCCAAGGTCACAGCATAGCACTGCTTTTTATCAACTGACTTTGTCCCAGTGGGAACTACAGGGGCATAAAGAATGATTTCTGGGGGAGAGAAGGGCTGTTGGAAGCTCTGTGATCTAACAGGAACCAGAGTCCATGGTGGCCCTGTTCACTTCCACAGAAGGGCCCAGACAGCTCTGGGGAGATGTGGTAATTGTGTTTTCCAAAGGTGGTTGCACCTCCTCTCTTTCAAGGTGACCTTAGCCTTCCTCCAGTTGATCACTGGGGTCCACCTTCACTTTTGTAAGATCTTGGTTCTCGGGGTTCAAGGTGGGCATGGAAGCAGATTGTCCTTTGAGGCAAGAGATTTATTAGAAGAGATATTAATACTACAGACAGTGTAGCACAGTGACAGTTTTGAAGAGAGTTCTGACCTATGGGGCAATGTGGGGGTTCCCATCTGTCCTGGTCTCATCTCTGTTGCTGTGATAAATTACCCTGACAGAAAGCAACTTACCAGAGGAAAGGATTTCTCTCAGCTCACAACTCCAAGGTCCATCGCTGCAAGGGAGTCAAGGCAGGAACCAGAAGCATTTATTCACTTCACGCCCACACTTGAGAGTGGAGAGAAACATAAGCATGTGTGCTTAGTGCTCAGCTAACTCTATCTTATACAATCTGGGATTCAAGCATAGGGGATGGCACCGCCCACAGTGGGTAGTTTTTCCCATTTCAGTGATCTATAGTCAAGACATCCCCACAGGCCAACTCAATCTAGGCTATCTATCCCTTCAGCCTCTCTTCCCAGGTGATTCTAGTTTGTGCCAAGGTGACATTTTAAAACTTGCTTTTAAAACTTGATCACACATTCATAAAGGTTTCAGAGAGAGGAGGGACGTCCTGTGGCATATATTGAGTGAGTAACCCATCGTGTGTGTTAGCAGTCTGGTTCTCTCTGATTCCCCAGTGCGAGGTAAGGGCCAAATGTACAGCCCTTCAGTTAATGTGTATCCTTCCTTGTCCAAGGTGTGCCACCTGTAGGCACTAATATCTTTGGGTGCTTGATAAACTTCCTTTATGGAAGTGGAAACCATGAAGTCACAGATAATCATGATAGGTCGGAGAGGGGGCCAGAGAGGAGAGAGGGAGAGAGAGAGAGAGAGAGAGAGAGAGAGAGAGAGAGAGAGAGAGAGAGAGAGAGCTACAGGTAGGCATGTCTTGAGTAGCCTATAGCCCAAAGCTAATACAACTGACCCTGTTGCATGTAGCACACCCCAGAAGAGATGTCCTGGATTCCTCTCTTTAGATCTTGAAAATTCCATGCAGGACCCATGAGATGGCTCGGCATGTCAAGGGGCTTGCTGCCAAGCCTGATAACTTGATTCCTGTAATTCACACAGTAGAAGGAGAGAACCAACTCCCCTGGTTGACTTTTGACCCCTTTATGTGCACACACACACACACACACACACACACACACACACCAATAAATAAGTGAAACGATTTTTAAACAAATAAAGGAAGAGGTCATGGCTTCACTTCATTTCCTGGAGCGTTCTTGTGTGCACCAGCCTCACACTGGCTGGAAAGAAGCTTTGTGGTCCTGGCTGACAGACAGGGTCTCCCCCGCCAGCCTCACACACCATCTTTGAGTTGAGTCCCAGTCCCTGTCCAGTCTTCTAATCAATGCACCATAGAATGGAGACGAGCCTTTCCTATCAAATCCGGTTCACATTATAGATCCAGGAGGGACACAAGTCAACATTCAAGGCCATTCAAGCTATTATGTCCCAGCAGTCAATATATAACAGGTTGGACCCAGATGTGTATGGTTGCCAGACTTGGTATCTGGGGTGTGTATGTGGGGTGGTATTACAGTTCATTTCTTTTCATCTATATTTATTTATATGGTGTATGTACACATGTGTATACATGCATGCTAGGGGGAGTATACACATAAGTGTGTAAATGCATGTAGAGGAGAGAGGTTCATCTTGACTATTATTCCTCCGGAGCCATCCTGTTTTATGAGACAAGATTTCTTGCTGGCCTTTAACTTGCCAAGTTTGCTAGGTGAGCTGGCCAGAGACCTGCCTGTCCCTGCCTCCACAGTGCTGGGATTATGGGATTATGAGCACATACATCAAGCCTAGGTTGTGTGTGTGTGTGTGTGTGTGTGTGTGTGGCTGGGGATTGAACTCAGGTCCTCATGTTTACATGAGTATGCCACACTGTGTGTATGGCGATCAGAGGATGACTTGGGGGAATCGTCTCTCTTCTTCCACCATGTGGATCCTGGGGATCAAATCAGACCATCAGGTTTAGTGGTAAGCACGTTCACCCACGGAGCCATCTGGCTAGCCTGTGATGTTACCGTGGAGCTATGATGCGGCCCTTGAAATCCCCTATGTTGAAGACTACTCAGCCTCCTTCAGACAGTATTCCTCCCATGATGCTCTTGGCCACCACAGACTCAAAGCATTGTCTGAAAGCTTTGAAACTATAAGTCAACATAAACCTTTTCCCTTGTTAAGTTGATTATTTCAGGTATTTTGTTAGAGTAGCAGAAGACTAATTGACATTGGTTTCTATATGCAAGCATTTAAGCTGGCCAAGTGTGAATATATGCAAATAATGTATTTAGGATCCAGAGAGAGAGAGAGAGAGAGAGAGAGAGAGAGAGAGAGAGAGAGAGAGAGAACCTCATGGCATAGCTGCATACTGGTGTGTGTGCATTTGCACATGTGTGCATGCATGTGTGTGGAGGCCAGAGGACAATCTGGGCTGTTATTTCCCAGAAGCTGTCCACCTGGTTTTTTGAGACAGTTTGTCACAGTTTGTCACTGGCTAGCCTGCCTGGCCAGTGACCCCAAGAATCTAACTATGACTGGCTCCCCAATACTGGAGTTAACAAACATACACCACCAAATCTAACTTATTTTTACACAGGTTCTGCAGGTTCTAATGCTTGCACAGTAAGTACTCCACCAACTGAATCATCTCCCCAGCCCCTCAAACCAACCTTTTCAAAAGCACCTACAAACACATCTGATATACATTGTTTCCGCTGCCTGTAAGAGTCTCTTCAGGAGGACCTGCAGACTCACTGCTAAGAATCGCCTTTAAGGCGGTCTGTCTGGGCTCTTATTGTTTCGGTTCAATAAACACTTAAGATCACAATGTTTACACGGTTGCTAACATGCCCACTCCGGAGCATTCTTAGAAACCTCTTTAAATGGTCTGTAAATACTGCCACCTTCCTTACATCCAGTACTAAAATCACTCGGCAAGTCCTTGTTTATCCATAGATGCTAGGAATGGAGTAAGAAGATTGTATCCCAGCCTCTGAACAAACATAATTCTAAGAAGGTTTTTTTTTTTTTTTTTTTTTTTTTTTAGAAATGCTAGCTTCTGTTGGGAGCTATTACTCAGGCCTGAGATGGCCCACAGCAGTTCAACATTGTCATCTTGCATTGTTTTTCTCTTTTATTTTTTTTTTTATATGGTACTGAGGTGGGGGAGGATCTATGACCTTGCATGCTAGGGCCACTAATCCACACCCTCAAACTCTTACCAGGGGATTCTAGGCAGGGGCTCCACCACTGAGCCACGCCCCTAGCCCCTCACTGGGGATTCTAGGCAGGGGCTCTACCACTGAGCCACGCCCCAGCCCCTCACTGGGGGATTCTAGGCAGGGGCTCGACCACTGGCTGACCTATGCCCAAATCCCTCACTGAGGGATTCCTGACAAACAAGATACTGCTGAGCAACACCTCCAGTCTTAACTTTTTTTTAAAAATTCAGTTTATTAATTTAGTGCGTGTGTGCCATATTGCATGTGCTGAGGTCAAAGGACCTGCACTATTCAGTTCTCTCCTTCTCCCACATGAATTCTAGGGATTAAACTCAGGTCTTAACAGCAAGTACCTTCACAGGCTGAGCCATCTCACTGCAAATATATTTGCATATGTATACATATACGTATATGTGTATATATATATGCTTGTATACTTAATTTTATACAAATTGCCCAGACTGACCTTGAATTTATTCAACCTCTGAAGAATCTGGTAGCTAGAATAACAGGCCTCTACCATAACCAGTCATGTCTGCATGCCTTTTTTATTTATTTGCTTCTGGTGTTTGCATGTTCCAGTAAAAGTTTTCATTTTTTTCTTGATCTCTTAGTGTCTGGTATTCCTGTGTTCTGACATCTGGAACTCGTTAATGACCTTCTAGGTTCCTGACAGCTTGGGTAGGCCCTCTTAACGGCTCTGCCCGTCAGCAGCGCTCACAATGTCCCAGGCTCTGGTAGGCTCACTTTATATCAACCGCTCTCCTTGATAGCCACAGCCCTGGCGTCCGATATGCGGGAGTCTCCACAGCAACTGAGGCTGAGCCTTACCAATGGCCTCTCCTGACCTCTCTTCAGGGAGACTCTGACATACCACACAGTGACAAGCCTCAGCTTCTCTCTATGACCTCTTCATGCCTTCCAAATCAGCATCATGTGGGAAATCCTTACACACTATTTGTCAAGCCTTGTTGCTGGCTTGGTGCACAGCCTTGGGTCCCTCACTGGACCACAGTTTCTATGTGTCGATTCTAAAGAAACATTTCCCAGAAGATTTTTTGCCTCAGTGATGCTGGGTTTTTTTTTTTTCCTTCTTCCTTTCTTAACCAGTTTGTTTTTCGGCCCCAGCTAACTAGCATTGATTTTCCCAGCAAAGCAAAGGTTTCACTTCAGTGGTGCTGATCGCTTGTTAATCACAGCTGACTCTTCAGGCCCAGACGATGAGCACCACAGGTTCTTAATTCAAAATATCACACAGAACAGCCTTGTTATTGTCTTTGAGTGACTCTCAGCCTTCCCTCTGAAGCATCAGAAATCAGCGGCTGGTACTCTTCTCAACATTGTCTTCCAAGTCCCCACATCAACTCGTCAACCTCTGAGCGCTTCAAAACTCTAAAGTCTTCATTTTCTTCACACAAAAGTGTCTAAGGCGTAAAACCCGCCAGGTTAGCTCCATCACAGCAACACCCCACTCCTGGTACCAGTTTTTGCTTCTTTGTTGCTGTGATAAAATACTAATCAAAAGCAACTTGTGTGGAATAGAGCTTTATTTGATTTTACAGTTCACCATCAATGGACATCAAGACAAGAATTCAAAGCAGGAACTTGGAGTCAGAAACTGATGCAGGAAACTGGCTTGCTTCCCCTGCTTTCTCAGCTGCCCTTTTTATATAGCTCGTCCCCACCTGACTAGGATAGCACCACCTACCTTGGACTGGATCTTCCCATCAAGAAAGTGCTGCCACAGTCCACAGGCCAAGCTGATGAAGGAAGTTCCTCAGTTGAGATTCCCTCTTTCTAGGTATGTCTAGACCTATGCCAAGTAGACAAAAAAACTAATTTGCATAAGGGGACAATAGAGGGGATCAATTTTCTTTTTTTTTTTTTATTTTTGTTGTTTTGTTTTTTCTTGTTTTGGTGGGGTGGGTTTTTGTTTTGTTCTGTTTTTGTTTTTGAGACAGGGTTTCACTGTGTAGCCCTGGCTGGCCTGGAACTCACTAGGTAGATCAGGCTGTCCTCCAACTCAAAGAGATCCACCTTCCGTTGCCTCCTTGGTGCTGGGATTAAGAGACTCAATGCCTGGCAAGAGAGGCAATTTTGAATCAAGTTCACAGGTGGGAGTTCAACTTCTCCAGGAGACTCCCTGAGCCCTGCCGTGTCTGGGTCACAGCTCCGTCCAGTTGGCTCACATCCTGGGTGGGTACTCATGTTGTGCTGTTTCTCCTAGGTTGGCTTTTTCCTACTCTCTGCCCCTCCCTCCACTACTCTGCCACCTTATCTCTGCAGCCAGGGTCACTTTGCTGCAGTGAGGGAGCTCACCCTGAGGCTCCTTCTGATGACCTTGAGACCAGCCCCAGCAGAGACCACAGCCTCAGAACTATGCCCCTGACATATGCTAGAACCAGGATGGAGGGCTCTTCTCCACGGGTGCCATGCTGGGTGAGCAAGGGCTGTTCTAAAGAATGAGCTAGAAACTGGGTGGCACCTTTAATCCCAGCACTTGGGAGGCAGAGGCAGGTGCATATCTATGCATTTGAGGCCAGGCTGGTCTACAGAGCAAGTTCCAGGATGGCCAGGGACTACACAGAGAAACCCTGTCACAAACAAACAAACATAGAATAGGCTAGGATTGGGAGGCTGCTCAGGGAACAATAGTACTTGCTGTGCAAGCATGAGGTCTCCAGTTCAGATCTCAGGACTCAAGGAAAAAAAAAAACCCAGATGTGGCCATACATGCTGTAACCGCAGTGCTGTGGGGTGGGACAGGCAGAGGCAGGAGAATCACTCGGGTGTGTTGGCTAACAGCCTAGCTCCAGGCTCAGTGAGATCCTGTATCAGAGGGATAGAATGGATAGTGATAGAAAGGGACCCTTTATATCCTTCTCCAGGCTATAATTCTTGCATAGGCACACTCAGGTGCACACACACACACACACACACACGCACGTGACATCTTTGCTGGTAGTGCCAACCACATCAGGACCTCTCAGCCTCCCCTCCTGACTCAACAGTCCCCTCACAGGCAGGACAAAGCTCCTCCACCAGCCTCTCCCACGCCACAGATTATGCCAATGAAATCTATGTTCTTGCCTAAAACCCTTTTCTTCCTTGAAAAGCCTCGCTCTTGCAAAGCAAGCCTCCAAGCTTCCAGAGCTCCGCCTTTGCTGGGAGCTTTTCAACATTCTCCTGGAGAGGCCATTGATTTATTTGTTCTTAGCTCCCTGTCCACAGTCCCCCTGAGGCAGCTGGGGCCCCTGACTCAACAGGCAGAGGCCATAGAGCCAGGAGGAAATGAAGGGAAAAGATCAAAAAGCTTGGTTACAGCTCCAAAATACATCTCATCACAAATGTACCAGCTGCTGGTGTAGGGAGAGCACGGCAGGAGCCAGGGCACACGAAAGGCCAGCTGTCCCCTCTGCATTGCCTGCCGTCCAACCTGGTGAGCACGCCTGGGCATGTCACCCACCTACCCAACATTCCCTGCTCATGAGTGAAGCTTGTTTGGGTTTAGCCAGGATGCTATGTTACATCCCAGCAGCCCTTATTGTAAACAGGTGAGGTGAGAGGTAACACAGGTCAGGTGGGAATGTCTACAGGTGAGGTAGATAGGTGAATGAACAGATGGCTAAGTGGAAAGGTGAATGTGGAAGGATAGAGGGATGGGTGGGTGGGTGGGTGGGTGAAAGAGTGGGGGATGGATGGATGGAAGGATGGATGGATGAATGGATGGATGGACAGATAGATGACTAGTGGATGGGTGGATGGATTGAATAGATGGATGGATGGAAGGATGGATGGATGGATGGATGGATGGATGGATGGATGGATAGATGGATGGAGGGATGGATACATTGATGCACGAATGGACCAGTGGATAGATGGATGGGTTGAATGGATGGATGGATGAGTGATGATGCATGCATGGATAGACCAGTAGATGAGTGGATGGGTTGGATGGATGATGGATGGATGGATGAATGATTGACAGATGGATAATGGATGGGAGGGGTGGGTGGATTGGATGGTTGATGAGTGAATGATAGATAAGTGGGTGGATGATGATGAATGGATGGTAGATGGATGAATAATGAATAGAAGATAGATGGAAAATGAATGAGTGGATTGATACATTATATAGATGGATGGATGGATGATGGATGTTTGAGAGATGTGTGAATGAATGGATAGATGATGAATACATAATTGATGGATAAATAGATGGACAAATTGGATGGGTGGATGAATGGATTGAGTAAATAAGTAGATAGATGTTGGGTAGATAGGTGGATGATTGACAGATGACATCTCAAGCATTGGATAGCCCACTAGTATCCTGGTGTTAGTCTATAATATAAACAGCTAGTCTGGAAACAAGATCAAAAGATTAGAACAGATTTTTCCACATTTGCAACCCTCCTGGGCTTTAGATTTTGCAGGAAAACCATAATCTTCAGCCCCTCAGGAGGCCCAATGTCTGGGCAGGAGGTGAGAGACATGGAAAGGATGTGAACAGATCACATCACCTTGGAAAAGCACAGGGTTAACACACATGCTGAGCAGCCCGACTCGGACATGCTACAAAACTATAGTAAATGAAACAGAGTGGTATTGCTTAGATTCAGTCAGAAAGATCTGCCAGTGCGAGAGTGAGCCTGGGCCCAGGTACACACAGAGATGACGAGTAGTTTTTATCTGCATGTGTTCACGTGTGTGCAGGTGCACGTCTGCATGTGAGTGCTTGTAGGACCCCAAGGTTAGCCCTCACATGTGGTTCCTGAAGGACAAGCTGCCTTGTTTCTTGAGGTAGAGATTCTCACCTTACCTAGAACTAGCCAGTTCAGTTATATTGCTGGCCAGTGAGCCTAGAGACCCACCTGTGTGCCTTCTCAGCTGGAATTACGAGGCCACACCAACACATCTGCCTTTTTCACATGGGCTCTAAGGGCCAGAGTCAGATCCTCTTGTTTATAGAGTAAGCACTTTGTCAGCTCCAGCCCCATGGACGGCTAATTTTTGACAAAGTGGTAAAGGCTGTGGTAAAGGTGATGTTGGGATGTCTGTTTGTCCCTATATGCAGAGAATGAACACAGAATGGGAGTGTACTCCATTAGCAAAAGCAACCCAAAATGTGCTGTTGACATACATACATACATACATACATACACACACATACATACACACATACATGTAAAACCTAAAATTATCACATTTATGTCAGAAAACATGAAAAATCTTGGCATCTATGCTTAGGTAAGGATGAGTTTAAATATGACACCAAGCCTTATACACAAAAGAAAAAAATTAATAGACAAGACTCATTAAAAATCTACTCTTCGTGGTCTGAGGCTGAGGTTTGATGATCAAGGACTTGCCTAGTATATAGGAGGCCCTGGTTCTGGCCCTGGGACCCCAAAGGAAAAAAAATGAATAAACAAATTAACAAGGGATAAGTAAACAAAACAATAAACTGCCACATAGCCTGGATTCTCAACTGTAGATGACTGTGGCAAGGGTTGGAGGGTGTGGGTGTAGGGGTGTGAGGGTGTGGGTGTAGGGGTGTGAGGGTGTGGGTGTAGGGGTGTGAGGGTGTGGGTGTAGGGGTGTGAGGGTGTGGGTGTAGGGCTGGGAGGATATGGGTGTAGGACTGGGAGGGTGTGGGAGTAGGGGTGAGAGGGTGTGGGAGTAGGGGTGTGAGGGTGTGGGTGTAGGGGTGGGAGGGTGTGGGTGTAGGGGTGTGAGGGTGTGGGTGTAGGGGTGTGAGGGTGTGGGTGTAGGGGTGTGAGGGTGTGGGTGTAGGGGTGTGAGGGTGTGGGTGTAGGGGTGTGAGGGTGTGGGTGTAGGGGTGTGAGGGTGTGGGTGTAGGGGTGTGAGGGTGTGGGTGTAGGGGTGTGAGGGTGTGGGAGTAGGACTGGGAGGGTGTGGGAGTAGGGCTGGGAGGGTGTGGGTGTAGGGGTGTGAGGGTGTGGGTGTAGGGGTGGGAGGGTGTGGGAGTAGGGCTGGGAGGGTGTGGGAGTAGGGCTGGGAGGGTGTGGGTGTAGGGGTGTGAGGGTGTGGGTGTAGGGCTGGGAGGATATGGGTGTAGGACTGGGAGGGTGTGGGAGTAGGGGTGTGAGGGTGTGGGTGTAGGGGTGTGAGGGTGTGGGTGTAGGGGTGTGAGGGTGTGGGTGTAGGGGTGTGAGGGTGTGGGTGTAGGGGTGGGAGGGTGTGGGAGTAGGGCTGGGAGGGTGTGGGTGTAGGGGTGGGAGGGTGTGGGTGTAGGGCTGGGAGGGTGTGGGTGTAGGGCTGGGAGGGTGTGGGAGTAGGGGTGGGAGGGTGGGGGAGTCGGGGTGGGAGGGTGTGGGAGTAGGGGTGTGAGGGTGTGGGAGTAGGGGTGTGAGGGTGTGGGAGTAGGACTGGGAGGGTGTGGGAGTAGGACTGGGAGGGTGTGGGAATAGGGCTGGGAGGGTGTGGGAGTAGGGGTGGGAGGGTGTGGGAGTAGGGGTGTGAGGGTGTGGGAGTAGGACTGGGAGTGTGTGGGAGTAGGACTGGGAGGGTGTGGGAGTAGGACTGGGAGGGTGTGGGAGTAGGACTGGGAGGGTGTGGGAGTAGGTGAGGGAGGGTGTGGTAGTAGGGGTGGGAGGGTGTGGGAGTAGGGGTGTGAGGGTGTGGGAGTAGGACTGGGAGTGTGTGGGAGTAGGGGTGTGAGGGTGTGGGAGTAGGACTGGGAGGGTGTGGGAGTAGGACTGGGAGGGTTTGGGAGTAGGACTGGTAGGGTGTGGGTGTAGTGGTGGGAGGGGGTAGGGGTAGGATGGTGTGGGAGTAGGACTGGGAGGGTGTGGGAATAGGTCTGGGAGGGTGTGGGAGTAGGGGTGGGAGGGGGTAGGGGTAGGGGCAGGATGGTGTGGGAGTAGGACTGGGAGGGTGTGGGAGTAGGGGTGGGAGGGTGTGGGAGTAGGACTGGGAGGGTGTGGGAGTAGGACTGGGAGGGTGTGGGAGTAGGACTGGGATGGTGTGGGAGTAGGACTGGGAGGGTGTGGGAGTAGGGGTGTGAGGGTGTGGGAGTAGGGGTGGGAGGGTGTGGGAGTAGGGGTGTGAGGGTGTGGGAGTAGGACTGGGAGTGTGTGGGAGTAGGGGTGTGAGGGTGTGGGAGTAGGACTGGGAGGGTGTGGGAGTAGGACTGGGAGGGTGTGGGAGTAGGGGTGGGAGGGTGTGGGAGTAGGGGTGGGAGGGTGTGGGAGTAGGACTGGGAGGGTATGGGGGTAGGGGTGAGAGGGTGTGGGAGTAGGACTGGGAGGGTGTGGGAGTAGGGCTGGGAGGGTGTGGGAGTAGGGCTGGGAGGGTGTGGGAGTAGGGGTGTGAGGGTGTGGGAGTAGGACTGGGAGGGTGTGGGAGTAGGACTGGGAGGGTGTGGGTGTAGGGGTGGGAGGGGGTAGGGGTAGGATGGTGTGGGAGTAGGGGTGGGAGGGTGTGGGTGTAGGAGTGAGAGAGTGTGGTTGTAGGGGTGGGAGGGTGTGGGGGTAGGGGTAAGAGAGAGGGGTAGGCATAGGGGTTGGAGGGTGTGGGAGTAGGGGTGGGAGGGTGTGGGAGTAGGGGTGGGAGGGTGTGGGAGTAGGGGTGAGAGGGAGGGGTAGGCATAGGGGTGGGAGGGTGTGGGGGTAGGGGTGTGAGGGTGTGGGGGTAGGGGTGAGAGGGTGTGGGAGTAGGGGTGGGAGGGTGTAGGTGTAGGGGTGAGAGGGTATGGGGGTAGGGGTGAGAGGGAGGGGTAGGCATAGGGGTGGGAGGGTGTGGGGGTAGGGGTGTGAGGGTGTGGAAGTAGGGGTGGGAGGGTGTAGGTGTAGGGGTGAGAGGGTGTGGGGGTAGGGGTGAGAGGGAGGGGTAGGCATAGGGGTTGGAGGGTGTGGGAGTAGGGGTGGGAGGGTGTGGGAGTAGCGCTGGGAGGGTGTGGGTGTAGGGGTGGGAGGGTGTGGGAGTAGGGGTGGGAGAGTGTGGGGGTAGGGGTGGGAGGGTGTGGGGGTAGGGGTGAGAGGGAGGGGTAGGCATGGGGTGGGAGGGTGTGGGGGTAGGGGTGAGAGGGAGGGGTAGGCATGGGGTGGGAGGGTGTGGGGGTAGGGTGGGAGGGTGTGGGGGTAGGGGTGAGAGGGAGGGGTAGGCATGTGGTGGGAGGGTGTGGGTGTAGGGGTGAGAGGGTGTGGGTGTAGGGGTGAGAGGGTGTGGGTGTAGGGGTGAGAGGGTGTGGGGGTAGGGGTGAGAGGGAGGGGTAGGCATAGGGGTGGGAGGGTGTGGGCGGATGGGTAGAATTGCTTGAGCCCAGGAGTTTGAGAGGAACAAGACATTTCTCCCAGGCCCAGAGGCCCCCAGTGGCCGTGCATCACACAGAACGAGTGTCAATCACCACCAGTGGGACACAGCCTCTCAACAGAAGGCTCCCCATCACTTTAGAAAAGAGAATCAAGTCAGGAACGTGTCTCAAGTGGTAAAGTACTTCCCTACGAGCGTGAAGGCCTGAGTTCTATCCTAGGCACCATGTGAAAAGGCTGGCCTTGGTGGCCTGGGCCTACTGGGGCAGTAGATGATTGACAGAGATGGAATCTGTCATGGGACAAGTGGATCCCTGGGACTTTTTAGCCAGCCAGTCTAGTTTAATGAAGTTTAGGCCAGTAAGAGATTCTGAGTCAAAAACCAACATGGAGGAGCTGGTGAGACGGCTCAGTGGGTAAAGATGCCAAACCTGATGGACCAGTTGAGGACCAATCCCTGGGACCCACATCCAGGTGGACTACACATGTAGGGAAGGTGGAACCTCGCACAGCTGATAGGACTGTAAAAATGGTGTAGTTGATATGGAGAGTGTCCAGGATTTCTGCAAAGATGTCAACATAGAATTCCCATGTGACCCAGAAACCCTGTTCCACTGTGTGTGCTCCAAAGAAAACGGGTTCTAAGTGTCTACTGTCCACAGGCTCCTACATTCGAACACTTGGGACTTAGCTGGTGGCACTGTTTTGGGTGACTATGGAACACCGGAGGCTGGAGGCTTGGTTAATGGAGATAGGTCACTAGGGATAGACCACTGATTGTTCCAGCCCTACAGGCTTCTGCCGTGAGCTCTCTTTCCCCTTGGCTAATGCAGGATGTGACAGACCATCACAGTGGACCAGTCTACAGCAGAATGTGAGCCACCACAGTGGACCTGTCTATAGTAGGATGTGACAAACCATCACAATGGACCAGTCTACAGCAGGATGTGACATACCATCACAGTGGACCAGTCTACTGCAGGATGTGACAGCCCATCACAATGGACCAGTCTACTGCAGGATGTGACAGCCCATCACAGTGGACCAGTCTACTGCAGGATGTGACAGCCCATCACAATGGACCAGTCTACTGCAGGATGTGACAGACCATCACAGTGGACCAGTCTACTGCAGGATGTGACAGCCCATCACAATGGACCAGTCTACTGCAGGATGTGACAGACCATCACAATGGACCAGTCTACAGTGGGATGTGACAGCCCATCACAATGGACCAGTCTACTGTAGGATGTGACAGACCATCACAATGGACCAGTCTACTGCAGGATGTGAACCATCACAGTGGATCAGTCTACTGTAGGATGTGACAGACCATCACAGTGGACCAGTCTACTATAGGATGTGACAGCCCATCACAACAGATCAGTCTACTGCAGGATGTGAACCATCATAATGGATCAGTCTACTGCAGGATGTGAACCATCACAATGGATCAGTCTACTGCAGGATGTGAACCATCACAATGGATCAGTCTACTGTAGGATGTGACAGACCATCACAATGGACCAATCTACTGTAGGATGTGACAGACCATCACAATGGACCAGTCTACTGTAGGATGTGACAGCCCATCACAATGGACCAGTCTACTGCAGGATGTGACAGCCCATCACAATGGACCAGTCTACTGCAGGATGTGAACCATCATAATGGATCAGTTTACAGCAAGATGCGACAGACTATCACAATGGATCAGTCTACAGCAGGATGTGACAGACCAGTCTACTACAGGATGAGGTGAACCATCACAATGGACCAGACTCTGAAATTCTGAACAAAAACAAGTCACTCCACTCTCTCTTGAGTTGCTTCTCTCAGGTGGTTTTAGTTTGTTTTTTGTTTTGTTTTTTCACAACGGTAAGAAAGGTGACTGAAACACAGAGACTCCAGAATCATATGTCCAAAGTGCTTGCTGCTGCTCCATTCTCAGCAGACAAATGTGACTGAGTGGATGGGCAAGGCAGAGCCCACTTGTATCCAACACTCAGCCAGTGGAAAAGAGCAGGCCTGAAGTCCTGGTTAGGGGAACAGATTACGACTCCTGCCACACAATCCTACTTATAGCCAGAGATGGAGGGCATATGGGAGGAGAAGAAAGAGGAAGAGGAGGGGAAGATGCTGGGCATGATGGTTCGTGCCTGCTGTTCAGCACTTGGGAGACAAAGACAGGAGGGTTGCCGTAAGCTCAAGGTCAGCTTGGGCTGCACAGGGAGTTCAATACCAGCCAGAGCTACATAGTAAGACCCTGCCTCAGAGAGAGAGAGAGAGACAGACAGAGACAGAGACAGAGACACAGAGAGAGACAGAGAGAGACAGACACAGAGACAGACACAGAGACAGACACAGAGAGACAGACACAGAGAGAGACAGAGAGGGAAACAGAGACAGAGAGACAGAGAGAGACACAGACACAGAGAGAGACAGAGAGACAGAAAGAGACAGACAGAGAGAGGAGAAAAAAAAGGAGGAGAGAGAAAGAGGTGTAGAAGAGGAGGGGGAGAAGGAAAGGGAGGAGGGATGGAGAGAGGAGAGAGAAGACCAGAAAGCTAGTAAGCAGAAGTGACTTCAAATTGGAATGAATTTTAACTGCTGGAGAGATGTCTCAGCAGTGAAAAGCAGACTGCTCTTCTGAAGGTCCTAAGTTCAAATCCCAGCAACCACATGGTTGCTCACAACCATCAATAAAGAGGTAAAGAGACCTGAGGCCCACCTCCGGGGTCTGAAAAGAGCTACAGTGTACTTAGATAAATAATAAATAAATCTTTTTTAAAAAATTGGAAAGAAAGAAGTGGAAGGTTCTGGAAAGCTTCTTAGCCCCTGCCAGGCTGGGCCTCTGGATTAAGTGACTCCCCACCAACTCTTCACTGCCTGGACACCTGCTCAGTGTCCTCTCAAGGTCAGAGGAGGCTCCTAAACACCAGGGGCTCAGCCAGCCTTAAACCAGCCAGGCTTTGTTTCAGCTAATCTTGACAGCAGGGCAGGTAGGCAAGGGAGGGGCCAAGGGCCAGAGTCAGGGACTCCCCTCCCCCACCCCCTGCACTCACTTGGCCTCTGACCAGCGAACCAGCAGCTACCTCCCTACAGGACTTAAGCCTGGAGACCAAAGACTTGGCTGACTTGGGACCCACCCCCTCACCCCTGCAACCCCTCACCCTCCCCCCATCTCCCCTCTAACTCCCCAGGCCTTAGAAGTCAGCAGGAGACTTCAGTGGGGAGATGAGTCCAGTAGAGGCCCTCCCCCCTCCTCACTCTGGGACATCAGGGTTCACTGTCAAAGTCTCAGGAACCAGCTATGATGAAGGGTACTGCTCATGGCATTGGGGAGGGGGGGAGGTTTTGTTTTGGGTTTTTTTTAGGGTTTCAGAAACAGGGTTTCTGGAACTCTCCTCTGTGGAGCAGGCTGGCCTCCTGAGTGCTGGCATTAAAGGCTAGCACCACCAGGGCCAGGCTTGAAGGGATTGGTTTTTATTGGTGATACAGTTTCAAAGTTTGGGGGATGACTTTTGGCCACAATGGCTCTGCCCACACCTCTGTGCAAGAAAAAGGCAAGCCTAGGCTTCCTTACAAAGCCTGCAGACCATTCTCTCCTTCTCCACTCTAATGGGAACAGGGAGGGCCTGGGCTCTCCTCCCTAAATAGTGGGGGCCAAAGCTGTGTATATAGGGGTCCAGGTTTTCTACACTGCTGCTACTAGGGCACCCTGCCAATGGCTGGGTGTGACTCCTTGTTTTCAACTGCCCCATCGTGTCCTTGTCATTCTGGCTTCCAGATGCCTCAGCATCTCCCGTCCTCCAATTGGTGTGACCTCCTGCCGCTCACTGTGGCCACTGAAGTCAAGTTCCCCCAGGTCCTGAGGCCACTTGCCCACCCCTGGGACATTATAAGCTTAATTGTGCCCCCCCCCCCATTGCCTATGCCTAAGCCCTAACCCGAGGGACCTGATAGGGTGATCACTTGGAGACAGAGCCTTTGAAGAAGTGATTAAGGGAAATAAGGTCATCAGGTGGGCCTTAAGCCAATCCGACTAGGGTCCTTATAAGAAAAGATTAGGGCTGGAGAGATGGCTCTGTGGCTAAGTGCACCTGCTGCTCTTACAGAGGACCTGGGTTCAATTCCCAGGATCCACATGGTGTCTCACAACCATCTATAACACCCTCTTTTGGGCTCTGTGCGCGCGCGCGCGCGCGCGCACACACACACACACACACATACACACACATACACACGGTGCACAGACATACATGAAGGCAAAACACTCATACACATAAAACAAGAATATGTAAATCTAGCTGGGTGTGGTGGCGCACGCCTTTGATTCCTGCACTCAGGAGGCAGACAGGCAGATCTCTGAGTTCGAGGCCAGCCTGGTCTACAGAATGAGTTCTTGAACAGCCAGGGCTACACAGTTTTGTTTTGAAATACAAATGACAACAACAAAAAGAAAACTTTTAAAAGAAAAGACTAGAAGCTGGAGAGGTGGCTCCATGGATAGGCTCTCGCTGTGCAAGTGTGAGGGCCCGAGTTCAAATCCTCAGTCCTCCTGTGAAGTTGGTGAGGCCCCACATGTCTATAATCCCGCATTCCTGAGGCAAATGGGAGGCAAACCTGGAGGTTGTCAGGCCATCTAAAAATCAGCAAACAAGAGATCCTTTCTCAGGTAGAAGGCAAGATACCTCAGGTTGTCCTCTGACCTCCACATGTGCACCATGACACTTAAAACGAATGAATGGAGGTGGGGAGAATCTTTTAAAAAGAAGAGATTAGGCACGGCCTAGTGGCCAAGCCTGCAATACAAGCTGAAGCTTGCTGTGAGTCAAATTCAAAGGCAGCCTTGTCTATAAAGCAAGTACCAGAACAGCCTGGGTTAGAGCGCCTCCTCCTTTCACACACACACACACACAGACACACAGAGAGAGAGAGACACAGAGAGAGACAGAGAGACAGAGACAGAGACACACAGAGAGACAGAGAGACAGAGAGAGACAGAGAGAGACAGAGAGAGCCCAGAAAGATGGAACTCACTCTGTCCACAGTTGGATCTTCTGGGACATCCCCTGATTCCCTCTTTGATTCCTCAGACCTTTCCACTGCCCTACAGCCTAAGTGTTTAACTCCTAGCTGGATTGCCTGCCCGGGCCCCCAAGTACCTGTGGGAGAGGACCTGAATTACTGTGGCTAAATGAGGAGAAAGACACTGGGCATCATGATAGTGGCTGCTGTCCTGTGCTTCCCACAAAGTCATAAGGCCTGTGTGTCTGCCACAGACTCATTAGGAAAGCTTAGGAAATATACTCATCCCTTTCTCATCGCTGCAGAGATGCCCCAGCCATTGAGCATGAACCACTCTTCCAGAGGACCCAAATTGACTTCCCAGTACTTGTATCAGGTGGCTCACAGTTACCAGTGACTCTAGATCCAGGGGATCTGATAATTTTTTCTAGCCTCCACTGACACCTGCACACACGTGCACAAACACACTCAAAGATACACACATACACATAATTAAAAATAATGAAAATAAGCCTTGGCAACAGTGGTGCATGCCTTTAATACCAGTACTCAGGCTGAAGCTGGTGGATTTCTGAGTTGGAGGCCAGCCGGGTCTACAGAGTGAGTTCCAGGACAGCCAGGGCTACACAGAGAAACCCTGTCTTGGAAAACCAAAGAAAGAAAGAAAGAAAGAAAGAAAGAAAGAAAGAAAGAAAGAAAGAAAGAAAGAAAGAAAGAAAGAAAGAAAGAAAGAAAGAAAGGAAAGAAAGAAAGGAAAGAAAGAAAGAAAGGAAAGAAAGAAAGGAAAGAAAGAAAGAAAGGAAAGAAAGAAAGAAAGAAAGAAAGAAAGAAAGAAAGAAAGAAAGAAAGAAAGAAAAGGGAGGAAATATAAAACCTCTAAATATCTGACAGAAGTAACTTAAGGAAGGAAGGGCTTGTGTCTCACAGTCTGAGGAGAGACAGTTTCTCGCACTGGGAAAGGCACAGTAGGTAGAAGGAGGTTCATGAGGGTGGGAGCATGTTGGTTTCATGGCAGGGACATCATGGCAGCTGGAGAAGCAGTTCAGATTTTGCAGCAGCAGCAGCAGCGGCAGGAGCTTGCAGCCTGCCTTTCTCACATCTTGGAGGACCAGACAGCAGAAAGCTCAGGTTGGAGGTGAGACTAGATCACAACCTCAAAAACCCACCCTCAGTAACCTACCTCTACCAGCCATGCATCCCACACCAGATGCTCAACGGCATTCCCAAACACTGCCACCAACTGTTCAAATATATGAGCCTGTAGGGGAACTTCACATTCAAACCAGATAGAGGCCAAGAAGCTGCCATCATTAGTCAGCTGTGAGGGCAAATATTCCTCACTTGTACAGGATTTTATCAATCTCAACCTCTTCTCTCTCTGCCCCTCCCCCTCCCTTTCCTCTTTCACCTGTACCTCCTCTCCCCCACTCCCTCTCTCCCCTCCCTTTCGGTAAATGGTTTGGAGATAAAATGTTCCCAACAAGCTCCTGTGTTTGAGCACTGGGCCTCCAGCTGGTGGCATGGTCCAGGAGTGTGCGGGATCTTTAGAAAGCAGGACATAGCTGGAGGAAGTGGGTTACTGTGGGGATGGGGGCAATGTGGCTTTTTTTTTTAATAGGCTGTCTCTGTTTCAGGTCCAAACGTTCTCTGCTTCCTGATCTACCAGGCTGGTAGCAAGGAACTGCTACAAGCTCCCACCCCCCAGAGCTTCCTTCCACTATGCCTTTCCTGTCTCCCCTCAAACTGTGAGCCATGACAAACCCTTCCTCCCTTAAGTTGCATCTGCCATGTATTTGGTCATAGTGATGAGAAAAGGTGACTGAGATAGACACAGGGAATTACCTCTTCCTCATGGCCCAGCCACTAACACTTGGCTTCCCTTCCTTCCACAGACTCTCCACCTCTCTACTTCCATGATCCCCAACCTCCCCTTAGCTCCCCAAATCTCAAATCCACCTTATGCCATATGAAAAACACTGCAAACCAAGATCCAACACTGACCAACAGAATAACAATA
This sequence comes from Tokudaia tokunoshimensis, assembly GCA_036184795.1. Classification (NCBI taxonomy): domain Eukaryota; kingdom Metazoa; phylum Chordata; class Mammalia; order Rodentia; family Muridae; genus Tokudaia; species Tokudaia tokunoshimensis. The sequence goes on along the minus strand of BTHU01000006.1, from coordinate 29,887,381 downwards.
GATTATGCTAAAAGCCAACCAGATAGGAAACTTGAAACTGGGAGAGATGGCTCAACCAAAAAGTACAGTGCTTGCTTTCCAAACACAGGACCTAAGTTGATGCCCAGAACCCACATAAAAGGCCAGGCATGATGGCATGCACCTAAAATCTCAGCACTGAGGAGATGGAGGCAGGAGGAGTCTCCTGATCAACCAGCCAGCTGAGTCGGCAAGCTCCAAAGTCAGGGAGAGACTGTCCCAAAACACAACCTGGAGAGCTGGAGAGACGGCTCGGTAGGAAGAGCATTTGCGGCTCAAGCTAGGTGACCCGTGTTCCATGTCCGGGACCCCTGCAGAGGCGGAAGGAGACAGCTGACTCCACAAAGCAGTCCTCTGACCTCCACACATGCATTCGGGCACACATGTATCCACGTACACATCATATACACAAAATAATAATAAATTGCAATGGGGAAAAGATGAAGTTGGTTCCCTGGTTGCCACAAAAGAAAACTCCAAAGAAACCCTACCTCACAGCATTGCAAACACACTCAGTGGGCTGCAGGCCTCAGCAAAGCCAACTCTCTGCTGTCGCTAGGCGCTAGCACCAAGAGGCACAAATCATGACAGGATAGACACACAGGACCCAGCAGAGTAAAATTAAGACTCTCTCTGTAAGACAAACTGCACCATCAACAAGGCTGCAAGACAGCTGCAGCCACAGACAGGAGGGATGATTACAACCGAGCGAGCACGAGCGTCCCAGATCCACGGAGGATGCCCACAAATCAATAACATGATGAACAGCCCAATGGAAGACAAGTGGGGATGAGTGAGGGCAAGAGCGGGGGGGGGTGTGTCCAGGAAGAGAGCCCAGGGTACATTCCACAAACAAGAGACCTGCCATGGCAGTGACACTCAGGGAGGCAGGAATATCACCCTGATTCCAAGCCACCACACAGGCACTTGCGGACCCCAAGGCAGAGCAGAGCTGTGGTGGGAACTGAGCCATGGGAGACTGCCTCTGTCCTCTCCTCCCTCCTGGTATGCAGGGAATACATTCTAAGAGCCCAGCAGATGCCTGACATGGACAGGACCAACCCCTGTAAGTGTTTTCCACACATGTACCTACAATAAAAATGTATTGTGGGTGCGGCTCAGTGGTAGGATGCCCATAGCCTATATAAAGAGCCAGACCCAGCGGTACTCAGGCCTGTAATCTCAGCACTGCGGGTGTGGAGACAGGAATCCCTGGGGACAGCTGAACCAGTGATGGGGGAGAGCCATGTTCAGTGAGGGACCCTGTCTTGAAATATAAGATGAAGGAATAATGAAAACCCCCAACATTGGGGGTCTGTCTACACATAGACATGCACATGTGTGACACATACATAATACATATAAATACCACATACACAAAGGCATAAATAAGTACACACATGCTATATGCAGCACACATATACATAACACATGTGTACACATTCCACATACATGCTACACACATGCCACATATATATGATATATACATGCATACCACACACACCACATCCAACACTCATGTCACACATATGTAACATGTAATGTCATACACACAAACACACAGAGAAACTTTGTCCCCTTCCACCATGAGAGGACCTGGCTAGAGGACACCACTTATGAAGCAGGATGCCACCCTCACAAGACACTAAGTCCACTTAGCATGTTGGCTGTGACCTTCTAGCCCACAGAAATGTGAGAAAGCTTAGTCTCCTGTGGATACATTTCCCTGTCTGTGGGTTTTTGTTACAGGGGCCCAAGTGGACAGATGCCTCTCCACCACAATTAGGGCACAATGGGAACTTAGCTTCAGAGTTCCCAGCTACTTTGGGACTCCCTTTGTTTCTGGCTTCCTGACATGGGCTGTCTGTCTAGGAATAGGGCAGTGCCTGGCACATGGCCCAGGCTTCAGGAACTGGGTAAAAAGCAACTAACCACCATCTAAGTTCTTTCCTTCCTTCCTTCCTTCCTTCCTTCCTTCCTTCCTTCCTTCCTTCCCTCCCTCCCTCCCTCCCTCCCTCCCTCCCTCTCTCTCTCTCTCTCTCTTTCTGAGACAAGATCTCACGTAACTCAGCTTGGCTTGGTGTGTGTGTGTGTGTGTGTATGTGTGTTGTATGTATGTAACATATATGTGTCAATTTTATGTGATGTGTATGTTGTGTGAATGTGGCATGTATATGTCATGCATGTTGTGTACATATTGGATGTGCTTTATGTATATTCCACGTGTGTTATATGTGTGTGGTAAGCATATATGTTGTGTATGTATCATGTGTATGTGTATATGTATATGGTATGTGTGTATGTGTGTTGTATGTATGTAGCATATATGTGCCAATTGCATGTGATGTGTATGTTGTATGAATGTGGCATGTATATGTCATGCATGTTTTGTGTATATTGGGTGTGTTTTATGTATGTGGCATGTGTGTTATATGTGTGTGGTATGCATATATGTTGTGTATATATCATGTATATGTGCATATGTATAAAGTGTGTGTGTGTGTGAGAGAGAGAGAGAGAGAGAGAGAGAGAGACATGTTTACGTGTGTGTGGAGCCAGAAGACAATCTCTGGCATTGCTCCTCAAGCACGATGTACCCTTTTTTTTTCCAAACAGGGTGTCCACTGTCCTGAAGCTCACTGATTCTTCTATGTAGCTAGTCCATGAGCCCCGTGGTTCCTCCTGTGCCTGCCTCCCCATCTCTGGATCACACCATGCACCACCACCACATCCCACATCTTACACGAGTTCTGTGTGTGGAGCTTGGTCTTCTTGCTTACATGGCAAGCACTTCATGGACTGAGTCATGTCCGGAGCCCCCAGATCTCACCATGTGGTTCAGGACAGTCTCAGACCTCGCTCCTCCAGCCCCTGCCTCCCTGCAGTGTGTTTCTGAGCACTGGCCACCAACTCGGCTCCTGTCTCCAAGTTCTCATAGATCTGTCAGTTGTGACTCCACTGAGCACCCAGCCATCCACTGACCACAACGCTCTCCAGACTGATTTTTCCAATGGAAGCAAGACCTTCCCTGGGTAACCTGAAGCTCTGAGCTCTAAAGGACTCTGTCTCTGCAGCCTGTGCCCCCACTCCCTTGGGGAAGGAATTGCTCCTAATAGTATTACATGTACTAAGAGCCACAGGTATGCAGTGAGGCCAAGATGTGTGGCCCCAGCCTCCTGGTGTATGCAATTCTCCAGGACACTGCCTTCCAGGAAGCTTCTTACCTCAGCAAATCTAACTGGGCATCATCTTCCTTCTAGATAGCCTGTGAAAGCAGGGTACTGCCTTTGCTGTTGAAAAATTAGAGTCTCTTAAGGAATATGAATAGTTGTGTATTCCCATAATCCCAACACTGGGAAAAGCTGAGGCAGGAGGATGCCGTGAGTTCAGGGCCAGCTTGGGCTAAAATACAATAGGTTCAAGTCCAACCTGTCTCAAGAAAAAGCAAAACAAACATCTAGATAGATAAGAAGCCACTTAGATTAGTTACAGGTGTCCTCTACAGAGTCTTCCAGCTCCAAGGCTTTGACACAATGATGGTCTTATTCCCCCAGGGTCCTGTTTGTCCCACTATAAACTTGACCTGACTGCCAGCCCTGACATGTGGCATTCAGAACTGCCTCTCAGGGACTTCTCCCTGAACTAGCCCACTCCAGGAGGAAGGTACCTGAAATATGGGACCACACTGGAGAAGCCAAAGCCAGAGTGAAGCCTGAATCCAATTTCTCAGGCCAATTTAGTACGGTCCCAGTCTAGCTGGGCCACCCCCCCTCAGCAGTCCCTCAAGGCTGGCAATCGGCAGGCTCGGTCAAGTGGATCTAAGACGCCTCTAATTGGCTTCTTGACGATTTGGAAGCTAACAAAAGCTATGCTCCACTCATCTTTAATTGGCATGGGGCTGCTGGAGATGCCAGTGTGGGGAGAGCTGTGGGGCCTGTCTGACACCAGACTGTCATTAATGCTGCCGTGTTGTTCTGTGAAGACCCATCTCCCGCTCTGTCCCTCCCAGAGCCCTGGGCTTAGCTGCCCATTCCACCTCACAGCTAGGTCTCCTCAGTCAGCTACATCCACTGTAACTCTGTGTGGGTGATGGGAGACCCTGGGCTTGTACGCCCCGCCCTGGGAAGATGATCCTGTTCTTGGCTGATAAGGACTCCCTTTCTCCTCCCTTCCTTCTCATTTCCTCTTTTTCCTTCTTCCCCTTCTTTCCTTCCCCTCCCCTTTTCCCTCCCTCCCTCTGTCTTTAAAGCATTGCCTCACAGGCAGGCAGCATTCTTTGTGTGTCCATCCCTACAGGAAGACAAAGGTCTCCTGCTTGGGAGTGCTGAACTGACCACCACAAGCCTGGAATGGCCAGTTACATCAGCAGTTCTCAGCCTGCCACTCATAACACTTTGGGGGTCAAACAACCTTTTCACAGGGGGCACTTATCAGATACCCTGCATATCAAATGTCTACCTTACGATTCATCACAGTGGAAAAATTACAGTTATGAGGTCGTAAGAAAAAAAATCTTATGATTGAGAGTCACTACAACATGAGGGTATTAAGTGTCTCAACGTTAGGAAGGTTAAGAACCACTGAGCTACATTGTCTGGAACGAAGGGACAGCCCAGTCCAGGGATTCATCCAGGAGCCCTTGTGTGTCCCTACAGTATGATCTGCAAACCCTGACTCGGCCTCTAATTGTTCATATCAACACTTTTTTTTTAAGTGTACATGAGTACACTGTCGCTGTCTTCAGACACACCAGAAGAGGGCATTGGGTCCCCATTAACAGATGGTTGTGAGTCACCCTGTGGTTGCTGGGAATTGAACTCAGGACCTCTGGAAGAGCAGCAGCCAGTGCTCTTAACCTCTGAGCCATCTCTCCAGCCCCACATCAACACTTTTGCATACACATTTTTATGTGTGTTTACATGTTCATGTGTATGCAGCTGGGTGTGTCCATGCGTGGCGTGGAGCCCAGAGGTCAACCTCTGGTGTTATCCCTCAAGAGTCATCCCTACTTGTTTACTGTGTGTCTCTCTCAGAAAGAGACAGAGAGGAGGAGGGAGGGAGGGAGAGATGTGTGACATCAGACGACAACCTCATGCAACTGGTTCTCTCCTTCCATAAATAGGTGGTTGTGGGGGTCAAACTCAGGTCACGGGAACTATTTCCCCAATGCTTTTTCCCACTGAGCCATTTCTCAGGATTAACCTTGTTTTTGAGAAAAGCCCTGCCGTTGGCACCCAAAGCTCACAGATTTGGCTAAGCTAGACGTCCAGGGAACCCCAGAGATCCGCTTGTCTCCTCAGTGGTGGTCTTGCAAGTGTGGACCACCACACCTGACCTTTTTAAGCCCATGATGAAGAACAAACCTGATCCCCATGCTTGATGGAGACGTCTTTCCAGCCAGCCTTTTAAAAATCAATTATAACGGGCTCTGGGCGTGCAGTGGGAGTGCAGCGGATGTGCACCGGATGTGCAGCGGATGTGCAGCAGATGTGCAGTAAATGCTGAAGATGAAGAGGATGCACATGCTATGCCAAGCCGGATCTCTGAGTCTCTGGTATCTCTTGGGACCTGAGGCCCAACCCCTACCCCATGACTACCAAAGGCCAAAGGAGGCCAAAAGCCCCTGTCTCTTGCCACAGAGCCTCAAGTAGGAGGATACAGTAGCTCTGTTGGAGTGCTGGCTGACTGGATGGCTCACTCCCACACTTCATGCTGACATGAGAGCTACCTCCAGCCCCGCGTCATACCGATGTTTTCCAAATTTCCTCTGTTTCGACTCAGCTTCTCTTTCTTCCATTAAAATTGCCTCAACTTTGCTGAGGATAAATCTTATTTTATTCTTCTAATTTACTCAGGCAATATTGGATAGTTTGAGCATCACCTATATTATCAGCCCTTCTGTCAGTTTAATCTCTTCTCCCAGTTTCCCTCAGTGGATTTCCCATGTGCCCTCCAAAGTAGGAAACAGCATACTTCACTAAGGCAGTACCAGCCGGGACTGGGGCTTGGCCAGCTCCAGTCTCGGGGCTGAAAGTCAGTGTGATGGGCAGCCATGGGGTGTGTGTGTGTGTGTGTGTGTGTGTTTATATGTGTATTTATGCATGTGCTTATATGTGTGCATCTTCATGTGTTTGTGTATATGCACATACATGCATGTGTCTAAAAGAGTGTGCACGGGTCCTTGTGTGAGTGTGTGTTCATGTGTGTGTGTATCCATGTGTGTGTCCCTATGTCTAAGCATGAGTGTACAGGTGTTTGCATGTACATCTGTATGTGACACATGTACACACGCAGGCATGCCTGCTGATGTGGCCTCTTCTGACTTAGATGGGTCTAAGGAGATCTGGGATTCCATGACCAGAAATGGAGAGAGTCATCTGAGCATGCCAGCTGTTGGGCATTTGGGAGTGGGGGGACGAGGAGGGAAAAGAGGATGAAGAGAGGGAAGAAGATAAAGACAAAGAAAGCGAGAAGGAAGAAGAAAGTAGGGAGAAAGCGGAGGTGACGAAAAGGAAGAAGGAAAAGACGAAGAGGAGGGGAGGAAGCAGAGGAGGCCATTGCTGGGCCCTCACAGGTAGCTGTCAAACCGCACACAGGTATCTATGTCTTAACCCAAAGGAATAAAAAGAAATCAAAGGATGGGGAGATGGATTAATGGGCACTGTGCTTTCCACACAAGCTTGGAAACCTGCCTGTGGATCTCTGGGATTCAGGTAAACCCAGATACTACTGTATCTGTGCATGCATAGCTCCAGCACACCCACAGTAAGATAAAAGGTGGAGACTGGAGACTGCCCAGGAACTCACAGGCCTGGCATATGCAGCAGGGATGACACTCCATCTTAAACAAGGTAAAAGGTGAGGCTCAGCACCTGAGTTTGTCCTCCAACCTCCATGCATGCACCTGCATCCACATACATGAACACAGACCATACATTCTCACACATGAACACGTGTGCACACACAGACCATGCATCCACACACATGAACACGTGTGCACACACAGACCATGCATCCACACACATGAACACGTGTGCACACACAGACCATTCATCTACACACATGAACATGTATTCACACACATGAACACGTGTGCACACATAGATCATACCCACAGAGATTTTAAAAAAGAAGAAACACAGAGATGGGAAGGGTCCTGCAGCCTGCAGGTAGCAGGACCTTACTGTTGGCCTTGGCGGGCCTTTCTTCCAGACTCAGTGGCTTTCCTGGGAAAACAGGGTTTCCAGATCCGGAAAGGGCTGGCTTTTATTACTGTTTCATTTTCATAGTTTGAGACAGGGTCTCGCCATGGTGCCAGGCTAGTTCCACCTCCGGGATTGAATCAATCCTGAATCGATACTTGAACTTTAGCCTCCCAAGCAGCTGCCATCAGGGATTTATTCTTTCAAAACAGCTAACATTTATTGAACACTTAACGTATGCCAGGCAATATTTTAAATATTTTACAGAAAACAACCAATGGTCTTAACAACTGGCACTGCTGTATCTTAACAGCTATGCTAAGGTCTAATTTGAATGCCCAGTTGTGCAGTTGGAGGGACAGTCCAGTCTGATGGCATTTTATATAGCCACAGCCATTCACATCTGTCACTATGACCAATATTAGAACATACTGTGTGCATGTGGCATATGCACATGCCCGTGTTCATGTGTGTGCCCGTGCATGTGGAAGCCAGAGGTCAACTTTGGGTCTTTGGGTCTCTCTCTCTCTCTCTCTCTCTCTCTCTCTCTCTCGCTCTCTCTCTCTCTCTCTCCCTCCCCCTCATTTTTTGACACAGGGTCTTTCAGTGGCCTGGAGCTCAGAGCTGGGCTAGGTTAGTTGGCTAGAGAGATCAGGAACTTTAACTTTCCAGTGTCTGCCTCCTCTGTGCTGTTATTACAGGCACCACTATCTAATTTTCATGTAGATGCTGAAGATTCCACCTCAGGTCCTCATGCTCATGTGCCAAGCCCTTTATCCACTGAGCCCTCTCTCCAGCTCCCAGAGCATTTCCATCAATCCACAGAGAGACCATGCACCCTTGACCATCGCATCTGCGCCAGGAGCGACGCTGCTCACATTGGATCCACAGTCAGGAAGCAGAGAGGGTTGGATGCTGGTGCTCCGCTCACTTTCTACTTTCTATTCAATCCAGACATGCCCAGAGGTTTGCCCCCCCCCCCCGTAATTCTGGACCCTGTCCAGTTGTCAGTATTAACCCTTACAGACCCAATCTCAGGCGTGTCTGCTGTGGGTCATCACAGATGCCTTAAAGTTCAATATGGGACAGTCAGTAACACTTGCAAGAACAGCAATGCTGTGAGTGTCCCCCAAGATGCTTATGTGGTTCGGGCTGGTTTCCCAGTCAGAGGAGAGCTCTCGGAAAGCGGCTGGATCATGAGAAGTAATTGAATCATGAGGACTCTGACTTTACCCATGGTTGAACTCGTGGCTGTGACTATGATTTTTATGTATAGATGTGTATGTGTTCATGTTTGTTCTAGTCTCATCTCTGATGCTGTGTCGAACACTCCGAGCAAAAGTAGCATGGGGAGGGAAGGGTTTCCTTGGCTTATAATTTCAGGTCACAGTCTAGCGCTCAGGGAAGTCAGTGCAAGAGCTCATGCTTGGCTAATTTTCTCATACAACCCAGGACTACCTGCCTAGGAAATAGCATCACCTCCTACATCAATTGAGACAATCAAGATTATCCCTTACAGACATGCCCACAGACCAAACTGATAAAGGCAATTACTCAATTAAAGTCTTTCTTGAAGGTGGTTCTAGGCCGTGCTAAGTTAATAGCTAACATTAACTAGGACGATGTTTGTGTGTGTGCAGGTATGCCTGTGTGTGCATGCAGGTAGATGCCAGAAGACAACCTTAGATGTTATCCTTATAAATACCATCTTTCTTCCTTTGAGACAGGGCCTCTTAGTGGCCTGGAACACATCAAGCAGGGTAGGCTATGTGGCTAGTGGCGTTCAGAGATCCACCAGTGTCTTCCTCCCCAGTGCTGGGATTATACGCTTGACCCACCATGCCTGACTCTTCTCCGTGGATGCTGAGGGTCAAATGCAAGTTCTCATGCTTGTAAAACAAACACTATCTCCCCAGACTGATACATCCATAATTTGATGGATTTGCTGGAATCCACTAGATGTAGCATCTACTTAGAGGAAATAGCTCATTGGGAGCGGGGTCCAGAAAGATATTGTATCCAACAACGTGAGCAGCCTTCCTCTGCTGCTCCCTATGCCCTCAGTGTTTCAGCCTTGCCCTAGACCTAAAAGCAAGAGGGCCAGCTGACCAGGGATGGAAAGCTCTAAAGCTGTAAACCAACATAAACCTCTCTCTCAGCAATGGAAAGCTAACACGGGAGCCTCCGCAGCTTTCCTGTGTGGAATACTGAGCATGTCAGGGGCACGCATATAGAAGCATTTCCATTGCTCTCAGGGATGTCCTAGAGGCAGAACGGCTGGCTCAGGCACTAGCTGTTTAACTGCCAGGCTGCTTTCAAAGGAGTTTATTTTGAAAATAAAAGCAAGGAGACAGAAGTGCGTCCTCCAGGCAGACAGGTTCACCCTGGGAGACTGGGAATGTTTTCTATTCATAACTGTGTCCTGAGGCCCTGAGTAGGTTTTTCATGAATGAATGACTTAATGAATGACTGAATCAATGAATGAATGAGTGATCTGAAAGAAGAGGAGACAGAAAAAAGAACGGAGAAATTTGAGTGTTAGCCATCTTGAAGGTGAATGCCGGTTTGGCAGACATCCAGAGGTCCCATGGCTGGGTGGATGCTGGAAGAGACACTGTGATATGACCCTGGAACCCCACTGGCATTGACTGTGGTTCAAGGACCTTAGCTGAGCACAGCCTTCTCTACTGAGTGGTCTTTTCCCACATCTCTCTCTCTCTTTTACAACACCTCCAGAAAGGTGTAATTTTTCTCTCAGAGGCAGCAGTAACAGCCTATTACACAAATAACGAGAGAAATAAAACCTACTGAGACACAGGACCTTGAGATCCACCCAGCACACAATGCCAGAATACTAGAGGCTTCTTGTGGATAAACATGTCAGTGGGAGACAACCAAGCTGGGGGAATGGGAACTAGGAGTCCCTGACCCCACAGCTGGGTGCTGCAGGAATGGGGTCTATAGGATTACTGTCGCTGTGATGGGGGCTGTCATCTGTCCCAGGGCAGGTGACAGTTCAGTGCTTTCTCTGCCTGGGAAGGGTTGGCATTAAACAGCTCCTCAGAACTGTTACAAGATTCAGCCCCACAAGGCCCCAGCCAGCTACAAATGTTCCCCCTGCAGGTGGCACTTTGTGAGTCCCTGGGAAGCAGGCAGGACTCTGAGCTGCACAGCTACACCCATGAACTCACACAGACCCGAGGCTTGCTGTCCCCAGGCTTCGAGAACAGGTCACATGGTGGCAGAGCTGGTTCCTTCCAGCCAGGGACACACACACACACACACACACACACACACACACACACACACACACATCCATCATTACTCTGTGTCCTCACAGGGTCATTCCTCTATTTAGGGGAGGAGTTGGGTTTTTTTTTCTTTTGAGTTTATTCTGTTAATTTTTTGAGGTTTGTTTGTTTTTTGTTTGTTTCTCTCAACCGTGTCAGGCAATGAGCTCTACCACTGAGTCACACCCCAACTCCTCACTGAGGGATCCTAGGCAGGGGCTCTACCACTGAGCCATGCCCCAGCCCCTCACTGGGGGATTCTAGGCAGGGGCTCTACCACTGAGCCACACCCCAGCCCCTCACTGGGGGATTCTAGGCAGGGGCTCTACCACTGAGCCACACCCCAGCCCCTCACTGGGGGATTCTAGGCAGGGGCTCTACCACTGAGCAACGCCCAGCCCCTCACTGGGGGATTCTAGGCAGAGGCTCTTCTACTGAGCCACACCCCAGCCCCTCACTGGGGGATTCTAGACTCTACCACTGAGCCCCACCTCCCAGCTTCTTTTTACTTCTTATTTTGAGACAGGGTCTCAGTGAATTATCCAAGCTGTCCTTAAACTCACTCTGTAGCCCACTCAGGCCTTGAACTTCTCACCTTGTGGACTCACTTTCCCAAGTGTCTGCATTGAGAGACTTGTGCCATTAAACTCAGCCTGATCTCTTCCCATAGCATAGCAAGCAGGTGGGATTAGAGCTCACCCAATGACCTCATTTTATTTTTGATGACCTCTACAAGAGGGGCTGAAATGCAGACAGTCTGAGAGTCTGGGTTTAGGGCTATCACAGAGGAATTTGTAGGAACACATGTAGGACAGGAATGACCCTGTCCAAGGCAGGTCATCACAAAGGGAGACAGTACCAGCTATGCTGCGAGGGAGCCTGGGACACATGTAGAGGTCTGTGAGAATGCCTGAGACCTTTCTAGTCCTTAGCCTTCAGCTGATTTCCTAGCCAACAGCATTGGTGTGAATGGTCGTCTTTAATGGAAACCACGTCTGTGCAAATAAGTTACCTGCATCATACAGGCTCCTAGAACCATCCCTGAAGCTCTGTGCAGGAGGACATGAAAACTCAGAGGACAATTTGCTCGCACACCTGTCACAGTCGTCTCTAAACACATTCCTGGTCAAAGCTCTGAACTGCTTCCAAAGCAGGCATGGTAGCACACACCTGACATTCCAGCCAGCACTCAGGGAGCAGGGACAAGAGGACTGCCATAGCTTGAGGCCATCCTGGGTTATCTAGCAGGTTCTAGGCTAGCCCAGAACAGTTTAGTAAGACCCCTACTCAAAGATAAATAACAAACCAAAAGGCCGCTTCAGCCCCATTTGGTTCCACGTGGTGCCATCATACCAGCCAGGGTCACTGCCAGGCACCAAGGAACACCATCAGAGAGGGTCCGATCACACAAAGACACAAGGTGACGGTTACCCAGCTTGCTCTGCTGGAACCACCCAGTCAGCCAAGGAGTGTGGGAGCTGAGGTGCAGGTTAGGGGCCTCCCCAGGGCATGCATGGATGACACAGAAAGGTCTGGGTGGGCCTCAGGATGTTGGAGGTTCCTGATCTCTTGTCCATAGCACAGTGGTTGGAAGTGTGGTAGGTCTCAGGGATAAACATCCAGGGTACCATCAGTCATCCTGGGACCCTGTAGAGGTGTGGCTGGTACAGGACTTCTCTCCAGTCTAGAATCCCCCAGTGAAGGGCTGGGGGATGGCTCAAGGGTAGAGTCCCTTCCTAGAATCCTCCAGTGAGGGGCTGGGGTGCAGCTCAGTGGTACAGCCCCTGCCTAGAGTCCCCCAGTGAGGGACTGGGGCATGTCTCAGTGGTAGAGCACCTGCCTAGAATCCCCCAGCGATCCACTGCACCTCCACCCCACCCCTGTTTTCTCTCCTCACAGGACAGGACCCATGGCAGTCAAAGAGGCTACATTTGAGAAACGGGTAGCTGACTTTCTAAACTTCCTTGGACCAGCCTGACCAGCAAAGGCAAGCTCAGTGGACTTCAACATTTGGTGGGAGGGAGCAAGATGGGTAGTGGGCATGGACTTGGCATCAACACTGGTGTACACACAGCTGTTTGGCTTCACACCCAAGGTCCAGCAAGCTGTGCTACTCAGGTCTTTGAGACCTGATAGACACTTAGAGAGGGATTTATGCAGACCACAAGCGCCAAGCACACGATATAGCCCAGAAGGAGTTCTTAACTGACATTGGGCATTGTGGGGCTTATTGGAAGCTATCCTTTGAGCATCTATTTTATGGTGTGTCAGCTTTAGGAGCCCTTGGAGTTTAGCCTAACCCATAGAGATATAGGAACAGCAGCAGGGTGATTGAAGATGTCAGGTGGGGCTAAGATCCAAAGTGATAGCCAGCTGGACCAAGGGACTGATGTGGAAGAGCTGGTAAGCTAGAGCTGACTCAGGACCTCGCGGTTACTCCACGGACGGTGTCTGTGGGTCACCGTGCTCAGAGTGCAAGAGGTCTGAAGACTCAGAGTCCAGCATGGCCTAGGCAGCCCGCTCAGCCTCTCCAAGGGCAGCCGCTCCCTCAAGAGTACTGCGAACAAAGGGCTGGGCTCAAGGTTAGTATGCCGTGTGCAAACTTCCAGCACAGTTTGGGAAACAGGGCTGACCTTGTAGAGCTCAAAACAAGGATTGGAAAACTAGGGTGGTGTGGCCTCTTCCTGGGACCCTCGGCGATGGTCTGCTTGCTTCCAAAAGGACATGGAATGAAGGTCTCAGAGAAGTTGGGGACATCAGGAAGAGGAGATATTTGGAGACGGGGTTGGGGGGAGGTCATAGCCTGGAGGATGTGGTGACCAGAGTAAATGGCCTTGAGAAAGGACAGTGCAGAGCCATCCTCGAGAATAAGGCAGCAGAGTGGACGCCAGCCCTTCCTGGCTGGTGTCCCCACGGAACCCCAGGCGCTCGCTCACGAGCTTGGCAAGAGTCTCCCAGACTCTAATTTGTGGGAGAAGCGACCTTTTATACTTCAGATCACATGAAGTTAATTTGCACTCCAAGTTCAACGCTCTGTGAGGGCGGGAATGAGACTTCCCAACAGCTGTTACTGTAGGGCTCAACATGACAGAGACAGTGTGGGCTTTTATACAGAAAGACTCTCTCCCCCTTGCCCTCGCCCTCCCCCTCCCTCTCTCCCTCTCCCCACTCCCTCTCCCTCTCCCCAGTCCCTCTCCCTCTCCCCACTCCCTCTCCCCCTCTCTCTTCTCCCTCTCTCCTCTCCCTCTCCCTCTCCTTCTCCCTCTCTCTTCCCCTCTCTCTCCCCCCTCCCCCTCCCTCTCCCTTTCTGCCACAGGGCAGGTCAGCAGCCATCAGAAGAGCAGAATCCAAGGAATTGTGAGGGTGAAGCCGACCTTATTCAATATCACTGCCACTCGATGGTCTTCACACTGAATGTCTCCACTGATAAAGGGCTCATTACCCTCAGGGTCAACCAGTCTATTCCTGGCCAGCTGTGGCTGTGACTGGGTCTCACATGTATTAGGGTATCTGATTTAACTGACTCCATGATGCCCCACCTAGAGTCATGTGGAACAACCCCCTTCCTCATTCCTGTGAGAGCCTGTAAATGTTCACAGTTGCAGAGGCAGATGGATCTCGTTGAGTCAGTTCAAGGTCAGCCTGGTCTACATAGCGGGTTTCAGGTCAGCCAGGGCTGTAGACAAAGACCCTGTCTCAGAAACAAATAAACAAAAAACAAATGTTATAACTGGCCACCCTATTGGACTACCTCTGGATCTCTCTGTCTGTCTGTCTGTCTCTCTCTCTCTCTCTCTCTCTCTCTCTCTCTCTCTCTCTCTCTCTCTCTGTAAATATGTGTTTGTGCATGCATATACTGGCTAGAAAACAATGTTGATCTTGCATCTTTTTGTGTAATTGTAGTTTGTTTATTTGTTTGTTTGAGACAGGGTCTCTACATAGCCCTGACTGTCCTGGAACTCGCTATGTAGACCAGAATTGCCTCGAACTCTCAGAACTCCACCTGCCTCTGCCTCCTGAGTGCTGAGATTAAAGGTGTTCGTTTAGGTCTCATTTTTTATGTACCTTGTGGGTCTCTCTCTGGCTGGAACTCAACACGTTGGCTAGGCTTGATGGCCAGTGAGGTCCAGTTTTCTCCTGTCTCTGCCTCACCAGTGCTGGGATTACAAGCATGTACCATCACACCCAGCAATCTTTACACTGGGTTGAGGATCAAACGCATGACCTCATGACCTGACAGTGAGCATTTTTCCCACTGAGCTCGCTCTCCAGCCCCCACTTCTGACTCTGGACACCATATGTCCCTGCGTGGACGTTGAACCCATCTTGGTCACTGGGATGGTCTAGTTTGGCCTGAACTGCTGAGATCCCTGATACTCTCCTCTCCTGCCTGATACCTGTCCCTTACACCATTCCACTGAGCTCCAGGGTATCCTGCAACCTCCTGGGCAATGTCCACAGAGTAGATGCCACCTGCTGGTCCTGTGTCCTTTACCATTAGAGACTAAGTGGGTGAGCGGCAGGAGGGAAGTCTCTGGTCCCTGTGTCCCAGGGGTTGTGTTTTCCCAGGGCCAGTCACATAGCAGCGGCTGGACTTGGCCTCTTCCTCACCTACTGGGGAAGACAACAAGGCAGCCCAGCCTCTGCAGACGGCTGTTGTATTGCTTGCTTTCTTCTAGCCTTCCCAAACCTTAAGTGGGGTTAAGAGAAAGACAAGCAGTACCTAATGGGGGTAGGGAGAGCTTCAATTCTGTGTGAGTATAAGGTCAGTCTGGGCTACATAGAAAGGGATATGGAGAAGGAGAGAGATAGTCAGACAGAAAGAGACAGAGAGACTCAGAGACAGAAGACAGAGACAGACACAAACAGACAGGAAGACAGAGACTGAAAGACAAAAAAAAGAGAGATAGCAGAGCATTGAGAAGGAAGAAAGAAGGAGACAGAGGAGACAGTGGAGACGCTGAAGAAAGACAGGGTGAGTGAGCACGCTGAGCTCTAGGGGAACTGGGAGGAGGAGCAAAATAAGGAGTTGTGGAGAGAAGCTACACCCTAATCCCTCTATGGGAGGAGCTCTACCCCTGAGCTACACCTGTATTACTTCACTGGGGGATTCTAGGCAGGGGCTCTACCACTGAGCCACACCCTAGCCCCTCCCTGGGGGATTCTAGGCAGGGGCTCTACCACTGAGCCACACCCCAGCCCCTCACTGGGGGATTCTAGACAGGGGCTCTACCACTGAGCCACACCCCCAGCTCCTCACTGGGGGATTCTAGGCAGGGGCTCTACCACTGAGCCACACCCCCAGCTCCTCACTGGGGGATTCTAGGCAGGGGCTCTATCACTGAGCCACGCCCCCAGCCCCTCACTGGAAACTGGTATTTTGCCCAGGGTCTTTGTGCAATGAACATGCATGGGATCTATGAATAGCGTGGTGGCCCCTGGAAAGGAAGACCCATGGCTTTGAAGAGAAGGTGTCTTGGGTACATTCCAGCCTTACACATTGCTCACTCATACTAGAGTTCACTGTACCCCAGTTCAAGGCTGGAAAAAAGACTAGGGGTTCAGGTCTCCAGTAGACTAATGGGCACACGAGGCTCTGGTTCCTTGGTCAGCATGTGACACCTCTCACAGCACCCTGAGTCACCAAGGACAGAAACACAAACACACATACACTTCATGTTGTTCATTCTGCCTGGAAACCCAAGCCCCGTGGACTTGGGGTCATCACACTATTCTGTCCATCATGTCTGACATCCCTCATGCTATATCACAAACCATCCCCACTCCCAGAGCACCCCAGATTCAGCAGGGACTAGAAAGAGGAACCTGCAGACTGCCAGGACTGTTTTTCTCTGACTGGCTCAGAAGAAGAGCCTTGCAGCTATGAGATACCCAGAGATGGAAGCGTTTAATTAATTTTTGATGATCGATGTTTGCAAGGCCTTTTACAGAGGAGAGGCCCCTGGGTCCCCACCGTGTGACTTCGCTAATGAAGTAATGAAGTAATGAGTCTGTAGGGTGGGTTAAATAACACCCAGTCCCCAAGGATCTGTGAAGCCAGAGCTGGCACTTGGATGAGTAATAAGCTTCAACTGTTTGGAGAAGCAGGAGGTGACTCGGGAGGGGATCATCCATTAAACCTCTGTCCCTTGATGCCACTCCCCTCCCATCTCAGATGGGCTGACAGGTCCCTGTCTAGCAAGAGAGGATTTGGGGAGGGGCAGGGCAGAACGAATACCTGCTGTGAGTCCCACCCACTTGCTTGGTCTTTCTGTGTTGTGTCCCCAGCCAGTCTCCATCCTCCCAGCCAGAGTCTCTGGTCCTCTGGGGCCCCCATCCACATGAGTCCCTCTGGCCCTTGCTTGCTGGCTGCTGAGCGCTCACCACACGTGGGCTGTTCCTGTTCATTGTCTGCTCACTCTCACTGGGCAGAGCTCCACAGAAGTGGGGGGATTTCTGGGCTTGCTCACCCCAGTGCCTCTGAGCAGCTCAGCGGCCTCCCCTCCGTTTGCTGATCAGGCCAAGATTGGCTGGAGTGGGGGGGGGGGAGAGGCAGGAGTGTGGGAAGGTGGGTGGATGGGAAGGGTAGTGAAGAGGGGAAGGAGGGAAGAGAAGGAGAGGAGAAAGAAAAAGAAGGACAGGAAAGAAGGCCGAAGGAAATGAGAAAGGAGGAAAGGGGAAAGGAGAGAGGGAGGAAAGGGAGAAGGAGAGGCTTGGGAGGTCAGATAGAATGGCATCCTTGACCAGAGACTCCAGCCCTCAACTAGAAGGGAGGCTGGGGACCTTGGGAAAAATCAACAGCTCAGTGGTCTTCTGAGCCTTCTCCCCTGTGGCTCCCTGGCCATCCTTGTAACAGCTCCCCATGGTCCCAGTGAGAGTGATAAAGTGACCCAACTCTTCCCAGAGGTATTTGGCTAAGAGCAGAGAGCTGTTCAATGCTGTTAAATCATGAAAGTGTTAATTTTAACATTTCTTTTGCCTTTAAATAAGCCAAGATGTTGGGGTCCAGACAATTTAACTCTTTAATTTGATAGTTTCTAGGACCTTCCCTGGTGCTCAAGCTGTCTTGAGCTGAGGACTGCTAGCCAACAGTTGGCTATGTTCCTTTGAACCCTGCACAGATGCCTCGGGGACGCTGCACAGCTTATACCACTGCTTCCTGCTGAAGCACAACTCTGGCTGCTGAGGGAGCTCTCCCAGCCATAACTGTTTCAAACAGTTTGCCCTGGACTTTTACCAACACAAACCTCAGCAAAGTCTCCGTGACACTGCAGATATTTCCACCCATACCAAAAGGGGAGGGCAGCAGGAGATGGTTGTTGGTGCAAATGCAAGTCTTCAACGGCCTACAGCACTGTGCTGTGATTGATGTCGATACAGTCCTTCACTTGCATGAAGCATTCTATGCTGTGATTGGTGTAGATTCAATCCTCATTTGCATGAAACATTCTATGTTGTGATTGGTGTAGAGTTAATCCTTCATTTGCATGAAGCATTCTATGCTGTGATTGGGGAAGAGTCAATCCCTCATTTGCATGAACCATTGTGCTTGGATTGGTGCACATATCCTTGTGATACACCTTCTCCAGCTATATAAGTAGGGTGTTTGGCTCACTATTCTGGCTAGCCAGGAAAAGCTCTTAAGAGCAGCTAATCTTATGTGTAGCGTCAGACTCAACGGAAATCTCCCAAGTCACTGGACTGCTCAGAAGAGTATATGAGTTGGTAAGGAAAAGCAGCAGGTGACAACCCTCCTGGGTTGTAGAAAGCAGCAGTGAATGCTTGAATGACTAAGAAGTCCTATGCAAATGCCAGAGAGAAATGGAGACAAGGGGTATTGGTGAGGCAAGCAAGTGTAAGGAGCATAGGACCCCCATTTGGTTTGGGAAGCCCTTGCACTAAAGCACTTGACAGTCTAGTTCCTTCATATGCACATACTGTGCACACACCTCTTCCAAAACAATGCGCCTAGCAGCCTCAGAATACATCAGGCCACACATACTCTCATCTGAACAACAGTGCACAGATCCTGCCCCTGGTAACAAACAGATTTAGATAGTTTCTATTCAAGTGTTTTCCCAACTCTTCAGGAATGAAGACTAGAAGGACTGATCTGGCTTGGACTGGTTTTCAATGCACGCTCAGTAAGGCAAGATCTGTGTCCCATGGTAACCTTTTAGGGAGTATCCCCTATTTACCACCTTATGTCTATGCATAATTGGGCTTGCATATTATTAAAACCAGGTGCATTGTGGGAAAGGATATATAAGGTAGAGAATAGTTCCATGATCCAACTTGTAAATCAAAACAGAAAACGACCCACCTCTGCCCCTTAGCAACCACAACAACCTCCTTCTACAAAGAGACACAGGTTGTACCCTGGGGTACCTTAAATACTCTCACTGAGTAGTTTGTCATACTGACTGTGGGCCCCTCCACAGCCCAAGTGATCGCTTTACTCTGAAGAAAAGTATTTTGCTGCATCTACAATCCGTGTGAATCCTTGTTCTGAATTCCTTGGCTAAAAGGTCAAGGATCTGGAAACACTGGCCCAGCCCCCAACCACTGGAAATAGTGGGAGTAAAAAGAAAGTAGGAAGAGAAAACCACGAAAGCATATGGCCCAGTAGTGGGAATCGGTCAAGAAGCTGTTGAGGCTCAAGGGCTCAGGCTCTAGATATCTTGTATCTGAGAAACTGGGACACCTGGGGCTATATGGAAATCTCAATATCCAAAGACCACGTGTAATGCTAGCAGACACTCCTGCTGGTGTTCCTGTCTACTCCGCTGAGGAACACTAGCTGGCGAGCTCCAGGTCATGGGTACAGGAGTACACTTACAGCCATTAGTATATGCTTCTTGAACCTGGAGCCATCCCCCACCCCCCACTCTCTGAGCTTGGAGCTGTGAGTCTCCAGATTGGTCAGCTAGCACATAGCCCTTGGAGACCAAGGGCTTCGGACTGACCTCTATCCCACACAAGATCACCCCTGGTTAGCTGTGATTTCTAGTTGGATGGAACAGGGTCCCCAACCACATGAGTAACACGAAGCTGATAGTTGGAAGAGCTTAGCATGTGCAAAGCCCTGGGTCCCATGCCCAGTACTGTACATGACAGGCATGGTGGTTGTCTTACTTAAGGTTCCTATTGCTGTGAAGAGATGCCGTGACCATGGCAACTCTTATAAAGGAACGACCTTAAATTGGGGCTGGCTTATAGGTTCAGAGGTTTAGTCCATTATCATCGTGGTGGGAAGCATGGCAGCGTGCAGGCAGACATGGTACTGGAGAAGGAGCTGAGAGTGCCACATACAGAACCACAGGCAACAGGAAGGGAAAGCCACACTGGGCCTGGACTGAGCATCTGAGACCCCAAGTCTGCCCCGAGAGACACTTACTCCAACAAGACCAGACCTACTCCAACAAAGCCTCACCTTCCTTTTTTTTTAAAAAAAAATTTTATTTATTTATGTATACGAGTACACTGTCTTCAGACACAAGAAGAGGGCATTGGATCCCATTACAGATGGTTGTGAGCCACCATGTTGCTGGGAATTAAACTCATGACCTCTGGAAGAGCAGTCAGTGCTTTTAACTGCTGAGCCATCTCTCCAGCCCTAAAACATCACCTTCTAATAATGTCACTCCTTATGGGCTTAATGGGGACATTTTCATTCACACAACCACAGTGTGGTACATCTCAGTAATCTCAGCACCAAGGAAGTAGAGGTAGGAGGATCAGAAGTTCAAGGTCACCCTTGGACCATTGCAAGTTCAAGACCAGCTTGGACTACATGAGATTCTGCTTTTAAAATAATAATAATAATAATAATACGAAGATGAAGAAGAAGAAGAAGAGAAGAAGGAGGAGGAGGAGGAGATGATATCCATCCATCTATTCCTAAGGTCCCTTTCTCTTGCTAGGCATACCCAAATGCCATCCCTAAGCAGAGATCTACTCTGATTTCCAGGACAACTTCTAGTCTGAACCCACAGATCTCTGGAGCCCCAGGCTCCAAAAGGATGGCGGGATTGGATGGGTGCAGATGGAGAAGAGCAGGTGCCTTCCTTCCTGTGACCTCTGTCCCACTGCTCCATAGTAAATTGTTCTGCAGAGTGGTTGAAGAGCCTAGAAACCATCATCTCCCTCAGACCCAAGTGTGGTCAGGAATGACCTCCCAGCCACCTCCTCCTCAGACTCCCTCTCTCTTCTTCTGCCTCCTAGTTCTCAGAGCAGGGAGGGAGAAGCTTTTGGCATTGAAGTTCTGTGGGTGCCAGAGAGTTAGCAGTGAGCTATGGAAACCCCAGGTGCGGCCTAACCTACAAATGCAAAATTATGGTAATAAGGACGCAGGATATTTGATGAGGCAGAATCTTGGGGGAATTGGATTTTGGCTGACGTGCAAGGAAAAGGCAGACTGGGGGAAGGTAGAAAACTGCTGAGTGCCAACAGGGAGGGCAGGTGTGGGAGGCTCTGTGAGCGGATGTGGAAGAGGGAGAGGAAGTGGCACCCACAGCCCCAGAAGGACACTCACTGCCAGGCAGCTGGCCCCAGGGACAACCAAAAGAGCAGCAGCCTGGTCCTCACTCATCCATCCTACAATAAGTATGCACCTGCTGAATGCTCCCAGGAGCCCTGATAGCTGGGAAATAGCTCAGTGGCAGTTGTATCCCAGTGTACGATGGTCCCTAGGTTCTACCCACAGTGCTGAGCTTTTGAGAGCAGTCTCAAGTTGTTCTAGGCTTCTGCACAGGTCTTCAGATGCCAACAAGCTGGGCCAGCTCCTGCAAGCAGAGGACACACCCAGACCATGATGGAAACCAGCATGCTTGATGTCTGTGTGATCAAGGCCCTGAGTGCGGGCATGCCTGCAAGGACCTTAAGACAGCTGTGACCCAGATGTTCCACCTGGACCCCTTTTCACCTTACCTTCTGGGTAACGTGTGCCCCAACTCCGACCCATACAAAATCAGGCCTCTGCTCATGATCCTGGATCGTGTGCCCCAACTCCGACCCATACAAAATCAGGCCTCTGCTCATGATCCTGGATCGTGTGCCCACAGGTGGTCAAAGGGCTGTGCCACAACTACAGCCTCCCTTGCCCAAGTACCCATCCCAAGCTGGGTATCCAAGTTCTCAGAAAGGGACCCAGACAGCGGAGGGCCTGTGCCCTCCTGAGTAGGTCGTCCATACCCCACCATTCTGTGTGGGCCATCTCTCTTCTCTGGCAGCAGAGGTGATCCCAGTTACCTGAGACCTAACAGTCAATCGACTGTGAGTTGCTTTCTATGAGGCCCCAGTGTCCATGTACAACCATGGGAGCTTGCCCAGCTACACCCAGGGGAAAGGCCTGCAGGGCATCCCATGTGTGGGTGCTAATATAGAAGCTGAAGTCATCCCCACCAGCCTCTGTCACCTTCATGACAGCCGTCACCCTTAGAATAGTGACCTCATACACCTTTGTGACACTTAGCAAATCTGGGCACCAAAAAACCCGCAAGTCCAATTGAATTAACCTCTGCCTGATCAGCTCAGCTAAATAAATTACCCACAGTCCCAATGAGACCAAAAAGCCCGACATAGACTGCCCTCATTCAGTGGGAGATTCAGTGGGCTTAATGAGTTTTTCCAGCCCTGTGTCTTTCTTCTCCCTGTTTCTCTCTGGCTTCAGGCCTCTTGGGAGCCACAGTCCCTGGGGTTCTGCACCACATAAACTGAGACGAGTGGCTCATGACTGTCGTTTTAGCACTTGGGGCATGGAGGCTGGAGGACCAGGAGCTCAAGGTCATCCTTGGCTACATAGCAAAGTTAAGGCCAGCCTAGGCTACAAGAGACCATCTTTAAATTAATTAATTAATTTAAGATAATATTCTGGGAAATGGGACTAGAAAACGCAGAAGAGTGTGCTGAAAAGATGGTTCCGTGGTTAAGAGCACGGCTTCTCCTGTAGCGGACCTGGATTTGGTCTCGAGCACCCATGTGGCAGCTAACAACTACCAGTAATTCTAGTTTCGGAGGCTCCGCCCCTCTTTTCTGGTCTCCTCAGACATCAGGCACACATGTGGTGCACAGACATACACGCAGGCAAAATATTCACACACATAAAATAAAATAGATTAAAAAAAAAACAAAAAACAAAACCCAGAAAACACAGCAGGGTCACAGGAGTCAGGGACTGACTGCCCGCAGAAGTGACTCGTGGAATTTGATTTGGGAAGATGTCAACCCAGATCTAAGTGTGTGTGTGTGTGTGTGTGTGTGTGTGTGTGTGAAAATTCATACAGCTGTGTCCCCCAAAAGAATGCCTTTGCTGTGTGCAAATTATACTTTTTACTTTTTTTTTTTTTAGTTTTAAAAACAAACAGGCATGGTACTGGTACCAGTGAGTCCAGTACTTAAGAAACTGAGGCAGAAGGATGAAGAGGTTGAGGCTAGCCTGAGCTACAGTAAATTTAAGTGCAGCTTTGGCTCCGTATTGAGTCCTTATCTCAAAAAGCAAGAGACACGCTGGTGGTTAAGAGCACCTCCTACTCCTTCAGAGGAACCCAAGTTCCCAGTGCCCATGTTGGATGGCTCACAATACCTATAGCTCTAGCTCCAGGGGCTCTGATCTCCTCTTCTGGCCTCCACAGGTGCCTGGATTCATGTGATATACAGCACACACACACACACACACACACAGACACACAGACAGACAGACACACACACAGAGACACACAGACAGACAGACAGACAGACACAGACACACACACACACACAGAGAGACACACAGACAGACAGACAGACACACACACACACACACACACACACACTCACACACACACACATCTTCACAGAAATAGTAAAACAAATTGTTTTTTTGTTTTTAAAGGAAGAAAGACAATCCCAGGCAAGAAGGCCCCTTGTTCCAGGAGCCCTGGAGGTGCATCTCCTGCCGTCTATGCTGCATTCCTGGTGACTGAGCAGGTCAGAGGGTCCAGCCCTGTCCTGACACCTCAGCTCCTCTAGAGAAAAATTTCACGGTCATGAGGGACTTTGAAAGCCTCCCCCTCAATGCCAGGGCGGGAAGACGGAAGTGGGTGGGTGGATGGGGGAGCACCCTCATAGAGGCAGAGGGAGGAGGGATGTGATAGGGGGTTTCCGAAGGGGAGACCTGGAAAGTGGTAAACATTTGAAATGTAAATAAAGAAAATATACAATAAAAAAAAGAAGAAAAAAAAGAAAAAGAAAGCCCCCCCCCCCTTGAAAACTGCTCATCGGTTAAGGGCACCTGTTTCACTTCTGGGGACTGACGTTCAGTTGCTGGCACTGACATCTGGAAGCCCGCTGACTCGTTCCACTTGCTCTGGGAAGCCTCCAGTCCCAGCTCCAGAGCATCTGATGCTCTCTTCAGGCTCCCATGAGCATTTGCACACATGTTCAGACATATACAATACATATAAATAAAAAATAGCTTAAAGAGAGGAAAGAAAGCAAGGCGTGACGGTGTATGTTTTTAATCCTAGCACTCCAGAGGCAGAGGCCGGTGGATCTCTGAGTTTGAGGCCAGCTTGGTATAAGACCTTATCAGATGATGATGATGATGATGATGATGATGAGGAGGAGGAGGAGGAGGAGGAAAAGGAGGAGGAGAAGGAGGGGAAAGTGGAAGAGGAGGGGAAAGGGAGGAGGAGGAACAGGAGGAGGAGGGGTGCAGAGGACAAACCAGTTTTCCTCGTGCTATGCAGCTAGTGAGAAAGAAATAGGAACCTGTGGGCCTGATCTTTCCCTTTTTGCCGGGGCTACCAGGGAAGCGAAAGCTAAATCTGAGACCTAGAAGTAACAACCACTATCAAGCCTGTATCCAGGGTGCACAGACTTTATGTTTCCATATTTCCTGTCCCCAACATGTGGTCTATTCCAATATATGCTTTTGCCTTTGGACATCCAAGCCATAATCTGTGCCACAATCCCACCACCTGTGCGTACCGAGGATTCTCCCCAGACGGGGACAGGCTAGGCCTGTGTATACAGCGCACATAAGTATACATAGCCCATTCTAGCCTGTGTCATGGGCTCAGCAGGCGTCTGGGACATGTAATTCCCACACCTTTATGGGACACAGGTGATTGAATGTAGAGGCATCAGATAAGATAAAGAGAGGGAGGAAGGACAGACATAGACAGAAGGACAGAATTGACTTCCATCATCCTGGAAGACATAAAATTTCCTGATGCAGCCAAAAGAGTGGGATTCACAGCTTTCTCTGAGGAAACCGGTCCTCAATTCACAAGGACTGGGGGGTTGCATGCTTCCCTATTCTGTGGCCTCTGCTGCCCCCTAGAGATGATGCCTGGTAGTACATGCTCTTTATCAGGCAGGGGACCCTGAGGCTTTATTTACTCAAGGTGCTTGGGTCACCCTAACTCCCTCCCTAGGTTCACCCAGGAGTTTATGGATGAATCCCCAGGCTCCAGGTCTGCAAGGATTCTTTCTTTCCCTTTTTTTCTGATTTAAAATAAATTATTACCTACACGACGGTAGGTATGTAGGTAGGTAGGTAGGCAGGCACGCAGGCAGGCAGGCAGGCACGCACTTGGGAAGCAGAGATGGCTCCCTGTGAGTTCAAGGCCAGCCTGGTCTCCATATGGAGTTCCAGTCCATCCAGTACTGCGTAGTAAGATCCCGTCTACAAAATAAATTGAAATAGTAGCTATTCCACCAAGACCAGAAGTGTGAAATCCCAGTTCAAGGTCGCCCCTGTGGGCACAGAACTGCTACTGCCCATTCTACCACAGTAGACCGTGTGCTTGTGAACTGTAAGCCAAAATAAATACTTCCTGGTCCAAATATGTTCTGCTTAGTTGTGTGTGTGTGTGTGTGTGTGTGTGTGTGTGTGTGTGTGTGTGCAGGACACTCTCGTAGCACAGGCTGGCCCCAACTTTTCTATGTAGCCAAGAATGACCTTGAACCCCAGATTTTCCTGCCTCCCCTGCTAAGTGCTGGGATCACAGGACAGCAATACCACATTTGGCTAAACAAACACATAGCATACACATGTGAACATGGAATTGAAGACTGCCGCCAGTGAACCTCAAATAATCTTGGTGGTATAATGTCACCACTAGCCTTGTCCACCAGTCAGGAGGTCCTAAACCTCCAGGGCACCTGCACTTCTTGATGCCTCTTCTCCTAAGGGTGTGCTTTTTCCATTCTTTTTATCCTCATGGCCTATTGGTTTGGCTGGAGGGGGACACTTACTGTTTTCAACCCACACTGTCAGAACCTGTGGCAGCTAGCTTAGTATCTGTCTAAAGCCTGTAGAGAAGTGGATGTTCAAGGCAGCCCTTAGGCCAGGGTCACTCACTGAATGAAGAGCCAAGCAAACAATTCCCTTCTCGGTGGATAAGTGGCTGGATGGGTGGGTAGGTGGGTGGATGATGGGTAGGCAGATGAGAGGTTGGATGGAGGCATGCATGGATGGGTGGGTAGGTGGGTGGATGATCAGTGGATACACGGATGAAGCAGGTGGATGGATGGCTTAATATGCAGTGTGTTGATGCATGTGTGCATGCATAGATAGCTGGATAATAGGTGGCTGAGCGAATGTGTGCTTGGATGGGTGGACAGATAGATGGCTGGATAGGTGGATGGATGGATGGATGGATGGATGGATGGATGGATGGATGGATGATGGGTGGGTAGATGGGTGGATGATGGGTAGGCAGATAAGAGGTTGGATGGAGGCATGCATGGATGGGTGGGTAGATGGGTGAATGATGGGTAGGCAGATGAGATAGGTGAATGGATGGATGGATGGATGGATGATGGGTGGGTAGGTAGATGGGTTAGTGACCTGAGCACTTTCAAAGGATGCTCCCAACAGCGCAATGCAGGTCAAGTCATAGCAAAGAAACCTATGTACTGAGGAGTTGAGCGTGAGGAAATGTGGGTAGGTAACATGTGCTATCACCGACCCAGCCATCTATCTGTCCACTCATCCATGCACACATTCACTAAGCCACCTATTATCCAGTTATCTATGCATGTACACATGCATCAACACACTGCACATAAAGCCATCCATCCGCCTGCTTCATCCATGTATCCACTGATCATCCACCCACCTACCCACCCATCCATGCATGCCTCCATCCAACCTCTCATCTGCCTACCCATCATCCACCCACCTACCCACCCATCCAGCCACTTATCCACCGAGAAGGGATTTGCTTGCTTGACTCTTCATTCAGTGAGAGACCCTGGCCTAAGGGCTGCCTTGAGCAACCACTCTCTACAGGCTTTAGTAAAAATACTCTGACAAGAGCAACTTAAGGGAGTAAGGTTTTACTCAGTCCACTGAGGCTGGGAAGCCAAGGGTCTTGCAGCTGATTACACTGTATCCATGGTCAGGAAGCAGAAAGCCATGAGTGCATGCTGCCCCACTCCCTTTCTCAACCTACACAGCGGAGGGTGTAAGCCAGGGAATGGTGCCGCCCACAGTGGAAAAGTCTCCCCACCTCAGTTAAAGCATCCAAGATAATCCTGCACAGGCACGCCCAGAGGCCCAGCTCCAGGATTATTCTAGAAGGGGTGAGTTATCTAAAGTGCATGTGGAAGAATTTAAGTTCAATGACAAAATAAAGTGCCAAAGCGGGGTTGAAGGTGTAGCTCGGCGGTAGAGCATTTGCCTTCTATACGTGAGGCTCTGAGTTCTACTCCCAGTACTGAAAACAAAGCAAAACTGGTTATCCAACTGCTTTGCAGCATGTCAGTACTTCTTTGCATGCCTGCCAACAACAGTAGGCATTCCAGTTGACCTGCACCCTTGTTAGCTCTTGGCACCGTCCGCTTGTCTTCAGCACCGTGCTTGTTTTTGCATGGGCAGGATTTAGCAGCAGCTGTCTTGTGGTTGAGCATTTGGCGCTTGCAGCGCTGTCAGCACTGGGATGTGGAAAAACCTTCCTGACTCTTTGCAAAGCTGTAGATATTCCAATGTGGGAAAACCTTCCAAACATACAAAGACAGAAATCCCTGTTGTGAGTCCCTTTTCCACATAACCCCTGAGGTTCTGTTTAGTGACCTTCCTGAAAGTTTCGTGACCAGAAAGCCCCACGTTGAGCTTCCACCACTGTCACATGCATTTCTGCTCCAGCCCAGGGACACACAAAGGCCAGTTTGAAGAGTCACACCAAACTATCTCACTTCACAACACTGCTTCACTCCAGAAGAAAAAAAAAATCAGTCCTGCAGCTGGACCTGCTGTCCCAAGACTGAATCCCAGCTCTTCAGGAAGTTGAGGCAGGAGGATTGCAAGCTCAAGACATACTTGAGCTACACAATGAATTCAGGGCCAACCTGGGCAACTTAATCCTGTCTCAAAATAGTAAAGAGAGGGCTGAAAAATGTAGATCAGTGGTATATTTCCTATCTAGAATTTCCTCAAAAAGGGGCAGGGAACATGACTCTACAATAGAGCACCTGCCTAGACTCCCAAAGTAAAGGGCTGGAGGAATGGATTAGTAATCAAGCATTTACCTAGTTGGCCAAGTATCTGGGTTCAAACTCCTTCCTAGCGGGTGGTGGACGTGACAAAACAGGACTCCAAGGCTACAGCCTGGGGCAAGGAGGGTGAGAGACATAAATGGCAGCTACAGCACCCTTCTCTGTCCTGGAGGTAGCTTTCTGAGGCTCTAGAATAATTCTATTGTGTTCTGAGAGCCTCTATTCCCTCATCTGTGAAATGAGAAAATGGTGAGATGACCCAAGGTTTCTGTTACTATGATTGCCTTAGTCCTAAGCAAATGTTAACTTCTGAACCATGACCCCAGCCCCACTTTGGGGGATTCTAGGCAGGTCTCCCACTACTGAGCCACACCCCAGTCCCGCCATATCTCTTGGAGGGAAAAAAGTACATGCAGCAAGGCACTTACATTTAGACTGACAGTCTTGACAGAGGCAATGAGAGTGGCTTCTTTGAAAGGGAAAATGACTTCTCTTCCTCTTCTCCCCTCCTCCTCTTCCCCCCTCCTCCTCCGCCCTCCTCTTCCCTCCCCCTCCCCCTCCTTCTTCTTTGGTTTAATTGTTTTGGGTTTTGTGGTGGTTTCATTTGTTTTGTTTGTTTGTTTGAGACAGGGTCTCTCTGTGGAGCTCTGACTGTTCTGGAATTCTCTCTGTAGACCAGGCTGCCTTTGCCTCATTAGTGCTGGGATTAAAGGCGTGTGTGTGTGTGTGTGTGTGTGTGTGTGTGTGTGTGTGTGTGTGTGTGTGTATGTATGTATTTCACACGATGTCCAGTCTTGCCTCAGAGCCTCTGTATAACCCAGTGGAACCTTGCACTCCTGGCCCCTCTGACTCTGCCTGCCAAATGCTGGGACTGCAGGTGTGCAACCACACCAGATTCTGTTGTTTCTTAACTGTATGATAGTAAATGAAAATAGCCCAGTGCTGGTGAGATGGCTCAGCAAGCCTGCCAACGTGAGTCCAATTCTCAGGACTCATGTGATGGAAGAAAGGAATCAATCCACTCCCCAAGATTCTCCTCTGATCCCCATGTGTGCAGTGGCACAGTGCTCCCCATACGTGTGTGTATGTGTGTGTGTGTATGTACATATTAAGATCAGTGGTCAGCGCCAGGCGATGTGGAGGGTGCCTGCCATCCCAGTCTTGGGATGTAATTGGGAAGTAACTGGAAGGAGAGTCATGAGTAATAGATTAGTGACTCATCTCCATAGGAATAGATGCTGTGTCCTCTGACCATGTGCAGGTCAGATCAGATATGTGAATGTTCCTTGAGTGTAGGACTTAGCCTGTTTCTGAATAGTCTCTCCCTAGAGCAGCCGTTTTCAACCTGTGGGTTGTGACGATCTTTCACAGAAGTCACCTAAGGTCATAGGGAACACAGATAGTTACATTGTGATTCAAAAGAGTAGCAAAATCACAGTTATTAAGTAGGAAAATCATTTTAAGATTGGGGATCCCCACAACAGGAGGCACTGTACTAAAGGGTCACAGGTCAGGAAGGCTGAGAACCACTGATCTAGAGCTTTATAAGCTGGATTTGGTTCTAGTGGAATTCACAAGTCCACTTAGTGAAGCCCAGAGCATCACACAGCAGGAGATAGGCAAGAGTACTGATGAAGCTGAGTTTCAACTGCAGAGCCTGGGATGGGAATGGGAGATAAGACATCCATATACCCACCACCCACCCATCCACCTATCCACCCACCCACCCACCCATCCACATACTCACCCACCCACAGACTCACCCATTCAGCCATCCACCCACCCATTCATTCATCCGTCTACCCACTCATTCATCCACCCATTCACCCACCCAATCATTTATCCATCTACCCACTCACCCATCCACCCATCCACCCACCCTTTCATTTATCCATCCACCCACCTATCTACCCACCCATTAATTCATTCATTCATTCATCCATTCATTCACCCATCCATTCACCCACCCATTCACCCACCCATCTGCTCACCCATTCATTCATCCACCCACCCACCCATCCACCCATCCAACCATCTACCCACCCATTCATTCAACCATCCACCCACCCTTTCATTTATTCATCCACCCACCTATCTACCCACCCATTCATTCATTCATTCACCCATCCATCCACCCACCCACCCATGCATTCATCTACCCACCCACCCATTCACCCACCCATCTGCCCACCCATTCATTCATCCATCCACCCATCCATCTATTCACCCATCCATCCATCCATCCATCCATCCATCCATCCATCCATCAGCTCTCAGCTGCAGTGTAGCTAGCATGAAGAAGGCCCCCAAAGGCAGTCACTCCCCGTAACCTGACTCCTTCTGTGTTACCTACCTCTAAGCCATCATCCCAGCGCATCTGGAGGATGGAGCTGTGTCTCTGAAGCTGCTTTAAGGCTTACCAAGCATGGGGTGGGAGCTACAGAGGCAGTACAGTTCCCACACCAGCCCTTGTCCTTCTTTGGATTATTCTTATTAAACGTTTTTGAAATGAGATGTGTAAGTCAGGATTCTCTAGAGGAACAGAGTGGCTTGTTAGTTTTATGTTAAGAGGAGACTTACCAGATTGGCTTATATAAAGTGGTCTGGGTAGTCTGGCAATGACTGTCTCACACCAAAGGGGGTGAGAACTTGGTATCTGCCTAGACCACGCTCAGACTGGATGTCTCAGCAGTCTCAGTCAGTGCCGAAGGCAGAGGGTTTCTGCAGAGGTGCTAGAAGGTCCATGCTAGAAGACTAAAGAAGCTGGGTTCTGGTGGCAGTGGCGGCAAGATGACAGCAAAGTAGATGCACTTGCTAGCATGACATGAAGGTGAGCAGGCACTAGAGCAAACACTTTTCGTTCTCAGACTTCTTTTTATCTGAGCTGCTAACAGAAGGTACCGCCCACAGGCAGAATGGGTCTTTCTACTTCAATTAAGTGGACTGAGAAAGTCCCTTACAGGGGTGCTCAACGGCTTACCTGTTGGCTGATTCCAGATCCACTCACATTCACAACCAGGAATGATCATTTCATTCACTAAGTAGAGTCTCACTAAGTAGCCCAGGCTACCTAGAACTCACGCTTCTTATGTCTTGGCCTCTCAAGTTCTGAGAATACAGGTGTTCCTACTGGCCTGACTCACCATGCTTCTACTTGCAAATGCTCGGGAGTAGAGAGAGCAGAGAGCAAGCCACTGGGTCTGTGTATCCAGCAGAAGCAGTGACTCTGTTGACTCAGGAAGGGATGAAAACTCTAGAAAGCCCCTTGGATGTGCCAGGTCTCCCAAAACGAGGCCTTTTGGCAAATGTGTCATTCAATCCCTGAAAGTATCCGGCAAGAAGGAAGGAAGGGCAGACACAGGCCGCGCCGTGAGCGAACTTCCCAGCTTTGGTGCTCAGTGAAGAAGACAGATGAGAAACATTACAGGTAGGAACCCTTCGTGTGAACTGTCTAAAAGAAGTTGACTCACTGACAGATAGATGATGGTGGGCTCCAGGGACTTCTAGAAGCCCCTAGGCCAGCTATCCTAACCTACTTAGTGAATTCCAGGCCAACAATGCATCCTGGAAAGGGGGCCCAAAGAAGGACACCTGAAGTTTTTCCATGACCTCTACATGTCTGGTATATCTACAGGGAAGAGTGGCCAGGATCCCAACAGATGACACACCAACAAGAAGCCATTTGATTGAATATCCAATGAGAAAGTAACTAACAATCCAAAAAAAATTTTAAAAGTAAGTAAATACAAAGCCACCACACTCCTTTTTATACAGAATTGGAAAATCCCACAGGAGGATCATGGTTGAACTACTTACCATCCAGCTTGTTGGAAAAAATTGTGACCCTATAAATATGCAGACCAACTCTGCAATCTTTGTTATTTCTGAAGGTTAATCCTGACTACATTCATAACTAAAATGTATAGAGTGTTAGACAAATACTCTATTATTACTAAAATAAGGCATGAGATCCGCTGGAGCTGGAATCGTGGGAGGTTGTGAATTATAGGTTATGGGTGCTGGGAAACAACCAGGTTCCCTATGGAACCCAGCTCTGCATCTCTGCTATGGGTGTCCAGGTGCTGCCGGTACACTGGCTGGAAATGACAGGGCAAATTCCAGAAAGGGTCTACAGCCGGTGTGTCCTCGTCAGATGCCACTACACACTGGACTTGAAGGGGAAGGCAGGGTCTGGGCTGAAGGCTGTGGCTCTCAGACACCACCAGGAACGGAAGTCAGGACCGGAGGTCCACAGTCCCACATGCCCTACAGTTCACTGGAAGAGCAGCAAGAGCTCCTAACTCTTGAGGCATCTCTCCAGACCCTCAAGACAACCTCTCAATCAACTTATTTTTAATTATTTTTGCATTTTTATGTGTATGGGTGTTTTGCCTGTATACATGTGCGCACACGCATGCCTCGTGAACACAGACACCAGAAGAGGACGCTGGACCTCGTGGAGCTGGAATTACAGAGGATTGTCAGTGACCTTGCGGGTGTTGCCATTCAAAGTCGGTTCCTCTGAAAGGGCAGACAGTTGGCTTACTGGTTGAGCCGACTCTCCAGCAACCTCAATCATTTTCCTTTGAGACACTATCTCATGCATCCCAGGCTAGCTTTGAACTCACTATGTGGCCCAGGCTGTCTTTGAACTCCTGATCCTCCTGCCTTGACCCCTCAATCAAGCATGACAGACATGCACCATCGCCATCCGTTTTATGCAGTGCTGGGGATCAAATGAGCGGTATATGCACTTGTAGTGGGAAATGGTTAAAATAGAGTACCGCCCCGCCCAGGCCTCTGCTCCAAGTCCCGGCGGGTCTCTCTCTCTTGCCCAGCACCTACTCCTTCCAAGTATCTAGTGTAGTATGACTCTTAAACTTGAGTAGTTAACCAAATATATTTTTGTATATGAAACTCCCAATTACATAATGCCAAATTACAATGATAAAGTTTTATTCCAATATTTCTAACCTTTCAGCACACCAGAAACACATCTGACGCCATCTGGATCTGCGCGCCGCCTCCTCCTCCTCCTCCTCTCCTCCTCCCTCGCGCAGCTCCCAGACTCCCTCTCTCTCCGCCCCTCCTTCTCTTAGCTCCTCCTCCTCTCTCCCCTCCAATCACTGGCCTCTCACTGCCTCAATGTGAATGAATAGGAAGTATCTTGCATCATGCACTCTAGGCAAGTGTTCCATCAACTGAGTGTCCTCCCCAGCCTAAGTCAATTTTCAGTCAGTCACGGTCTCATTAGATAGCCTCAAATCTGCCATCTTCCGGCCTCAAATTCCCAAGTGCTGGGTTATAGGAATGGGCCACCACACTTGACCTTAATAAAATCTAACTCCTTTATTGGTACTATTAATTCCACGGTCGTCTTACTTTGTTTTTCTGTTGCTGTCATAAAATACCCTGACAAAGGCAGCTTAAGGAAGGGTATTCTGGCGCACGGTTCCAAAGGGATAACGTCCGCTGTGGTGGGTTGCAGGCAGGACAGAAGTGGAGGCAGACGCAGGATGCTCAC
Source organism: Tokudaia tokunoshimensis (assembly GCA_036184795.1). Lineage (NCBI taxonomy): Eukaryota > Metazoa > Chordata > Mammalia > Rodentia > Muridae > Tokudaia > Tokudaia tokunoshimensis. The sequence continues at coordinate 29,853,863 of BTHU01000006.1, read as the reverse complement.
CAGTCACATTGTATCCACTACTCAGAAAGTGGAACATAAAGAGGAAGTGGAATCTGTCTATAAAGCCTCAAGGCCCGCCTTCTGTGACCCACTTCCTCCAGCCAGGCTCTACCTCCTTAAGGGTCCACAACACCTTTTACAGACCAAGTTTTCAAACACATGAGCCTGAAGATACATAAGTTGTATATACGTGTGTGGGCTGTGTATGTATGAATGAATGCTATCAGTGGGCATCAGATTCCTTGGAGTTGGAGTTACAGGTGGTTGTGAGCCACTCCATGTGGGTGCTGGGACCCAAACTCAAAACAAGAGTGGCAAGTGCTTGTAATCTCTGAACCATCTCTCCAGCCCCAGCAACAGCCATATTAAATGTGATTACTTAAGTTTCTTTCCAGCCTTGTCTTGTGACACATACCTTTAATCCCAACACTTTGGAAACAGAGGCAGGCAGATCTCTGTGAGTTCAAGGCTAGCCTGGTCTACATAGTGAGTTCCAAGACAGCCAGGGAGACATAGTGAGATCCTGTCTTGAAATAAAAATAAATAAAATAAAAAAAGGGACGGAGGTGTCTTTCTTTCCAGAGCAACAATCCCTCCAACATGTGCTGGAGAACAGTCAAAAATGAATGAGATTCTATCTTCTGCATTTTAATCTATCCTTCTGTATGGTGTGTGCCTGGGGAGGTTCTCACTGTGGCACACACTGAAGTCAGAGGACAACCTGAGCTTTGATTCTCACTGTCCCTCTGAGTCTCTTGCTTGCTGCTGCATACATCCCTCAGGCTTTTAGGGACTTTCCTGTCTGCATCTCCTGTCTCCCTGAAAAGCACCAGGTTTCCAAACACACATTTACCTCACCAGGTTTTTACATGGACTCTGGGAATTTGAACTCAGATCTTCAAGATTGCAGAGAAAGTGTTTTTCCCATTGAGCCCTGAGTGTGTGAGCCCTACCAGCCCATCCAGTTAAGCCAAGGGGAAGTCCCTTTCCTGAAACAACAGCAGCTCAGCCTGACACACCCTTAAAAACAAACAAACAAACAAAAAACCCTTTGTTTTCCTTCAGACTTGTTCTGATCAATAGCTCAAGATCCAAACCAGTCCTAAGTGGACCCTCAGAGCTACATAACAATGTGACCAGCATGCTGTCCACTTCTCCAGTCTCCCTTCTGCCAAGGTGCTCAGTGTGTGTCCAGGGCTTCCGTGTGCTGGGGAGGCTGAGTTCAGAACTCTGCCTCAGAGAGAGAAGGCATAACAAGGTGGATCAAAAGCTTTTCAAGATTTCTCCAGGCAAAGCAACACGCTAGCAATTTGCTTTTGCGGTGTGTGGGCGGATGGATGTTTAAATTTAGAACCAACAAAAAGACTTTGCTGAGAAATCTATATGCTCCTTGCTTCTTGAGTATTAGTGGCACGAAACCCTAATCTTCCCCCTTCACGTGCCGACTTCGAGAATGCTTGGAAACTCGTTTCCTCTCGATCTCTGTCTACTCCCATCATGCTTTGTACGCATGCCTTTTCTTTTACACCACCAAGAAATCATTTTAGAAGAAGCGAGCTTCATGCGACTGGATGGAGCTTTGATAAGAAGTCATTAACTCAAGGAAAGAGAGGGTACATTTATTGAGAAAAACGCCTGAGCTGTCTAAGGACTTTAGTGTGTAAGCAGAAGTGTGACTTTTTCAGAATCATCATCAGCAGGCACAGAAAGGCTTCTAGGGTGGAGTTTTCAGGACTATCAACCTCTGGGGAAGGGACTGGAGACTGCAGTATCTGCCCACAACTTTCGCAGTCAGTGAAACTTCTGTCAGGGAGACATGGTGCGGTTTTCTGGTTTGGATGCAAGACTCATCCTGCAGGACAGGGCTTCCTCCTATTTTCCCCTGAGCCTGGGTGAGAATCAGGGGTTCCAGGCATTAGCTGGGACCCAATAAGGGTCAGTGGTCCAGGTTCCAGCATCCTCTGGGTCTCAGCAAGGGTCAGGGAACTGGGACTGGCATCAAGTTGAATGTCCAGGAAGGTGAGGACGGAGTCAAAGCATTTTATTTTCAAGGGGGGTTCAAAGTGTTAATGTTCACATTTAATCTTTGCGGTCTTAGGGAACTGCAAAGATTAAATGATCTAGGCATACTACAAAGGAATGGGTATGGAAAATATGGAGTTTACACACAGTGGGGATTCAGCCATGAAGAAGAATGAGATGGGTCTGGGGAGATGTCTGAGTCAGTAAAGTTCTTGCCTTGCAAATACACACACACACACACACACACACACACACACACACACACAAAACCCAAAACAAATAAATAAATAAAAATTAAAAAAATAAAAAATAAAATAAAATAAATCTCCAGAGGCCATGTTTAAAAGCCAGGAGATCTGGTACAGCTTGCAATCCCAGCAATAGGGAAGTGGGAACAATCCCAGACCTGATCCCTAGACTTGCTTGCAGCAGCCTATCCTAACTTGCAAGCTCTAGGCCCTTGCTCAAGAAACAAGGTATAGCGGGCATGGTGACAGCGTATACCTTTAACCCAAGCAGAGGCAAGTGAATCTCTGAGTTTGAGGCCAGCCTGATCCACATAATGAGTTCCAGGTCAGCCAAGGCTACACAATGAGATTCTGCCCCCAAAAAAGAGGGAGAGGGGAGAAGGAAAGAAAAGAACAAAAACCAGAAAGAAGATGGGTGTACAGGTCCTGAGGAAACTGACCTCCACACATATGTACACACCCCCACACACCGGACCCCCTACACAAAAGAATGAGGTTATGTCATTCTTGAAAATAGATGAAACTGAAGATAATCGTGTTAAGCAAATCATGCCAGTCTCAGAAAGACAGATACTGTATGTTTTCTCTGACTGGTGGGTCCTAGATTTTACATAGCCACACTGAACTGTGTGTGGGGTGTGTGTGTGTGTGTGTGTGTAAGAAAACAAAGAGACCTAACAGGAAGGGAGGCAAGAAAAGGGCAGGTAGAGGGAATGGGGGGAATACGTCAATTTACAATCTATACTTCTAAGAAAAAAAGTCTTAATTTAACAGTTCACCATTCAGAGCACTTGCTGCTCTTGCTAAGGACCAGGTCCATTCCCATCACCTACACGACAGCACATAACTGTCTGTTACTCCAATTCTAGGGAAACCAGTGCCCTCTTCTGGCCCCTGCGGGTACTGCATGCGCATGGCACCTTACACAGAAAGGAAAAAATACTCATGCAAATAAACAATTAAAAAAACACAAACAAATATTGTTTAATTCTTTTAAGTATTCTGCAAGATGAGCAATAACTACTGTAAATGAGATTTGTCCCTCAATACCCAAAAAGAAGAAAATGAACAAAAAAAAGGGAAGGAGAAAAAAGTTTAAATGAGGATTGAGATTTAGCTCAGTTGGCCAATGCTCGCTTAGCTTATGTAAACTCCCGGATGTTATCCCCATACCAACAAACCATGGGTGGGGGGCATTCCTGTCATCATTGCACTTGGAAGGTGGAAGGAGGAGAATCAGGAGTTCAAAAATTTCCTTGATCAGCCTAAGGGAGGGGTGGGGGAGGAAGGGGGGAGGAGGAGGAGGAGGAGGAGGAAGAGGAGGAGGAGTTGGAGGAGGAGAGAAGGAGGAGGAGAGAGGAGGAGGAGGGGGAGGAGGAGGAGGGAAGGAGGAGGATAATCCCAGAACTCGGGAGGAAGGGGCAGCCAGATCCCTGTGCGTTAGAGGCCAGCCTGGTCCACATAGCGAGTTCCAGGACAACCAGGGCTACACAGAGATACCCTGACTAAAAAAGGCAAATGGACAGACAGACGACAGACAAAATAAGCTACTATATATTAAGTGTGCCTTAGCCAAAGCCAGGTACACACCAAGTGAATATTAATTCTCATTGCCATCCCAGTCCACAGCTAGGACACAAAGCCCTCTTACAGTGGGGCTCAAGCACCGCCCACCAGGTCCTGAAGCTCGGAGAGGAACACTGTCCCTTTAACGCCTGGGGTGGGGGGGTGGGGGGGTCTTCTTTGCAGCGCGGAACCTAAAGCTCTGGCACTGCAGCGGCCTACGGACCTTAGGTTCTACGGACCGGAACCGGAAGTTCTCGCCGGCTGGCTGAGTTGCTCGCTAAGACCTCTTTCCGGCGCTGCTTGTGTGGTGAGCGCTGGTTGCTGAGCGTTTCGGGCCCAACTGCTGTCAGTAGTGATCCAGCCATCCCCGGTCCTGCGGGTCGGGGTTCCCCGGTGAGCTTGGCGGTTTCTCTCATCCCTAGTATCTAGAAGTGGAAGACCGCTGGTCGCGGGAATGGTCGTAATCACAAGCAGCGTGGCGGGACAAAGACACTAACAAAAGTCTGCATGAGCATACACACACTCGCTTTTGAGCTGGGGCGTGGTAGTCATAATAGGGTTTCCCCCCTTGTAGCTCAGGCTGGCCTCGAACTCGGGATCCTCTCTTGTGTTGGCATGACAGACATGTGCCACCGCCTTGCAGCTTGAAATGCGTTGCTTGACCTTTCTGCTTTGGAGCTCTATATTATATCTGACTCATTGCTCCATCCCGTTTTTCTTTTCTTTTTAAACTAAAGCTTCCACTGAAGAACGGAACCATGGAAGACAAACCACCGATAATATCTAAACAGAAGACAGAAGTGGTATGCGGTGTGCCCACCCAGGTGGTCTGCACGGCCTTCAGCAGCCACATCCTGGTTGTAGTGACCCAATTCGGGAAGATGGGTACGCTAGTCTCCTTGGAGCCCAGCAGTGTGACCAATGACATCAGCAAGCCAGTGCTCACCACAAAAGTCCTCCTCGGGCAGGACGAGGTAATGGAGTTGAGAGAATCTTTTTTTCTGGTGCTGTTTGTCCATATGCACCCAAGGTACACGCAATGAGCGTTTTCCAACATCTTTCTGGGCTGAGGGTGTCCTGGCTGGCCCTAGTGACACTTTTCCCGGCGTGTCAACATTTTACTTAACACTTGGAGGTATTGATTTTTATGACACAGCCATCTCCTCAGTTTAACCCTGTCATGATGGCTTTATGTTTATGTCTGTTTCTTGAGTCTTGACGGCAGTCCCCTTTGTAGGCATGCCTGTCTCGGTTAGGGGTATGAGAGTTGGTAGGCAGAGGCACCAAGGAAAAAACGATGCCTCATGGGCAGTTCTCTAGGTCTGCTTTATGCAGTCCACTTGACGCTCTGAATCACTGTTGTCTTAGCTTAGGGGATTTAGGGGAAATCGTGAGAAGCTGGACTGGGTCCCTTAAGGAAGCATCAGGAAAATACAGTGTCTGTCCTGAATGTGACCGTACACACCTGTAATCCTCTCAGAGGCTGCAGCAGAACAATGCTACAAGTTTGTGATCTGACTGACCTGTATAGTGAGCTCGAGGCCAGCTAGGGATAGACCCTGCTCTCCCCGCGTAAAGAGGAGGAGGAGAGGGAGGAGGAAGAAGAACGATAACGAGGAGGAAGAGGAAGAAGATGACGACGATAAACTACTGGTTATGGTGACATGCTGGCTGCTCTAGTCCCAGCACCTGGGAGGTGGGACCAGGAGGATCAGGGTTCAGTTTCATTCCCATAAGGCTAACTTGGGCTACATGACACCCTCTATTAAAAAGGCAGGGAGCATTGAGATGGCTCAGGGGCTAAAGGGTACGAAAGCCTGATAGTCTGAGTTCAGTCCCATAATCCCACAGTGGACAGAGAAAGCTGACTGCCACAAGTGAGCTCTTATCTCAACAACAATTAATAAATCAGTACATAGTAAGCTCTTGTCTCAACAAAAACAAATAAATGAATGATTAAATAAATCCAAGCAGTGGAGACTGAGGAAGTAGCTTAGTCCATAAAGTTCTTGCAAGCACAACCTGAGTTCGATCCTCAGAACTCACATAAAGAAGCTAGGTGTGGGGCTCCGCTTGGTGCAGCACGTCTTTCCTCCCAGCACGCACCGGGAGGCCGACTCAGGCCGATCTGTGCAAGTTTGAGGCCAGCTTCATCTTATACCAAGTTCTAGCAAGGGTCACATAGAGAGACCCTGTCTCAGCAAACAAAAACAAAAACTCTGCGAATGCGGTACATTCCCAGAAGGCAGGGACAGGAGGATCCTGGGGCTGGCTGGTCAGGCAGTCTGGCCTAATTACTGACTTACAGGTCTGTAAAAGATCCTGACTCAGAGTAGACAGTTGGTGTTCTGAGGATGATTTCTGAGGTTGTCCTTAGGCCTGCTCAGACTCACACATGCACACACTGATTAAAAAAAAAAGAACAAACAAAACTGGATATGATAGCACATGTTTGAAATCCCAGCACTCAGGAGGCTGAGGCAGGAGGATTGCCATGAGTTCAAGGCCCAACCTAGGCTATATGAGTTCCGTGATACTATAGGAAATGACAGCCTGTCTTTAAAAAAAAAAAAAGAAAAAGGTTTCCTGTAGTCATGGCCCTGTCTTCCTTCCCTCCTCTCCCCAGCCTCTCATCCATGTCTTTGCAAAGAACCTCGTAGCATTTGTATCGCAAGAAGCAGGAAACAGAGCCGTCCTCCTGGCCATGGCTGTGAAGGACAAGAGTATGGAGAGGCTGAAGGCCTTGAAGGAAGTGATCCGGCTGTGCCAGGTGTGGTGACCTGCCGTCAGCAGTGCCAGACACTCAGATGTGTGGACGCTTGGTGACCGGGGTCTTTGAGACCCATCTTTCCAGCGCCAGGACAGAGCTCATTCTCCGCCTTTAGCCCTGGAAGCCAGGAAGAACACTCAAGTCTCAGGAGACTCTCCCTGTGTGGCTACTGTGTTCTGCCTGGGGCACTGGAGATGGTTCTGGGCTGCAGCAGGTGCATCCACTCAGTGGAAATCAGCAGCCGGTTGTGGGGATTAGTAACCCTGGGTGTGTGGGAGCACTCGTGGGAAGATTTTTTAATAAAAAATAAAGCTAAAATACTTGGCTGGCCTTCTCAGTGATCCTGAGACATCATGGGCATAGGTTATATGTCCTGAGACATCATGGGCATAGGTTATAGGCTCACTTCAGGACACCTAAGGTGGGAGGGAAACCTGTTCAGCAAAAGTACAATACGTGGTCGCTGGGATGAGGTAGATCCTAGGTGAGCCTTCAGCCAGCATCGGGTACTGTCCCTCCTGTGCTGTGGGCGCGGGCCAGAGTCTCAAGTTACAGAATATAGAGAGGGGCAGACATGCGGCCAGCAGAGCAAGGGTGGCCATGCAGGTGGATCCCTAAGGACGGGCTGGATGGGAGATCCAGGGATGGGGCGGTGGGCAGAGGCCAAAGGGCGACCCTGAGCTCAGAGAGGAGGAGGGCTTCTGACCTTAGGCTGGCATTTCTGCCCAGAGTGGCGTCCTGAGACCTAGGATCTGCTGCCATAAGGGTGGGGATGGTTCCTGATCACAGCTGAGTGGGAATTTCTGAATCCAGTAGAGAATCTGCTCTGACATTCTGATGGTCAACAGTGGAGAAGAGACCACAGAAAGACCAGAACCTTTCCAGGACTCAGGATGTCACCTGTGTGCACAGGAATTGCTGACTTGGTGTCCTCTAGGTCTGGAGATGGGTAGTAAGCTTGGGTGGCCACTTTTAGAATAAATCAGGACTAGCTAGCCTCAAGAATTGGTCCTGTGCAGGTTGGTGCCTGCTGTGTACCGAGCCCTGTTCCCCTGCCCTTGGGAAGCGTCTGACCTCTCCAGGGGTAAATGGGGAGGGCCTTAGGCTGAAGCCAGCTCAGCTGGCATGGGCGTAGGGACTGCAGACTTGAGCTCAGGATCGCCTTCTGGTCTCTTGCCTCCCAGCACCCCGTGGGTTTCCCATCCATAGGGACCCACCTGCATGGCCACCCTTCCTCTGCTTACACAAAGTCTAGTGTCTGCCAGACTCTGGAAGGTGTCACTGCCTAGAACAGGAGTGTTCCAGAGCCTCTGACAGCCCAGTTCCTACTGCAGCTCCCAACCACCACCCCATCCGCACCCCCATTCCTGGTAGGCACCTCTCCCACACCACTTTGCCCTTTGTCCGTCCTTTCCCAGACCCTGTTTTCTCTTTTATGTCCCCTTGCTAGGCTGGGGTTGGGGTCTGGCAGTCCCCACCCAGGCCCCGCTTCTGTAACCTCCTAGCCATCATCCCAGTTGCCATCAGCCTCTGGAGAGCATGGACTATCAGGAATCTCACAGGCCACGCAGATGAAGGAAAGACCAGTGTTGTATACACAGTTGGCAGGTCCAGCCAAAGCAGGACATGCTCAGGGGAGCCCTGTGAGGTGACTCTGTACAAAGGTCTCTGGTGTCAGCCTTTGGTTAACCAGATAAACAACCAACCTGCAAGCCCCAGCTTCTCTATCTTAACAGATAGCTCCCTGGGTGGAGCTCAAGGCCAGGTCCAAGTTCAGGTTTGTGCCTTTGGTTTTCTAACTTGGTCCCTAAGCAGACAACAAAGTCAGATCACATGGCCCCATCTGGTGACCATTACATCCCTTTCAACAACCTGCTCCCTGGGGGACGAGCCCAGATGGAGCACCCGGGCACCCGCCCCGTGGCACCCAGCCACAAGGCCCTGTGACAGCTCAGGCATTGCTGCTGCTGGCTCCATCAGTCAAGGCTCAGGAATGCTACCTTTGCCTACAGGCTTCTGGTCCTGTGGTTTCCTTTCCAGCCATCCCCTCCGGTCCACCACCACCCCAAAAAAGCAGGTGATGGGAACACCTGACCTTTAGGGTCAAAGTCTACTCCACATGATAAGTGACAGCTGGGGACATAAAGGGAGCTTCACTCCATTTGTGTGTAGGGTTAGAGGCTGCCTGCCTGGGAAGGGTTACTGAAACTCACCTGTAATTGAACCTGCTCCCTCTCCAAGCCGAGCAGTATTTACAGCTGCTCCGAGCTGTCTGGTAGCCATAAAACAGAGACCAATACCAGAAGCCTTAATCATCTCAGCCAGTGATGGCCCCTTGCCCAGGCCCGGTGTGTAAATCAGACGAGGTTCTACCGGAGAAGACACTTGGCCAGGGCTTCCTCTGCTGCCACCATAACTCAGAAGAGATCCACAGTGCCAGCAATTTCTGCGGATAGAGGGGCAGCAAGCAGTGCACACCCAGGGTAGATCTGGAAACTCCGAACACATGTAAAGCATGAACTTGGGTTACTGTCTTCCTGTCACATGCCACAAGGCAGGCTGCCTCCCAACAGCCATGATCTCACCACCATGAGGTCTTTTAGTGGTTTTCTGCTGAGAGCTACCAGCCTCCCTAGTGGTTAGGGAGAGTGTGCCCTTGCTCAGCCAGCGAGTTGGCACTGCAGAGGTGAGGAGTCCCTTCAGGTGCCTTTCTGGGAGCTTGACTAAGCTCCACCCTGCCCCCTATGAACAAGGGCAGGCCAGTGAATTGGTCTAGCTTGAGGTTGAGGACTGGCAAGGTAAGAAGTCCCAGAGCTGGGGTAAAGGGCTTACCAAGCTTGAGGACTGGAGTTCAGATCTCCAGAACCCAGTAAAACCCGCGCGCGCGCACGCGCGTGCACACACACACACCACATACAAATGGAAAGAATGAATAAATAAACGGTAAGCCCCAGGTGACCACAGGGGCATTACCACTATAGCTTACAGTTTGCCATCACATCAGGGCTTGTCTGTAGGGTCAAGATTGCTTGTGTCAGCTGGAAGTAAGAATAAACAGATTCTACAAGAACCAAGAGATGAAAGACCCCAGAGCCTTGCTCAAGTGGGAGAAATCCTTAGATACAAGCCCAGGTCAGACAGGTTGAAGAGAGCTACCCAGGCCCCAGAGCCCACTGCAAAGTAGATACCTTGCATAAGGCTACATGGATCCCATCCCCACCACACAGACACAAAGGCCAGGAGGGTGAGGACAGAGCATGTCCATCATGGTGGGCCTGAACACAAATAAAGGCACAGGGATAAAGGATGATTGGAAGAAGCAGGGAGCTGGGGAGAGAGCCCCAAGAGAAAGACCTATTGGGGCCACCCAGAATATGAGAAACATTGGGCATACTGCAGAAACAGGGCCCAGTCACAACTCCCCAAGGCTGCACCAAAGATGTGGGACACACAAGATGGTGGTGGTGGTGATGATGGTGGTGGTGATGGTGGTGGTGATGGTGGTGGTGGTGGTTTTTACATTTATTTATGTGTGGGGGCATGCACATCCCATTATATACATATGGAGGACAGTTAGGAAGTAATTTCTCTCCTATCATGTGGTTCCCATGGAGCTCAGGTCATCAGGCTTGGTGGCAAGCACCCTTTTATCCACTGAGCCATCTTGCTGGCCCAATACGAAAGATTCTGATAGTGCCCTGACCCACTCACCTTCAAAGCTTTTCCATGCCCCTGGCCCTGGACAACTGTGGTAGGAAGTTCCTTAGCCTCTGTCTCCCATTGCCAGCCATCCTGTGTATAACACTGACATGTCATCCTCTGCTCCTAGCCCTGGGCTCATACATAGCAGAGCTCTGAGTATCTTTTCAGAAGAATGAGCAAGGGAAGGGGTAATGACCCTTGTTAAGAGCTCAGAAATACAGAAGAGAATTTTTCCCTTTGGCTTTCATCAACAGAGCAACAAAAAGAACCGCTGGAGCCGGAGCCGGAGCCGGAGCTGGAGCTGCCTCCAACACTTCTTAGGTTCTTTATGCCTTTTGAATATTAGCCCTCTGTCAAATATAGGGTCAGTTAAGATCTTTTTCTAATCTGTAGACTGCAACTTTGTCCCATTAAGTGTCTTTTGCCTTACAGAAAATTTGTGATCTCATGAGATTCCACTTATCAATTGTTGATTTTAGAGCCTTAGCCATTTGTGTTCTATTCGGGAAATCATCTCTTGTATCAATGGAATACATGGGTATTTCCTACTTTCTCTTGTGTGAGATTCAATACATCTGATTTTATGTTGAGGTCCTTGATTCTCTTGGACTTGACTATTGTTCAGGGTGATAAATATGATATATTTTCTTTCTTCAACATGCAAATATCCAGTTAGAATAGCACTATTTGTTGAAGATGCTTTTTCCCCCATTGTATGGCTTTGTCTTTGTTATCAAAATTTACAGTCTGTAGATGTGTGGGTTTATTTCTGGGTCTTTGGTTCAATTCCATTTATCAATGTGTCTGTTTCTATACAAATACCATGCAGTTTTCCTCACTATTCCTCTGTAGTATAACTTGAGGTAAGGGATGGTAATTTCTCCCAAAGTTCTTTTATTGTTTAGGATTGTTTTAGCTATCCTTAACTTTTTTCCATATGAAGTTGAGAAACGTAATTTTAAGGTCTATAAAAAATTGTATTGAAATTTTTATGGGGATTGAATTGAATCTGTAGATTCCTTTTGGTAAAACAGTCATTTTCACTATGTTAATCCTACAATTTCTTGATATTTTCTGCAATTTCTTTCTCCAGGAACTCGAAGTTTTTGTCATACAGATCTTTCACTTGTTTGGTTAGACACATGCCAAGATATTTTTAAATTATTTGTGGTTATTGTTAAGTGTGTTGTTTCCCTAATTTATTTCTCAGCCCATATATCATTTGTATGAAGGAGGGCAGCTGATTTCATAGTTACTCAGTTACTTAGTCTACTTCTGAGTCACCTTTGTGTCAAATTTGCATTTTGATGAAGGTGTTTATCAGCTGCAGGAGTTCTCTGCTAAAAAAATTTGGGTCACTGAAGTATACTATAATATCATTTGCAAGTAGTGACACTTTGACGTCTTCTTTTCCACTTTGTGTTCCTTTGATCTTGCTTAGTTATCTTATTGCTCTGGCCAGAACTTCAAGTACTGTATGTAATAGAAAGGGAGAGAGTAGGCAGCCTGTCTCGTCCCTGATTTTAGTGGAATTGCTTTATATTTCTCTCCACTTAGCTCGATGTTGGCTATTGGCTTTCTGTATATTGCTTTGATTTTGTTTAATCATGAACCTTGTATCCCTGATCTCTCTAATACTCCTAACATGGAGATGTAAGATTTTGTCAAAGGCTTTTTCAGCATCAAATGAGATGATCATGTGATTTCTTTCGTTCATTTTGTTTATATGTTGGTTTACACTGATAATTTTTTTGTATATCAAAACATCCCTGCATCCCTGCTTATATAATTATGGTGGATAATGTTTTTTATGTGTTCTTAGATCCAGTTTGTGAGTATTTTATTGAGTATTTTTGCATCACAGTTCATAAGAGAAATTGGTCTGAAGTTCTTTTTTCTTTTTTATTCCTTAATCCTTTTTTACAGTGCAGATTTCATCCCCCTCCCAGTCGGCCTCCAAACTGCTCGCCATCCATTACCTCCTCCCTCCCCCCTGTCTCTAAGAGGATGTCCTACCCCCACCCCCATTGCACCAGACCTCCCCATACCCTGTGGCCTCAAGTCTCTCAAGTGTTAGGTTCATCTTCTCTCACTGAGCCCAGATCAGGCAGTGTTCTGCTGTGTATGTGTTGGGGGACTCCTATCAGCTGGTATAAGCTGCCTGGTTGGTGGCTCAGTGTCTGAGAGATCTCAGGGGTCCAGGTCAGTTGAGACTGCTGGTCTTCCCATGGGGCTGTCCTCCTCCTCAACTTCTTGCAGCTTTTCCCTAATTCAACCACAGGTTTCCCTGGCTTCTGTCCATTGGTTTGGTGCTAGTATCTGCATCTGACTCTGCTTGCTGGGCCTCTCAGAGAGCACCTATGCTAGGCTCCTGTCTGCAAGCACACCACAGCATCAATAGCAGTGTCAGGGCCCTAGTCTTCCCTTGAGCTGGATCCCAATTTGGGCCTGTCGCTGTCCTTTCTCTCATGCTTTTCTCCATTTTTGTCCCTGCAGTTCCTTCAGACATGAACAATTCTAGGTCAGAGCTTTTGACTGTGGGAAGGCAACCCCATCCCTCCACTTGTCCTTTCTTTCTGCTAGAGGTGGACTCTACAAGTTCCCCCTCCCCACTGTACATGCAAAGTCCCTCCCTTTGAGGTCTGAGAGTCCCTCACCGTCTACCTTCTTGTACATTCTAGAGGGTCCCCCACCTTCTACCTTCCAAGGTTGCCTGTTTCCATTTTTTCTACTACCCTTCAGAGCTTCAGTCCTGTTCCCTCCCCAATATCTGATCATGTTTCCCCCTCTCTGTCCCCTCTCCCACCAAGGTCCCTCACTAACTCTTGGCCCCCCTGCACCTCCTGTGAGCACTTTCTTTTCCCTCCCAAGTGAGATTGAGGTATGGTCAATTGGGTCCTTTGGCATGTTAACCTTCTTGAGTCCTGTGGGTTGCATTTTGGGTATTTGGCACTTTTTTTAATTTCTACTTATTAGTGAGTACATACCACGCATGTCCTTTTGGGTCTGAATTGCATCACTCAGGATAATATTTTCCATCCATTTGCCTGCAAAATTCAGCAAATCTTTGTACTTAATAGATGAGTAGTATTCCATTGTGTAAATGAACATTTTCTGTATCCATTCTTCCATTGTGAGACATCTTGGTCGTTTCCAGGTTCTGATTATCACAAATAAACCTGCTATTGTCGGGAAGTGAGCTGTGCACAGGTAGCCTCGTCCTAGGTCGAGCAAGCACTGACTTTGAACCCCAACGAACTGGTTGGCAACTTCTGCCTACATGGGACAAAAGGAGTTCGGTCACACCCCCTGGGCCCCTGGCTACTGTAGCAGTTTCAGCCCCCACAACGCACCCACCACCTGCAGGAGAGGTGGGTAGCTATCAGTCACATAGGAGCAGCACCAAGCCTTCCCACGTGTAAATAAGGTTTCCCCAAGTTCTCAGTCCAAGCCAATGAGAAGTACCTGCTGTCAAACCCTGAATTGCCCCCAAAAGTGTATAGAAACCCTATCCTGAATCCTTTTATTATTAAAAGCGTGCGAGAACTACTCTGTCGTCTTCTGTCATAAGAGCTGTAACACTTGGGAAGAAATCTGCTCTCCCAAAACACCACGAGCAGCTCTGCTGCACTCCTCCCTGGCTAGGCAGGTCCACCAGACCCTTCAGCACAGGGTGACAGGGGTAACCAAGGCAGTAGCATGGTGAAGACTGAGGTGTAACCAACGGTGGCAGCGGTGGAAGAGACCTCCCCCGCCCTGCTCCCTTCCCTCTTCCCTCTGCCAGAACTCTCACACCTGCCTGGGCCTCCGCCCCAGGTACACAGGCCCACATGCTATGAACATAGTGGAACACATGCTCCTGTGGAATGGTGGGGCATCTTTTGGGTATATGCCCAAAAGTGGTATAGCTAGGTCTTCAGGTAGAACTATGTCCAATTTCCTGATTTCCCATTTACAGATTGATTTCCAGAGTGGTTGGCCAGTTTGCAATCTCACCAGCAATGGAGGAGTGTTCCTCTTTCTCCACATCCTCATCAGCATGTGCTGTCAGTTGAGTTTTTGATCTTAGCCTTTCTGGTTAGTGTAAGGTGAAATCTTAGTGAAAGATCTGTGTGACAAGAACTTCAAGTCTCTCAAGAAAAACGTTGAAAAAGACCTTAGAAAATGGAGATATCTCCCATGCTCGTGGATTGGTAGAATTGACATAGTAAAAATGGCCAAGAGTAATCTACAGATTCAACACCATTCCCATCAAAATCCCAACACAATTCTTCAAAATTTGGAAAGAGCAATTCACAAATTCATCTGGAAAAAAAAAACACAGAATAGCGAAAATAATTCTTAACAATAAAAGAATTTCTGTTGGAATCACCATCCCTGAACTCAAGCTGTACTACAGAGCAATAGTGATAAAAAAGTGTTTTGGTACAGAGACAGACAGGTAGATTAATGGAATAGAACTGAAGACCCAGAAATAAAACCACACACTGACAATCTTTGACAAAGAAGCCAAAAATATACAATGGAAAAAAAGAAAGCATTTTCAATAAATGGTGCTGGTCTAACTGGCTGCCTGTATGTGAAAAAATGAAAATAGACCCTTATTTGTCACCTTGCACAAAGCTCAAGTCCAAGGTGATCAAGGACCTCAACATAAAACCATATTAGATACACCACATCTAATATAAGAGAAAGTGTGAAAGAACCTTGCACTCATTGGCACAGTGGGAAATTTCCTAAACAGAACTCCAATAGCTCAGGATCTAAGATTAAGAATAGATAAACGGGACCTCATGAAACTGCAAAGCTTCTCTAACGCAAAGGACATAGTCAATAGTACAAACCTGCAACCTACAGATTGGGGAAATAAATTCTCACTAACCCCACATCAGAGGACCAGTATCCAAATATATAAAGAACTCAAGAAGATAACTACCAAAAAAAACCAAACCAAAAATGGAGTTTAGAACTAAACAGAGAATTCACAACAGAGAAATATGGAAGGACTGAGAAGCACTGAAAGAAAAGTTCAAAGACCTTGGTGATCAGGGAAATGCAAATGAAATCCTTTTTCTTTATTGATGTTTTGTGTGGTTTAGGTATCATGGTGAGCCCAGCTTAATAGAATGAGTTTGGCAATGTGCTTCCTGTTTCTATTTTGGGGAATAGTTTGGGGAGTTTTATTAGCTCTTCTTTGACAGTGTGATAGAATTCTGCATTAAAACTATCTGACCCTGGGCTTCTTTTGTTGGGAGATTTTAATCAGTGCTTCTATTTCTTAAGGAGTTATAGACGTGTTTAAATAGTTTACCTGATCTTGATTCAACTTTGGTAAGTGTTGCCTTTTTAGAAAATCATTTATGTCATTAAGATTTTTTTCAATTTTGTGAAATACAGGATTTTGAGGTACGATCTACTGATTCTTTGAGTTTCCTGTCTGTTATGTCTCCCTCTTGTTTTCTGATTTTGTTTATTTGGACATTGTCTCTCTGGCTTTGCTTAGGTTGGCTAAGTGTTTATTATGTTGATTTTCTCAAAGAACCATTGCTTGGGTTCCTTGACTCTTTGTATTCTTTCCTCATTTCTAACTGATTTATTCCTGCCCCGATTTTAATTATTTCTTGCATTTTACTCCTTTTGGGCATGCTTGCTTCTTTGTTTTCTAGTGCTTTCAGGAGTACTTCTAAAAATTGCTGATATGAGAAATTTCTAATTTCTTTATTGATGCACTTAGCATTAAGTTTTCTTTATTGATGAACTTTCCTCTTAGCATCCCTTCCCATGGCTTCCCATAGATTTTGGAATGATGTGCCTTCATTTTTCATTGAATTTGAGAAAGTCTTTAATTCCTTTCTTAATTTCTTCCCTGACCCAAGGGTCATTGATTAGAGAGATGTTCAATATCCATGAATATGTAGGCTTCCTAATGTTTCTGTTGTTGTTGAAGTCAAGCTCTAATCCATGGTGGTCTGACAAAATCCGATGCATTATTTCAATTTTCTTGTATCTGTTGAGTCTTGCTTTCTGAATAACTGTATGGTCAATTTTGGAGAATGACACATAAGGTGTTGAGAAAAATGAATATTTCTTTGTGTTTGGGTGAAATATTATGTTTGTTAGGTTCATTTGATTTATAATGTCTGTTAGCTTCATTATTTCTCTGTTTAGTTTGTTTCTGGATGCCCAATCAACTGGTAAGAGTTGGCTCCCACTGTTAATGTATGGGTTCTGATATGTAATTTAACGTTAGTGTTTCTTTGTACAAAAGCGGATGCCCTTGTGATTGGGACATTGATGTTCAGAATCACAATCTCATCTTGGTAGATTTTTCATTTTATGAGTATGAAGTGTGCTTCTCTGTCTCCTTTGATTAATTTTGGTGGAAAGTTTATATTATTAGATATTAGAATGACTACTAGAGCTTGCTTCTTGGGTCCTTTTGCTTGGAAATCATTATGAATGAAAACATGTGAATTAAAAATAAAAATAAAAAAGGCATAGCTGTTCCAAGGAATTGTGGAAAAGAAAGTGTATTATAGAGAGAAGGGAGAACATAGCCAGAGACAGTGCTTCCTGAGAGAGTCTAGAGTGAACTCATAAGGAGAAGTGGGAGGGGAAAAGAGGTCCAGACCAAGAGACCAGGATGATGAAGGGTCAATGGAAAAAGCCAAATAATCAGCATTTTGGACTATGTAGAGGAGGGCAGCTGGAGGAAGGGCAACCCAGCTCCTGGGCTATATAATTTTAGGTAAAAGTGTAGGGCAGACTCTATTAAAGGTAGGGACTAAGAACCTGGAGTCTAGATCTGCTTTGATATGTTAATGGGAGCCTGAGTTAACTTATTGCTCCTGAGTTTGAGACATATTTATTACTTCCTGTGGTGCTGAAGTGCTGTTAGAAAATCCATGCCTATGTCCATGTCTTAAGATTTTTTTCCTAACAGAGTCAAATTTTCAGGTTAACCTATAAGGTCCTGATCTGCTTTGCATCAACTTTTACTGGGCTTAGAGACAAATTCTGCAGTATCATGTTTGGACTTTGGGGACTATGATATGAACACTTTTGCTTCAAAGGATTCCCTTGCCCCTGAAACTCTGCCATCTGCAGAATACGTAAATTCTTAGATCAGGTCCAGTCTGTCTTTGCATTTCCCCCAAAGGTATCCAATGATTCCACTATCTAATACACACTTTTCTGGCAAAAGCTAATTTCTAAAGTTATAGAATGTTTCATAACACTGTCTGGGTTGTCTCATTTAGCAAAAAATAATCTTATCATTGAGATAAGAAAATAAAATTGTACATCTGTCACATTACCATTTTTTGACATGTCAGTATGTTGAGCTGTTTCTGACAAGTCAGAACAGAAATGATTAAGATTGTAGAAGTAAATGATGATCATCATTGATGACCTACTATTTCAATAATATAGATTATATGTTTTCTCAGGCATTTACCTATAGTGAATAAGCTAGTCATTAAATGCATTTTTATAAGACTTGTAAATTATCCTCACTAAATTCTTTTTAGTTCTCTAAACATATTTAATCAAATGACATAGAGTTTGTCCAAGCAAATTCTATTTTGTGTTTTACTGAAATCATGTTTTGTTTGCTTCTTTCTTGTCATTTGGTTTGTTTTTATGAAGGACTCACTGCAGTTCTGTCTGTCTTAGACCCAAGGAAAAAAAACTGTTGTATTCAAGAAATCTATATTTAAACATGTGCAAGGCACTGGCCAGACAACTGCCCAACCTAAGTTGGGGTTTCAGGTAGCAGCCCCTGTCATTTGAGGGTTGGGGTAGGGTTTATAGAAAACAACCTATTAGCACCTGAACAGAAAAGTGGTTGACTCAGGGCTCAAGACTGTCTGTGGCGTAGATGAGTGCAAAAATACATCATGTGTCAGGGGAGTCACAAAGGCAATCAGGAAGATACTATTTTATAAGGCAATGGGTAATCATATATCACAGGTTCAGGAATTTAACAAGGAAAAAGGGATGGGTACACATCATAGGGCTACAAGTTGAGCATAATTTGAAAAACATAATTTTCATGATACATTAGGCTCAGGAAGCTAACTTATTCTTGTAAGTTATAGAGATTTAATAACAGAGTATGATCATGAGACTAGTTAACAATTTGGCTCTCATTTTAGTTTTATATCTGACCTCAAACACTAAGTTCTCCTCAACTTTGAGTATAAGTCCTACATGACAAGTTCCATGAAAGATTCTGAGAACGTATTTTTTTTCAGGATGCAAAATCTTTTATTTAGGATATGTGTACATTTTCACATAAAACTGAATTTTAATGAGAATCATTTCTCTATGAGCAGGAATCCACCTGTCTGCATATCTTAGTGTTTCTCATGCCTCCTTTTTTCTTTTCCTTTTTCTTTTGTCTTTCTTTCTTTCTTTCCTTCCTTCCTTCCTTCTTTCTTTCTTTCTTTCTTTCTTTCTTTCTTTCTTTTTTTTTGTAGAACATGATCTCAATATTTTCAACTTAATTATTTTAAGATATAATTTCATTGTTATGTCTTCCTTTTCATTTCTGATTTTATTAATTTGGATACTGTCTCTGTGCCCTCTGGTTAGTCTGGCTAAGGGTTTATCTATCTTGTTGATTTTCTCAAAGAACCAGCTCCTGGTTTGGTTGATTCTTTGTATAGTTCTTTTTGTTTCTGTTTGGTTGATTTCAGCCCTGAGTTTGATTATTTCCTGCCATCTACTCCTCTTGGGTGTATTTGCTTCACTTTGTTTTTTAATTTTTTTATTAGATATTTTCTTAATTTACATTTCAAATGTCATCCTCTTTCCTGGTTTCCCCTCCAAAAACACCCTATTCCATCCTCCCTCCCCCTACTCACCAACCCACCCACTCCCTCTACCCTGTCCTGGCATTCCCCTATATTGGGACATCCAGCCTTCTCAGGACCAAGGGCCCCTCCTCCCTTTGATGACCAACAAGGCCATCCTCTGCTTGAGCTTCCTTTGGTCTGTGAATTGTGTCTTGGGTATTCCAAGCTTCTGGGCTAATATCCACTTATCAGTGAGTGCATACCATGTGTGTTCTTCAGTGATTTGCTTCTTTTTGATCTAGAGCTTTCAGGTGTGCTGTCAAGCTGCTAGTGTAAGCTCTCTCCAGTTTCTTTTTGGAGGCACTTAGAGCTGAGTTTTCCTCTTACCACTGCTTTCATTTTGTCCCATAAGTCTTGGTATGATGTGTCTTCATTTTCATTAAATTCTAAAAAGACTTTAATTTCTTTATTTCTTCCTTGACCAAGTTATCATTGAGTAGAGTGTTGATTAGCTTCCATGTGTATGTAGGCTTTCCATTGTTTTTGGTGGTATTTAAGACCAACCTTAGTCCGTGGTGATCTGATAGTATGCATGGGATTATTTGAATCTTCTTGTATCTGCTGAGGCCTGTTTTGTGGTCACTTTTAAAGAAGGTACCATGAGGTGCTGAGAAGAAGGTATATTCTTTTGCTTTAGGATGAAATGCTCTATAAATATCTGTTAGATCCGTTTAGTTCATAAGAGAAGTTATGTTTTTTGAGAAATTTATTCTATGGGTATGAGTGTGCTTGCATGTATGTATGTGTACTATGTTCATGCTTTTTATGTCCACTGAAATTGGGGTTACGGATGGTTTTTAGGTGCCATGTAGTATTGTGTATTAAACTTTGACATCTACAAGCAATAGTGGCATTAACCACTTAAAAATCTTTCCAATTCAGGAGTTAAATTTCTTAATCATTTCAAATGTTGTAATTCCCTAAATAACCTAAGAAATGATTACTGATAATGTCTTTTGACCCGTAAGAACCAGGAAATATTACTTAGAATCACTTATATTTATTTTAATATTTGTGCTAGGCCCACTGTTCTTAATTCTGAGAAAATCTTTTTATTTCAAAGAGCTTTGCTTATTTTCTCTAAGCAAAATTGCCTGTATAATCTAGATTAAATTAAGTACTAATTTGTTAGGCCGATACATAACTCTCCTTGACTGTCTAACAATGCCATGCAGTTCTTAACTATTTGCTACTCTATTTTTGTGGTGAAATGTAATTCTAATGAGATATTTCATATTCCTGTAATTTTTCTGATTTTTGATCTACTTTGTGTATGGAATCATGGTCTGTTGTTGGGTTTTGTTTTTGTTTTGTTATTCTTTATGTTGTTTATGTTTGAATGATCTTTTAAAAATTATTAGTGTGTATAGGTAACTTGCTAGTACATGTGTATATATGTACAATCTCCAAACTCCTGATCCACCTTCTCAGGCATGTTGTTTCATTACTCTGAGATGGGGTTTCATTTTATACACTAGACTTTCTTTAAATTTACCAATCTAAGTCAGCCTCCTGTGTTTTCTTATGTCTGCTTAGAATATTACAAGTGCTTAGTTTGATAATGTCTACATATTTTGTAGTCTTTCATATGTAGCAAAGTTTTGCCATTGTATTTGGTAACTGAATCAAGAAAAGAAATGGAAAGGAACATAATTGGTACTAGGTTTGGTAGAGGAGAAAGTTTATTGTGCATATGTGGGAAAGCATA
Source organism: Tokudaia tokunoshimensis (assembly GCA_036184795.1). Lineage (NCBI taxonomy): Eukaryota > Metazoa > Chordata > Mammalia > Rodentia > Muridae > Tokudaia > Tokudaia tokunoshimensis. Next base: position 29,832,989 of record BTHU01000006.1, on the reverse strand, counting down.
CCCAAAAGCAGGGACATCTGGGAATGTATAAAGTAGGTGTGACACAACAAAACCGGGCCACATATGGAAAATGGTAGAACACAGGGGAGTACAGAGAGTGAAACCAACTGCAGCGGCTAGGAGGCACAAAGTGAGTGGTCATGATGTCCCTCACAGAGCAACCATCTTATGGTGTCCATCAGACAGTGCTTCATGCTGCCCATTTCCTAGTGGCCATCACTGTGGGCCATCATACAGTGACTATCATACAATGGCTATCAGAATATATAGGACCAATATATAAAGACTATCACACTATGGGCCATTACATAGTGGCCATTAACAATTTGTCATTACACCAAGTCCATCACTCATAGTTATCAAATTTGGCCCATCACAAACTAATCATTATACAGTGAAGGCCACACAGTGGTCATCTCATAGTTGCCATCAAACATAGACTATCTCTTAATTGGAATAACTCAATAGACCTCCCTCAGATCATTCCATAGTTACCATCACATTGTTGGCCATCACAAAAGTAGCCAAGATTTAGCAGTAATTACATTGTGGCCATCCCAATGTGACTGCTATACCCATATACCTCTCAGTGTGGAAATCACTCGGTGGTAATCACACATTGTCTGTCACCCCTCAGATATCACAGATGGACCATCAAGGAAGTGACTATTATGGAGTGTTCATCACATGGTGGCCATCACTTATTGGTTGTCTCACATTGGCCATCTGACAGTGACAATCATTGTCGCCACTAGAATCGCTATCACATTGTAATTTCTACATGGTGACCATCATCCAAAGATGAGCACTCAGGGATTATAACAATCTGGACTTCAGAAAGTAACCATATTACAGTGACTATTCCACAGAGACAATCGTATGGGAGCCATCACTCAGTTGTCAACCCACATTCACCAGCATACAATGACCACCACACAGTGACCACCACAAAGCATCCAATGTGTGGACACCAATGTGTGGTTATTACATAGTCTTCATCACTGACTTGCCATCATACAGTGACCATGAAAGAGTCCCCATCACACAGTGTCCATAACATGGGGACCAACACTCAGTGGGCATTCCACAAAGAGACCATCACACATTGGCCATGATATAGTGTCTGTCAAACAATGGTTATCACATTGTTTCAGTAACACTGTGGTCATCATAGTTGCTATCACACAGTTACCATCATACTAGGACCATCATACTGTGCTCGTCACACTTGCAAATCACTAAGTGACCATCGTACATTGACCATCACACAGTCTCCATCACAGAGTGGACATCATACTGTGAGTAATGTATAATTGGTCATCATACTGTGGCAATCACAGTTTGCCACTACTCAGTGGATATCAACCGTGTCCTTCATATGTTGGTCATAACATGGTGTTCAAAGCACAGTTCACACTACAGAACTGAAACAGAGTGGTCATTACACATTTACTATGATGTAGTGATTACCACATACAGGCCATCACTCAGTGCTCATCACAGTGTTGCAACCACAACATGGTCATCCCACTCAGTGGTCATTACTCAGGCCATCACACAGTGACCATCACACTGTGATTGTTTTTACACAAACAAACAAACACGAGTTATTGAACAAAAGTCTAGATACGATCTTTATGTAAAGATACCATAATCCATATACACACATATAATATACATGCATATATATTTGAACCTGTCAGAGAATGAATATTTATTTAAATATTCCTCAGTAAAAAAGAAGCTCTCAGAACTATTTCTTTGAGATTTTGAAATATATAGCTTATTCTCTGGGTTTCTAATGTACATTATACACACACATACACACATATGTTTATGACTTTCTTGAACATTTTCAATTCAGACTTATCTTTAACTATATTCACAAGTCTTCCCTTAATCTTCCAGTTTCATGAATTGAAATTAATATCTTGTGCCAAGAAATTTAGCTTGAGTTATCTTGGATCTAAATTATATTCTAGTGTTAACAGCCCTGGGGACTGCAACTCTTTACGATAGGCAAGACTAGAAAGAATATAAGATGGCAATTGCTGTTAAATTTTGTCTTTTGTATTTTTCATGATTAATGCACACATGAACTTTTGAATTCAATTACATATTCCTATGTGGATAGTGGAGTAACTATAGAATACATCACAGACATAAGAGCTGTTCAAAAATTTTATCTAATTTGAAAGGAGAATAATTTGTAGGAGTATACCCAGTGGTAGGAATCCCATACCTTGTTGGATGACAACATGCCCATGGGTGTGGAGCAGTGGGCTGTGAAAGGCAGTCTGATCCCTGGTTGAGCACAGGCTTGAAACCCTGGTGACCCTGCAGGGATGGTAGGCGTTTTGCCGTGATCCTGGGCCCCTGGCTACTGTCACGTAGCTACAGCCCCCCACAGTCCACTGTAGAGAGGTCTGTGGCCATCAGTCACATAGGAGCAGCACCCCAAGCCCTCCCACATGCAGATAAGGTATCCTCAAGATCTTAGACCCTTAAACCAATGGGAAGTACCTACTGTCAGACCCTGACCCACCGCAGAACTGTATATAAGAATCTTATTCAGAAGGAAAAAAGGTGTGTGAGAACTACTCCGTTGTCGGAGAGCTTCTGTCATAAGAGCTGTAACACTGCTGCTTGGGAAGAGATCTGCTCTCCTGAAAAGCCACCAGAAGCTCCCCCACACTTCCTGCTGGCTAGTCAGCCTCTCATTGGCTCAGCCCAGCCTGACTCAGTGCAGGGCAATGGGTGCAGCGTCTTGGGACAACTGAGGTCACAGCAGTGGAGACAGAGGTAGAGGCAACTGCAGCAGCAGAGGCAGCAGAGGTGATTCCCCCTCCCTGCTGGCACTCCCCCCCCCCTGCCTGAACCCTTGCATCCAGCAGGGCCAGAGATCTTTGTGGAATGCCTCTAGTACACACGCCCACATCTGGCACCCAATGTGGGACTCAAACAGTGACACAACTGCATTGAACTGATGCTGCAGGAAGGTGAGCCCCCCAACTCTAGAGACAACCTCTCCTGTCATGCTGTGCTTTCAGTCAGCACTACCACGTGGATTTGGACAAGCTGAAAAGACAACTGAAGCCTCCTGGCCAGAGCTACTCTCTGGTGTTGGCTAAAGGTCCCTCTGGCCCCTGTCTAAATCCCAACAGCCCGCAACGGGTGTTGGCAAAGACTCTCTATTTAAATTCTCCTTAAAACAAAAAGAAAACCTGGTAACACAACAGCCACTTAAAAGCCACAGGAGGCTGCCAGTTCTTAAGTCTGTGGAAAGGCTTAGCATTTTGGACCTCTGTGGAATCCCCCAAAGCCAACAGGCCAAGTGAACGTTCCCTTTAGACAAAGCGTTTCTCCTCTTTTCTGTCATGGACAACTCACATCACATAAGAAATCTCCCTAGGCCAGAGAAATATGAGCTCTAAATTCCCACGAAATAAAAATTGCCAAAAAACAAGCCTCCTTGTTTTGGGAGGAAGTCCTTCAGATAGCTAAATACATAGCCAATTTGTATATTTATAGCCCGGACTCACGGATCCAAGTAGCTTCTCTCATCAGAACAGAGATAATTGAGAAAAAAAAAAACAAACAAAACACCTTCCTATGATTTTTTTGCGGATCTTAGCTACAACTTGACAATACACAGGACCATCTAAAATAGGACAGACTAATAGCAACACAGCTCCTGAGCCCCCTCAGTCAGATGAACCCAAAGATCAAGGGCCTAGAAACCTCTCTATTTCAGATCTCACAGCCCTTACCCAACTCATAAGAGAAATAAAATCCATCCACCCACCTCTCCCTCCTTATGCCTTGGAAGAAACACTAAATAAACCATCTTCTCCTCCTGCCCCTCCCTCTCTCACTTAAGGACAAGGTGCCATTAAAAAACAAAGGCGCTTTCACCCACCTCTCCCCTTACTCCACCTCCCCCCATCCAACCAGAGAGAGGTATCTCTCCTCCCCCTTCTCTAAGCCACAAAAGTGGAAGACCTTCAAAACTCATAGACAAACTCCATAGTCCCTTACCCCCGACCATCTACCATCCAACAACTTTGTAATTTTTGAGACTCTCTTGCAAAAACTAACCTGCCTCCCATGCTCTCCAACCTTAAAACTCATTTTCAGCTTTCCATCAGCAATCTATGAAATGAATGTTGGCAGACCGGAGTGAGTCATGGGTAGACTTTACCCCAATGGCTATGTCAGATACCCAGTAGCTGACCTGCACATCTCCTGTGAACTAGTTCCTGCCTCCAAATCAGTCTTTACCCATGCTAATATTATCCAACAGGAAAGTCAGTCTCAGAAGAAGCTATGAGCTACCCTCTCCTGGCTACAATACATCCAATATGCAGCTGACCTCCTTCCCTTAACAACCCACCCCAGCTCATGCTTTTTCTGTGCTGCTCTCTCCCAACCGTTATTAGCAACCATTCCCATTAACATTTCCCTCCATGATCTCCATGGACCCCTACCCATGAGGAAAGCAGAGGACATTCCTCTCTTTGACCTAACCCACTTTGCCTTGTAGGGCCCTTCTCAAAACTCCATATTACATGTATCCATGACATCACCATCACCAAACCACTATGTGTTAACCCTCCTGCCCTCCTCTGGTGCAAGAGCACTACAGGTGCCTGTATTAACCCCCCTTTTCAAGGTTCCTGCGCCCACATGATAATTGTCCCCCAGGTCTATCTCTGCGAATCTGAAGAACTCGCCTTGTAGATGGGAAAAATCTAAAAGAAGAGAGATCTTCATCTCTCTGCTCATTGAACTGGGCCTTGCTGTTTCACTGGGTTTGACAAGAACTTCTAGAGCAACCCATTTCCAAATACAACATCTGGCCAGTGACTTCCAAGACAAGCTTGACCAGGCAATAACTTCCACTTCAATGCCAGATAATTTCCTTAACAGGAGTTGATCTCCAAAACTGGAGAGACCTGGACTTACTGACTGCTGAACATGGAGGGACTTGGGTTTTTCTGGGGGAGAAATGTTGCTTCTATGTTAATGAATCTGGACTGGTAGAACAAGATATACAAATGCTCAAAGAGTTCCAGGGGAACTTCCATGCACACTTTACTCCCAATACCCCTTCCTTGGTACTCTAACCCCTTGGTAGCCTGGGTTCTTCCCCTCCTTGGTCTCATACTAGCCATTGAAGCCTTGCTTCTCTTGACGACACCGTCTCATTCAGTTTCTAAAACAGCAGATGAATAACATTACAAAAATCAATCAATCAAGTCTAGATTCAGTATCAAACTGTTCCCAACATAAGAGACAGTTATTCTGATGACACCTCTCCCTTATAAAAAGAAAAAGGGGGAGTTGTGGGGTGGTGGGCTGTGAAAGGCAGCTTGGTCCCTGGTTGAACACAGTCTTGAAACCCCGGTGACCCTGTAGGGATGGTAGATGTTTTGCCACGATTCTGAGACCCTGGCTACTGTCATGTAGCCCACCGTAGAGAGGTCTGTGACCTCTCTACTGTCATGTACAGCCCACCGTAGAGAGGTCTGTGACCATCAGTCACATAGGAGCAGCACCCTAAGCCCTCCCACATGCAGATAAGGTATCCCCAAGATCTCAGACACTTAAGTCAATGGGAAGTACCTACTATCAGACCCTGACCCACCGCAAAACTGTATATAAGAATCCTATCCAGAAGGAAAAAAGGTGTGTGAGAACTACTCCGTTGTCAGAGAGCTTCTGTCATAAGAGCTGTAACACTGCTGCTTGGGAAGAGATCTGCTCTCCTGAAAAGCCACCAGAAGCTCCCCCACACTCCTCGCTGGCTAATTGGCCTCTCGTAGACTCAACCCAGCTAGACTCAGTGCAGGGCAATGAGTTCAGTGTCTTGGAGCAACTGAGCTGATAATGGCAGAGATGGAGGTGGAGGCAGCAGAGGCGATTCTCCCTTACTGCTGGAGGTGATTCCCCCTCACTGCTGGAGGTGATTCCCCCTCACTGCTGGCACTCTCCCCACTTTACCTGAACCCTCGCACCTGGCCAGGCTAGAGATCTCTGAGAAAAGCCTCCAGTACATAGGCCCACACATAGGTACAGTGGCTGCATGAATTTAGATCAATGGGGTCCAGGGAATCTAACACTTCACTAAACTTCTTTAGACATGTGAGCATAAGTGCACATAATCACAGATACTTAAAACCAAAACTACAAATTAAATATATCTTAAATATAAGAAAACTTAAAATAAAAAATTACAAAAGGAATAAATGATGTTTCAAGGCAGAGGTGATAAAATACTTAGAGGAGTTGGTTTTGGAAAATGGCACATTAATCTGATAGGAATATATTGAATATGTGTATTAAAGAGTGAATGATTTTATATTTTGTAATTTGTAATTTGTAAAAAGTAAGAGATGTTTGGCAATATGACTTGAATAAATTTTGCTTACCTATTATAGAAGGCTCAGTTATTTTCTTATAATCATTAAAAAACAACATAATCCATGAACTTTATTACATACACAATTTCTCCTATTACTTTGCTTCATTAGCTACTAGGTAAACCATATTAAAATTCCATACATTCTAAAAAAGAAATATGCAATAAGAACTGTTAGGTAGATTTTGCATTGTTATCCCCAACACATACTACCTTCACTATGTCTGCCTTTCCTCACAAGAAATAAAGAAATGCTTATCATAACAAAACCATTTCTACTCTATAAAAACGTCATAGAAGACAATTTTAAAATGTTTAAGAATGTTGACTATATTGTAGTTATTTTAAGTTGAAGAAATACTCAGTTTTGATTAAATACTTTAATTTTTTTTAAAACCTATTTTATTGATGGTTCTTAAATGTGTTAACCTCCTTTCTAGCCTCCCTAACTACTGGAGGTAGTGGGAAAAAAAGGATACAGGAGAAGTGGACCTGTTTAGAAATGGTTCCTTGGCACCACTCCCTTCTGTGTTGTCAGGAAATCAGCAATTCAGTTCAGAGGTCAGCAAAGTCCGCTGATCCACTCACAAAAACTGGTATACCAGCAGTCCAGGTCAGTAGATTCCAGGTCAGGAAACAGGATTCAGTAGTGGTAGCCCTCCCTAGCAGAGACAGCCAGGCCCCAGCCTCAGCACTAGTTCTCAGGAGGGACTAGAACAAAAGGAGAAGTTCTCAGCTGTGCCTCTCTGCAAAGTGAAGATGTGAGACCAACAAGCTTTGCACAGCTAGCTTGACGAGTGATCCTAGCTAAGGCTTAGTGACTATCCATCAAGTCCTTCTTATCCTCCGTCCAAATATCACCTCTCCTCCACAGGTTTTACTCCACCATGTCTTGCCTCTGCATGTGAGTCTAACTGAGATGACATCAATCAGCATCTATATGCTGAAGCAGAAAGACATGTGGCACACCATCAGAAGTATTTTTCAGTGTATTTCTGATTATGGAGTCCCTACCAAAAGCATCTCAGCTAAACAATGTAAGGTAGACCAATACATGCATGCCATTAGCAAACAATCCTTTATCACCTGCTTGGTTTAGTAGAACATCATTTCACCTCTGTCTGCTTCAGAAAAAAAATTCCTTCATGTATTTGCCCCAGCAAAACACCATCTGACACAATTGACTTTCTACTTCAGTTTTTCAAAAATGTGAATACATTATTATCAGTTTTTTTTTTTTTTGTTTTTGTTTTTTTTTTTTGAGACAGGGTTTCTCTGTGTAGCCCTGGCTGTCCTGGAACCCACTTTGTAGACCAGGCTGGCCTCGAACTCAGAAATCCTCCTGCCTCTGCTTCCCAAGTGCTGGGATTAAAGGCGTGCGCCACCACCGCCCGGCTATTATCAGTTTTTATGTGTCCCTTTTCATCATTGTCTTTTCCATCTTCACAGAGTTGTAATTGAAAGATAAGATTTTAATCAGCATACAGCCTATGACTGAACACTTGATCAGTTCTGCAACATTGTCTACATATATTGAAAACACCAAGATTATGTGAATTAATTTCTCAAACTGCTGCACATAATATTTTATCCAAGTTTTTATAGAATGAGAAAAATTGAAGAGTACACTCCTTTCACACTTTGTACAACTTAATCAAAGTTGTACCTGAAATCTTCCAAGACAGTGAATAGTTTTCTAGATACATGTTGATTTTCATTTATATAAATGAGGATAATTATGCTAATGAGTAAAAAATAAAATGCCATAAAAATAAAATTTGATTCCCATATTCCAAAGAAAATGTAATTGAATAAATAATACAAATATGTAAAAACCAGGACTTTATGAAACTACTGAAAAAAGTGAGTCAGTGTTCTCACACACACACATTTACTTATAAGTCAAAACAGAAACAGACATGGCCAGTATCCATAGCTCTACCTCATAAATCTGGGCTAGCGTATGGATGGGACCTCTATGGGCTTTCAAGAAGCAGAATCTGAATAGGCTGTAGCAGCTTGGAGAGTTGTTTTGTCATGTCCGTTATCATTCTGCTTCTGCAGACGTGGGTCACTGTAGTAGCTGGATAGTCTCTGCAATGTGGACACATTTAAGGAATTCTCTCTTTGTCATTGACAGTGATCATTTTTCTTCCTGTTAGTTTGATTGTTTTCAATACATCCTGTAGGAGGTCAGTGTTGGAAGGTTTGACATTCTGTACATTATAAAAGAATTCTGTAGTATGTGAGGATTAATATGATGAAATTGGTGGCATTATGTACAAACATTAAAATATTTTAAGCTTAGCATTTTTGACTTATCTTTATGTCCTTTATAATGCAATAAAAGAAAATGTGTGACAGCTTCATCCCCTGGGACTCTGTTCCTACCATGTGCACATTTTCCTAAGTTTACAATTCAAAATCAATAGATCCCCATTTCTTAATATAAAGATTAATTGAACACCCCATACTCAGTGTACTAATCTATCTGAAAGCACTATAGGTATGCATGTTTAGCAACATATGCCATCACACCGACTTTCCCCCATTTGGTTTTAAATCAGCATCTTTCTCTAGCTTGTTGTCAGTGATTCTGTTTTTCTTAAATTGTAGATGTAATGAGATATGTTAAGAATTCATCATTGGGCTGGAGAGATGGCTCAGTGGTTAAGAGCACTGACTGCTCTTCTGAAGGTCCTGAGTTCAAATCCCAGCAACCACATGGTGGCTCACAACCATCAGTACAGCTACAGTGTACTCATATACATAAAATAAATAAATCTTTAAAAAAAAAAAAAAAGAATTCATCATTATCCTTACCCAATGAATGAATGTACCTTGATGGTCGTTGAAATTCAGGTCTAGGTTCACGACATAGTAACAAACTCCCATCTGTTGGCAATCTTGCTTGCTATACTTCTCTTACAACACTCTACTGATAATGATATTTAATCCACACAATATCAGTGATGATAATGGATACCCTGTTTCTATTAAAGACATTTAATAAGTCAAGAACTGGAATGAATGAAGATAAATGGGAACTATGAATTGAACTATGGCTATTTGTTAGAGTTTAATATTCAGTTTTCTCAAAAATACAAGGTTTTAAATTCAATCAGATAATTGGTTATTATTATTTTACTATGGTTTTTGTTTTATAGGCAATTTATTTTTAAGCCTATAGCAGCTTTGAACTCACTATTTTGTGCTGATTCGGTAACTTTTCTTTTTCCAAAAAGAAGATGTTCAAATAGAAGTGACAAAGGCCAGCAAGGCTGGCGATACTAAGATAGTCTAAATGTCCTTAAACCTGTAGAACTCAGAAACTCCATCCAGAGATTCCATCTACAACACAAACTTTGATGATGTCACAGACATATAAGAAAGTAGAAAGTAAGAAAATAACTAGAAAATAATAAAATCACATAACAAAGAAGGCACCACTGATAAAAAGTAGACACAAAGACAGATCAATAAATATAACATAGTCCTTTAAACATTGACTACAGGAATACAGGCAAAAATCAAAATCAAATAAATTAAAATTGTTTCATTCTCTCAGGATAAAGAAAATTATATCACTTTGAAATCATTTTTTCCCTTATGATTGAAGACTGGATAAGAGTCTGAGGAAATGCAAAGTTTTCAGAACCAAATGCAAGAAAGCAGATTTAAAAAAAAACCTATTATTTATAATATAGTATTCCTAAGCAGCGTGTTCTGCACTGATTTGTAAGTCATAAGTCCTTTAAAAAACAAGTTTATTGCTATTTTTATTTTTTATTGGATATTTTATTTATTTACATTTCAAATGTTATTCCCTTTCCCAATCCCCCCCGAAACCCTTTATCCTATCCCCCCTCCTTCTGCTTCCATGAGGGTGTGCCCCCACACATTCCCACCTCCCCGCCCTGGCATTCCCCTACACTGGGGCATTGAGCCTTCACAGGACCAAGGGCCCCTCTTCCATTGATGCCCAAAAAGGCCATCCTTTGCTACATATGTGGTTGGAGTCATCGGTCCCTCCATGTGTACTCCTTGGTTGGTCGTTTAGACTCTGGGAACTCTGAGGGGTCTGGTTGGTTGATATTGCTGTTCTTCCTATGGGGTTGCAAACCCCTTCAGCTCCTTCAGTCCTTTCTCTAACTCTTGTGATCAATGGGTTGGCTGCAAGCATCCGCCTCTGTATATATCAGGCTCTGGCAAAGCCTCTCAGGAGACAGCTCTATCGGACTCCTGTCGGCAAGCACTTCTTAGCATTCACAATAGTGTCTGGGTTTGGTAATTGTATATGGGATGAATCCCCAGGTGGGGCAGTCTCTGGATGGCTTTTCCTTCAGTCTCCGCTCCACACTTTGTCTCCATATTTGCTCCCATGAGTATTTTGTTACCCCTTCTAAGAAGGACTGAAGAACCCACACATTGGTCTTCCTTCTTCTTGAGCTTCATGTGGTCTGTGAATTGTATCTCAGGTATTCTGAGCTTTCTCCACTTATCAGGGAGTGCATACCATGTGTGTTCTTTTGTGACTGGGTTACCTCACTCAGGATGACATTTTCTAGTTCCATCCATTTACCTAAGAATTTCATGAATTCATTGTTTTTAATAGCTAAGTAGTACTCTATTGCATAAATGTACCACATTTTCTGTATCCATTCCTCTGTTGAAGGACATCTGGGTTCTTTCCAGCCCCTGGCTATTATAAATAAGGCTGCTATGAACATAGTGGAGCATGTGTCCTTGTTATGTGTTGGAGCATCTTTTGAGTGTGTGCCCAGGAGCGGTATAGCTGGGTCCTCAGGTAATACTATGTCCAATTTTCTGAGGAACCGCCAGACTGATTTCCAGAGTGGTTGTACCAGCTTGCAATGTTTATTGCTATTTTTAAGCACGTGTTTATGTGTATGATAGAGAAGTTCAGCTCCTCGTCCAAATTCTTAATTGCATTGGTCTGTTCCCTTTCAAAAATGTCCGGTTTGGCCTTTTTACTAATCATCTGAAATTAATTACTTGACTCTTCACTGCTAATGCCAGCTATTGTCCAAGCAGGAAAGCTCTCTCCTTCTTCCCCATCCCTTTGTGTGCTGTGACTGCAGCAGCTTCCAAGTTGTTCAGAGAACTCAATTCTTACTCAGGCCCCTCTTTACCCGTCATTCCTCTCCACATTTCAGGGAGGCTGGACGATATGCATCCACTGGTCTCTCTTCCTTCACACTGACCAGAAAAGGACCAGTTGGAAAGGGACTGCAGGACTGTCTTCCAGGCACTGGGCAGTCGATGTTAGCTTAGGTGTTCAAATCAAGATTTCCCCACACAGCCTGAATCAAGGCTGAACTACAGGAGACATTGCTATAAATGGAAACAAACCTGAAAGCCCTTGAGAAAAGGACTGGAATTCTTTTCTTTTTTTAATTGGTTATTTTATTCATCAACATTTCAAATGTTGTCCCCCTTCCCGGTCTCCCCTCCACAACCCCCCTCCCTTCCCCTGATGCCTCTATGAGGGTGATCCACCCCCCACCTATCCATCCCTGCTTCACTGCCCTAGCATTCCCCTATGCTGTGGCATCAAGCCTCCACAGGACCAAGGGTCTCCCCTCTCACTGATGCCAGAAAAGGCCACCCTCTGCTACATTTGTAGCTGAAGCCAATGGATCCCTCCATGTGTACTGGTGGTTTAGCCCTGGGCATTCTGTGGTGTCCAGCTGGAATTCTTAATATTGAGGAAGCATCAGAGAACAGAAGCAAATAAGAGATTAGAGCATTAGGAAAATAAAAGTTAAAAGTAATAACAACAATTGTCCTTTTAAAAAGATAAATATAATTGGGGGGGAAAGATAGCTATGCTGTCTTTGACAAAGGACAGGCCATTCCCTGGTAGAGGGAAGAACATTAATAAGACTTTGCCCATACATGGGATTTAGCTGCTGAGGTTTGTCCTGAAAATCACAGCTATAGCCCATAGCTTGAATCTTAAATGTCTGAGCTGACTTAACTATGTCAATGAGGATTGCAGGTATCTGCATAGGAGAGTCCCAGAATTAAAAATTCAGTACTCACTGGCTCAAGCTAACCTACCCGAATTGTACACCCAGGCATCTGGTCTGTTTTCATTCAGATGTATGGATAACACATGGTGGGAAATTACAAAATCAACTGCCTGGGTCAGGTCCTTCTTAAAATGGTGAACCCTGCAGCTGACAGCAATAACTTTAGTCTGTGATGTATCCATTGCCAACCATGTTTTACCCTGCAGTGTACAGAATAAACTGTTGATACCCCTGTTCTGGTTCTGAAGGGAGAACCATCGTCCCCAAGAAAATCCCTTTGGAACCATGATACAGAAATCCTTTTACTACAATGGGCAGTTCACTACATGACTCAAATGCGTCATTTTAAAACTCTGATGTGGTACAGCCCTTTCACCAAAGAATTTAGGAAGTTTACTCAGGAGGAAAGCAACAGACAGGGATAAGGGTGACCCAAGTCAACATAGCCTCACTCAGAAATGTTTACCTGGAAGGTAGAAGATGCAGCTATCCTAGGATTAATATGTGAGCAAGCCAGCTCAGTCAGTCAACAGGGTCTCGGGGGAAAGAGTGAGGAGTGAAAAGAAAAAGACAATTAGACAACATTATAACATGAATCCAACCAGTGCTGTGGTTGAAGCTGGTTTATTTTCTTCAGACTGCTTTCTAGGTATTTGCAGAGAATAGGGTCAGTTCTTAGATCAAAGACAAAGTAGTCAAACAAGGCAGTAAAGAAAGCCTGGTGCTCACTGTATGTAGGGGCTTAGCAGGATGACCAAGGTAAAAAGAATGCCATACATTCCTTGGCTGAGTTTACCTTGAGCTTTGTATTAGCACAAATGTAAACACTCTTATCTATCCTTGTCCTCACCTAATGACAAATTCCTGCCTAATTTTTAGAAGCAGTACCAAAAGCTCTCCACAAACATGCCTTCCCAGGGAGAAATCCCTGCACACACAATTACGAGATTAATTTAAGAGAAATCTCTTCAATCACAGCAAGCACTCAACTCTGCCTCATGCTCAAAGAAGAGCCAGCTGAGAGGGGATTTTACATTCAACCTGCACCATCACCTTCAGTCTCCTCTAGCTTTAGGTCCCAGGTTACATCTCGAATCCTTTAAACATGGTCTAGGGAGCGCCAAGTCTAGCCACTTACAGAACCATTTATCTAAGAGACATCTACAGGGCAAAGATATTACTAGAGTCATTTCTTAAGGACTCTAAGGCCCTGAAACAACATTGGTGACAGGGTCCTATGTAAAAGGTCTCAGGAGATGAAAAAGAGAACAAAAATAAAAGTTAAAAACTATAAACACTGATGGGGAGGGTATTGCACTAGCTATGTCTTTCACAAAGTAAGGTTCTCAAGTATGGAATCTCGTTCACTCCTTATAGCAGGAAAATGGAAGGCAATGGGAGACTCCTTCAAAGTCAGCAGAAACTCTCATTCTAAGGCACAGTCTCAGGGGAGTCTAATCAAACAGTGCTGCACACAGGGAACTTGGGGTATCTCGAGAACATTCCTGACCAAGCCTGCAGTATAAAAGGAGAGGGTGGCTTTGTGTAGAGATCCCTCAGATGCTATATATGGTGGTGTTTTTAAACACAGTCAAGATTTGTAACCTTGCAGAACACAGAGACTGAATTGTGCACAGTCTGGAGTGTACACATGCTCAGTTTCATTACAATGTGTGTTATCGACAGACTTTCTTATCTGTATACAAAAATGACATCTTCCTCATGCATCAAACTTCATCTACTCTGAAGCCAAATAGGGAGACTGTGTAGAATATAGAGAAGATGTTGAGAGTGTATAACACCTAAATGGAGCAATAAATACTATTTATTATCATCATTACTGTTAAATTGTTCAGTATCATGTTGTCTTTTAACTCCCGCTATAACTACTATGTGAGATTGGTGCCAGAAGATAGATTGTGGTCTGCGGAACTTGCTCTGTGAACATGAGGATCTGATTTCAGATTCCCAGTACCCTCACAAACATAGCATGTACACATCCCGGGGGCTTGACTCACAGTCAGTCCAGCCATGTTGATGAGCCCCACATTTAGGGAGAGAGCTTGCCTGAGAAAATATGGTGACTATGGACTGAGGAAGATATTGTGCATCTTCCTCTGGACTCCACACATGTGACCGTGCTCGGACCTTCACAGTTGGACCTTTGAAAATGTGAGAATGTTTATCCTGATTTGAATTAAATAGTCCTCTGTTGGACACAAAATTCCCTAGTTGCTGTATCTTTCTTTTTTTTTTTTTTTGGGTTTTTCGAGACAGGGTTTCTCTGTGTAGCCCTGGCTGTCCTGGAACTCACTCTGTAGACCAGGCTGGCCTCGAACTCAGAGATCCGCCTGCCTCTGTGCTGTATCTTTCTATTTTAAAGAAAGCATATCTCTGAGTCCAACTTGTGTATGAAATATCTGCACAATATGAATTTTACTCCTTGTGGGTTGTTTCTGTTCAACTTTTTTTCCTGTTCTGAGAACTTGAAGAATCTTTTCCCCTTATGTTTTCATCTTGTAAAGGAGGGTTTTGGGATTATCTCTTGCTGTGAGGTGATCCTTCTTAGGCTCCAGGTTGACTTCACATTTCAAGTTCTGTTTTCTTGAACAGATTTACTGTTGGTTCAGACTTCTTGTCAGGACTCTTAGAATGAAAAGAGGTTTATCTCTGGCAGATTTGGCACAACTGACTGTGCCTATGGCTTCTCCTTCACTTTTAAGGCTTGATTTGTTTTTCAGATACTGCTTGCTGCTCAAATCCTTCTTGTCCCATTAATAGGTGCACTTTCTTCCATACTATGCACTGACATAGTGCATTCCAAGGTAAGTAAGTCTTCCTATCCTCCTAGTTTCCAGCATACTAGTTGACTTTTCCAGGGTGTCAGTGGATACACCTTGCAATGCTTTTCTCAGTTGAATGTATGTATATAAGTATATATGTTATCGGTCTATGTGCTGGATTTTATAGATCTCTCTCAAGTACATCATTTGCTTTAACATATTTACTTCCCTTTCTTTCCCTCCAATCTCCCTAGATACTTCACTCACTTCTGTTGGTGTCCTCCCTTCTGCCTGTCTTCCTTCTGGTTCATATAAGTTACTTTTGGGCACAGATGTGCCTGCTTGTGTGTGCACATGTTTGTGGAGAACACAAGTCACACTCTGGGATCAGTTTCAGGAGGTGGCCACTCTGGGTTTTGAGACAGAGTATCTATCTCATTGGACTGTAATTCTCAAATGTGTCTAGTCTGGCTGTCCATCAAGACTCTGGAAGTCTCTCTGTCACCTGCCTTAGGAACACAGGTCACCACACCTGGGTTTTGCTTTGTATGGATTCTTTCTCCATCCCATCCCACAGCCTCATTTCAGTGATTGCTTCAAAGGCCCTCTCTGCCTCCTTCTCTATCCCTTCACATCCTGGACTTCAGTGATGGCTTGGCTGGATTACAAATTATCTCTCCTACATCCTCTTCTTCTCTACCCACAAGGCTGAGTTATAATAAACCCAAGCATGGTCCCAGCATCCTCTGAAACTCCCTCTGAGTCCATCCATGGGGGATGCCTTTATTAGGTGAAAATGATCACCCTGCTGAGATCCCTACTCCAGATATTTACAGAGGCCTATCCCTAAACCCCTCCCCATCCCACCCCAGTACAAAGCTCAGTCCCCTTCAGGGAGATCAACTCCTTCCTGTCATATCTCATCCCCCAAGACTTGCACAGCAATCTTCAGGAAGACTAACAGGATTTATTTTATTTTATTTTATTTTATTTTGCCAGTTTGGGTAAGCAGTATGCTTGTGTTAGCTCCTGGAAGGCAATTTCTCCTAATTTCTCCCTGGATGGACAAATCTCTGTGCCCTGAGGTTTTCTGGATGAGTGTCATCCATGAGATCCCTAACAAGGTGGTTAAACGTGGCTTTGATAGTGAAATGATCCAATTAGAGCTGGATTACTTTATGTTAAAAGTGGGTTTATTGGGAAGCTACTCCCATGTGACCCCAAGGAGCAAGGGCAGGGAAGTCGCCATGGGGAAAGAGGGGTGGGGAGGGGAGAAGAGGGAGTGAAAAAGAAAGAAGCAGGTTTACACATGCAGAAGAAAAGAGGAGTAGAGAGAGAGAGAACCCAAAATATCTGGATTATATAGGGAGGAGTCTCGGGGTTGGGACTAAGGGATGCTGAGAGAACCTGGAAGCCAGGTCTGCTTTGCTTATGTAGAATATGCACCTCAGACCCTTGTCCCAGTCAGAAAAACAAAGACAGGACAGGAGGCACAAGCTGCTGCTCCCTTACTTGACAGCTTTGAGGCGCAAGTGAGGGGAGACTTCAGATCACCAGGGTCCTAAAGTTACTGGGAAAGCACTTTGATGAATGACCCAGACAGGAAGTAAGGTGTCACCACCCAAGCCCAGTGTGTGTCGATGAGGCTGGGTGTCCTGATCAATCCACAGGGAGACAATTTCCTGTGTCACATCCTGCACTAATACTGGGCATTAGCACACAGGAAGCCTGTGGAAACCTACCGAGTCAGTTCATTGACCCACTCCACATGCTGCTAGAGGTGTAACTCGGGGTTACAGTGCTTGCCTATCTTGCATGGTCCTTGCTTTTATCTCCATCAACACACACACACACACACACACACACACACACACACACACACACGCGCACACACTGTGGACATCCCTTCTATGCTTTGCCTAACAGTTACCTAGCAACAGCAAGGCAGGCCTGTCCTGCCATAAAAGCGACTGTTTGGACCCTCCCTCTCTCTCTCTGTCTCCCTCTGATACTCTGCCCCTTTTCTCTGTAACCCTCTTCTCCCTCTTGTCCCTTCCTCCTCTTCCTTTCTTCAGGTGTTCATGGAAGACTTCTTCTTCTTCTTCTGCTTCTGCTTCTGCTTCTGCTTCTGCTTCTGCTTCTGCTTCTGCTTCTGCTTCTGCTTCTTCTTCTTCTTCTTCTTCTTCTTCTTCTTCTTCTTCTTCTTCTTCTTCTTCTTTTCTTCTTCTTCTTCTTCTTCTTCTTCTTCTTCTTCTTCTTCTTCTTCTTCTTCTTCTTCTTCTTCGTCTTCTTCTTCTTCTTCTTCTTCTTCTGCTTCTTCTTCTTCTTCTTCTTCTTCTTCTTCTTCTTCTTCTTCTTCCTCTTCTCCTCCTCCTTCTCCTTCTCCTCCTCCTCCTCTTCTTCCTCTTCCTCTCTCTCTCTCTCTCTCTCTCTCTCTCTCTCTCTCTCTCTCCCCCCATCTCCTTACTATCTCTGCCTCTACTTCCTTCTCAACTCCCTTTCCCAGGCCTTAAATAAAACCTATCCTATACTGCACCTGTGAGAACCCTGTCAGAAACAGCAGGCCAGCTCCCCATGACCAAGGGGGGGACACAGCTGGACAGGAACTTTCCATTCTGTCCATGACTGCCTGGGGTAAGGACAGATACAGAAATGGGCTAAACAGAACTACCCTGCCTAGGGTTAGGACAGAGAGGGAAGTGACTAAAAGACAATGCTAGGAAATACCACGAGTACCACAAGGTGGGCAGGACAGGGCTGAATGGCAGAGACAACCTCCCCATTCGAGTTGACCAATAATTTTAAATGTTGCTCAGGGTAACCAATCACAGTCGTCCAACTCAGGTGACCACTGAACTCCCTGCCAAAAAGTTTATAAAAAGGGTATGCTTTGTGAGCTTGGGGTCTCCTCTTGCCTGCATGCTGGGGGACCTCAATGTACATTGAAACATTATACTTCTTGTGAATTGCAGCAATTCCGGTCTCTGTGGCCTTATTGAGTGGGGGTCTTCCGATGAACTCTAACACACCCATCCTATGGTTAGTACCTAGTAGGAAGGGACTGTGTTTAGAAACACCACGTGTTACTACAAAACATATCCTTGGGTTTATAAACTACACCCAACACATATACAAACACAGCGACACAGCCACACACACAGTGAGTTACCTTAGTCTTGGGAAGGGGGAGGAATACAGCTGAAATCTTCTGTGGGTGTTTGATATATCCCCATAGAGAAATTCATCCATTTCTCATGACCCATTCGTGAGAATTGCCTACACTGCAGTACAGACTCTTCAAGAACACAGGTGTAACACAGAAGTGGAACATGGCTACTACAGATTACACCCCAGTGTGTAGTGAGCTCCAGCACCAAAAGGTAAATCAGTCGATTTATATATATAATTAAACCCTGAGCCATAGTGGACAGTGGTAGAAGAGAGTGGTTCCAAGAAGAGAAGAAATCTGTAAGTTTATGTTTCTCCAGTCTGATTTTTTTTTAAATTTCATTTTATTTAGTTTAAATGCATGTGTCATTTTACTGACTGTATCTGCTCTATTGCTTTAACTTCTGTTTGTGTGTTGTGTGTATATGTGCCTGCATATACCTGTATGTTCCTGTGCATGTGTGTGGAGGCCAGAGATAGACTTTGGATGCTGTCCTTCATTCGCCACTAACCTTTGTAACTGCCCGCAGTTACATCAAACAGATTACCTGGTGAGAAAAGAATGAGACCAAGACAACAGTTGCTGATCAAGGCCCCAAATTTTAATGGCTGATTCAGAATTTAAAGTTGGGGGCAAAACCCTTCCCCCCAAGGTTCGAGGGTCTGTTCAGGAGAACCGGTTTGGCTACTTCAGCGGGCGTTGGCGCTACTGCTCAGCGGGTCACCTGCTTAATTCAGGAAGTTGTAGATCTGTAAGAACAATGGACTTCACTTTGGTTCCTCCTAGGTGGAGGAAGTTGTGACTAGCACTGAGGTTTGGAATTCCCACTGAAAGACTGCCGGGGGTGGGGGCACAATTCCTCCCTTTTGATTTATTAAAAATTGACTGGACTGGGGCAAAAGATTTACTTATGCTCAATAGTCCTGTCTGAGAATTATGGTGGCTGGTAGCCCCACCTGTCTTAGTCAGAATTCTAGACTTTCTCTTACCCATCTTTGGAAATGCATGTGTAGCTTGTTTGTATTTATCTGCACAAGCACAACCTTTAGCATTTATTATAAATAAACTCGGCCTATAGGCACAAATTCCTGCCTTAGGTTGGAAAGATCATAGAATCTCAGTTGTCCATCTTTGACTATAGGCCTTCATGAAACATCTTTTCCCCAATACAGACCAAGCCACAAAAAGGACCTACAAATATGAACTCAGTGCATAGGAACAAAACAGGATTAACTTGTCTCTGGAAGTCCCAAGGTATCCAATTAAGTTGCAAATTAGCAGCTATTAGACACAAAGCCTGGCTTCCCAGTGTGGGGGAGGTGGTTTTGAGAATCAACAGAGAGATTGTTACTTCTCAGGTAAGAGCCTGGTAAGCTGGCTGATGATTTTGAACCATCCTCGTAACTGGAATCATATTTACTAGAAGATCCAGGATCTGTGTCCACTTGATGAACCAATCTTTCCAGCAGCCATTGGGCTTGAAAGACCCTCAGTCCAGAGGACCCTTGCTCTTGTCTGGGAAGTGCACCGCCCCAGGTACACTCACAAGAAACGATCCTTAATGCAAACTGCAAGAGGATTTTATTCAGGAGCCAGTTAGCTGGGGCTCAGCTCGTACCCCACATAGGAGGGGAGGAGAAGAGCCCTGAGCCTAAAATCACACAAGCTTATAAAGGTAAAAACCACAAAATTCGGGATGGGAGGGGGAGTAGGAACTTCTAGTCAGAAGCACTTCTCACAGGGCTCATGTTCCTTATCTGACACAGGCAGCTGTAGTTC
Source organism: Tokudaia tokunoshimensis (assembly GCA_036184795.1). Taxonomy (NCBI): domain Eukaryota; kingdom Metazoa; phylum Chordata; class Mammalia; order Rodentia; family Muridae; genus Tokudaia; species Tokudaia tokunoshimensis. The sequence goes on along the minus strand of BTHU01000006.1, from coordinate 29,812,781 downwards.
TCAGGGTTGTTCTGCAAGTTCTCACCCTGTGGGCACTCCCTCAGAGTTCACAAGTTCAGATTCTCAGGCCCCAGAGGAAGAGGATCCAACTTAAAATTTTTCATTCTTTCAGGCTCCGTCTTCTTTTTGTGGAAAAAACACAAACAGAACCTCTTCCCCATATTAAAACAGGGTCTGGACCATTCCATGTATTAGTTAAAGGGTCCTGCCATTTAACCATGGATTATGAGCTGGAAGTGACTGGATACCAGTGGCGATCTGCTGCAGACTGACCTTTAGCATCAGTTTGTAAAAAAATTCAGAACAAATAAGACAAAAGCAAGATGTGCTTTGAAAATGCTTCCATTATCTGTTCAGATTATATATAACATGGATTTCATAATGACTTTTTCATGTACATATATGGCGTGCATTTGTTATACTAAGGTTCTGGTTCCCTCTCTTGTTCTTTTTCATGCCTGCTCATTTCCTTCCTTCTCCCAACATACTTCTATGTTTATCTCTAATATCTCTATTTTCATTTTATCTATCTTATGAAATTATAAAATAATAGTATATAATTGTGAAGAGCCCTTGATGCCCCTTCAAGGATATTGGTGAGTATATTTTTTACATTGGCCTAGGAGGACAAGGCAGTAGGCTCAGATAAGAATATTTACATTGGGCTAGGAGAACAAGGGAGTAGGCTCAGACAAGAATATTTTCATCAGGCTAGTGCAAGGCTCTAGATGAATACAGCCAAGAAATGTACTGTGTTCCTTGTATCTTGCTCATCCTGATAAACTCCAGACATAGTGACCTGGAGACAATGGCAATAGGACAGGCTGATAGTAACACAGCTCCTGAGCCCCTTCAGTCAAGTGAACCCAAAGATCAAGGTCCTAGAAACCTCTCTATTTCAGATTTCATGCCCTTACCCAACTAATAAGGGAAATACAATCCATCTACCCCCCTCCCTCCTTAAGCCTCAGAAGAGACTTTAACTAAAATGTCTGCTCCTCCTGCCCCTCCCTCCCCCACTCAAGAGCAATGCTCCATTAAAAAAACAAAGAAACTACCACCTGCCCCTTCCCCCACTCCACCCCCTAATCCAACCAAAGAGAGGTATCTACCCCCCTTCACCAAGTCATAAAAGTAAAATACCTTCACCACCTCCCCCCATCCAACCAGAGAGAGGTATCTCTCCTCCCCCTTCTCCAAGCCATAAAAGCAAAATACCTTCCAAACTCATAGACAAGCCCCACCTAACTCCATAGTCCCTTACCCTCAACCATCTACCACCCAACAACTTTGCAAATTTTGAGACTCCCTTACAAAAACTAACCTCACCTCCCATGCTACGCAGGAGTCTGAGACAAAACTAGAAAACCCAACTGCTCAAGCATACCAAGTTAATATCAACCCCAGTCAGCATAGACCACTTAACTGGTACCTACTCCAAGTCTCAGACTTAAAAGAACTCAGGCAGGCGGTGAAAGAAGATGGTATCCACTCACCCTGGACAAAATCTCCCCTGCAAAGCCATATTGCCAACCTAAATACCTTCCAAGATTGGAAGGATATTTGTCGTTCTTCCCTCCCTGGCCCCATGTTTATAGAATGGGAAGCCTTCTTTTGAGATGAATGCCATCAACAAGTCAGGCAAAACCAGGGCAGCGGTGACACCCCACGGGGTTTTAATGAACTCTTTGGCCAGGAAGACTTTTCCACTGGAGCACAACAGGCATTTCAGCCAGCAGGGTACAGCAAGTCTGCCTCTGTGCAACCCAAGCTTGGGACAGGATCACTCAACCCTCAGGGTCACAAGACTACACCTACAATGCTATTTTGTAGAGTAAAGAAAATCACATATGAATAAGAACTTCCTAATTGCATTTAGAACACATTGTATATTGTGCGAACTGTTCTTGTTTTCTTCTAAACAACACAATTTTAACACCTAGTGTGTTTAAACCAACAGTACATGTGAACTCTAAAAGAAACAGTCTACTGGTTATTAGCACAGAGAGGAGCAAGAATGCATTCACGTTGTAGTGTGCTTTGTGTAGCGTCTATGTTAAAGCACTTTTCTTCCAGCTATAATGCAGTTGTACAGTTTTCTCTGAGAAATGCATTTGAAAATACAATAAAGTAGTGAAATACAGTGTTATAGAGTAAAGAAATTCACATACGGTTAAGATCTTTCTAGTCACATTTAGAACATATTGTGTATTGTGTGAAATGTTCTTATTTTCTTCTAAACAACACACTTTTAACACTTGGTGTGTTTAATCTGACAGTAAATGTGAACTCTAAAAGAAACACTCTTCTGGTTATTAGCACAGAGAGGATCACACATGCATTCACATTGTAATGTGTTTTGTGTAGCATCTATGTTAAAGCACTTTTCTTCCAGCAATAGTGTATTGTACAGTTTTCTCTTAGAAATGCATGTGAAAATACAATATAGTAATGAAATACAGTGTTGCATGGTAAAGACAATCACATATGAATAAGAACTTCCTAATCACATTTAGAACATGATATTATGTGAAACATTCTTATTTTCTTCTAAACAACACACTTTTGACGCCTTGTGTGTTAAACACATAGTACATGTGAACTCTAAATGAAACACTCTTCTGGTTATTAGCACAGAGAAGAACAAGCAAGCACATTGTAGTGTGTTTTGTGCTGCATCTGTGTTAAAGCACTTTTCTTCCAGCTATAATTCATTGTACAGTTTTCTCTGAGAAATGCATGTGAAAATTCAATGAAGTAATGAAATACAGTGTTGTAAAGAAATTCACATATGATAAAGATCTTTCTAATTGCTTTTAGAACAGATTGTGTATTTTGCGAACCGTTCTTGTTTTCTTCTAAACAACACACTTTTAACGCCTAGTTTGTTAAAACTCACAGTACATGTAAACTGTAAAAGAAACACTCTTCTGGTTATTAGCACAGAGAGGAACAGGCATGCATTCACGTTTTAGTGTGTTTTGTGTTGCATCTATGTTAAGGTACTTTTCTTCCAGCTATAATGCATTGTACAGTTTTCTCTGAGAAATGCATGTGAAAATACAATAAAGAAATGAAATACTATGTTGTAAAGAAAATCACATATAAATAAGAACTTCTTAATCACATTTAGAATGTGACGTTTATTATGCAAAACGTCCTTATTTTCTTTTTTCTGCTTAATTTGCATTTTATTTATTTTTATAAGAAATTTGCTTTATTTACATTTCAAATGGTATCCCCTTTCCATGTTACCCCTCTGAAAACCCCCATCCCCTCCCCCCCTCCTCCTGCTCACCACCCCTCCCCCGCTATTTCCTGACTTGCATTCCACTGTTCTGGGGAATGGAGCCTTCACAGGACCAATGGCTTCTCCTCTCATTGATGTCTGAAATGGTCATCTTCTGCTACATATGTTGCTGGAGCCATGAGTCCCTCCATGTGTACTCTTTGGTTGGTGGTTTAGTCTCTGGGAGCTTAGGGGTTACTGGTTGGTACATATTATTGTTCCTCCTGCAGGGCTGCAAACCTCTTCAGCTCCTTGAGTCCTTTCTCTAACTTCTCCACTGGGGACCCTATGCTCATTCTATTGGTTGGCTGTGAGTCATGAGTATTTTGATTCACTTTCCAATAAGGATCAAAGTATCCACACTTTGGTCTTCCTTCTTGAGTTTCATGTGGTCTGTGAGTTGTATCTTGGGCATTCCGAGCTTTTGGGCTAATATCCATTTATCAGCGAGTGCATACCATGTGTGTTCTTTTGTGATTGGGTTACCTCACTCAGGATGATATTTTTTAGTTTCATTCATTTGCCTAAGAATTTCATGAATTCATTGTTTTTAGTAGCTGAGTAAATGTACCACATTTTCTGTATCCATTCCTCTGTTGAGGGACATCTGGATTCTTTCCAGCTTCTGGCTATTATAAATAGGGCTGCTATGAACATAGTGGAGCATGTGCCCTTATTACATGTTGGAGCATCTTCTGGGTATATGCCCAGGAGTGGTATAGATAGATCCTCAGGTAGTGCTATGTCCAATTTTCTGAGGAACCACCAAACTGATTTCCAGAGTGATTTTACCAGCAATGGAGGAATGTTCTTCTTTCTCCACATCCTCTCCAGCATTTGCTGTCCCCTGAGTTTTTGATCTTGGACATTCTGACTGGTGTGAACTGGAATCTCAGGGTTGTTTTGATTTGCATTTCCCTGATGATTAAGGATGTTGAACATTTCTTTAGGTGTTTCTCAGCCATCTGGTATTCCTCAGTTGAGAATTCTTTGTTTAGCTCTGTACCCATTTTTAATAGGGTTATTTGGTTCTCTGGAGTCTAACTTCTTGAGTTCTTTATATATATTGGATATTAGCCCTCTATTGGATTTAAATATCTTAGGTTATAAATGTGTGCTTTGTAATAGGAAGACAAAAAGAACATTTCTTATCATAAACATCGCATACTAAACACATTCATTTCCATTCTGATTTTTAATTTCTTTATTTCAGTTCGTGAACATTGTGTGTCATTACTTTGTTGTATTTTCACATTTCACAATAAAATTCCTTATAGCTGAAAGAAAAGTACTTTAACATAGTTGCTATACAAATCACAGTACAATAACCTGAAGAATATTTTGTTGAGTGTTCCTATGTACAGTTAGCTTTAAATGTCTTAGGTGTTAAATATATGTTTTTATGATGATAAGAATTTTTCTCAAAATATATGTCATTTTCTAAAAGCAAGCAGCATGCTCTGTTTCAGAAAGCCTTATTTTTTTATGAGAATACAGTAAGTCATTACTTTCTTGTATTTTCACAGAAACTTCTCACTGAACACTGTATAATTCACTATAGCTTAAAGAAAATTACTTTAACACAGACGCTAGACAAAACAAAATACAGTGTTCAGGCCTGTGTGTTACACTCTGTGATAAGAATGAGAACAGTGTTTAGTTTATTGTTTCCATGTAGAGTTAGCTTTAATTATTTTAGGTGTTAAATGTATGTCTTTAAAAAGACAACAACTTTTCTCAAAAAAGACATAATTTTCAACATGCAGTCAATAAGATCTGCTTTGTAATTGCTTTATTGTTACAGAACACACTGTAGCATTATTTCCTTCTATTTTCACATACCATTTCACAGAAAACAATACAACCATTAATAACTGAAAGAAAATTACTTTAACAGAGACATCACAATAAACAGTACCATGTGCATGCCTGTGTGTAACTCTCTGTGAAAAGAAACAGAAATGCGTTTTGTTTAGTGTTTTTTATGTACAGTTAGCTTTTAAATATATTAGGCTTCAAGCATCTTTTTGAGAATATGGTAAGAATTCTTCTCTAAAAAGATGTCATCTTCAAAATGCATTTAGTAGTTCTGCTTTGGAATTGCTTTATTTTTGTAGAAGAAGAGAGTATTTCATTACTTTCCTGTATTTTCTTTCTTTCTTTTATTTCCAGAAACAATGCTAACTCAATTGCTGTGTGCATCCACTAGAATCCTAATCTTGTAAGCCATATTAAATCTAAGTCTTGGGGATTCGCCATATAAGCTGGGAGACACTACTTACTACATCTTGTCCTCATGCTTTCCCTGTCCAAAAGCCCCTATCTCTCTCCTGCTTCCTCTCTTCCCTGTCCAACCTGGAAGTCCTTCCTACTCACCCTGTGATTGGTTCCTTTAGTCATTCGAGGAAGGTTCACAAGAAGTCACCTGAGTCTATGACTCATTCCTAGTTCTGGACAGCTCCTCCTCGGAAAGCAGAATTAACATGAAAATACAGCACCAGGGCCATCCACAACACTTGTCCACTTAAAACACTCTTTTATCTCAGATATAAATTGAGCACAACTATTACCATTTTGTAATTTATAAAGTACAAGACAGGCCTAACACCCAGTCCATCATTTTTGTCAATAAAATAGAACACTGTCATATATCCTAACTTAAAAGACTTATAATTCTATACCTGACTTATGTCCTGACTTTAGATTGTATACCATCTGAAAACCATCCTCTCAAATCTCAATGTTAAATAGCCTGAGTTGGATATGAAACTATAAGTAGTCTTTTAACCCTGTTAGAAATCCAAAAATGACCAACATTTCTGAAAATATAGGACGCCTAACACAGCTTCCAGAACTGGGACAAACTGTAGAGACAGCTGCCTACCTATACAGTTCCAGTAAGTCAGGAAGTTGGATCATCAGTCTTCAGCCTCCTGGCCCAGGATATTCTGACAGACCTTGAAAAACAGAAATTATTAAGGACTATCTTATTCTGTCTCAGCAGAACTAAGCTGTCCTAATCTGTAAATTGTATCCTTTCAAGAACAGTACAGGTTTGCAGGAGAGATTGGCAATTTCTGCCCAGTGGCCACCTAGCTACAGTGCACAGCCTCACCTGGGCGTAAGATGCTCAGCTGCTTCTTTGAGTTCATGAGTGGGAAGCTATTAGGAGCAGATTTGTCTCAACAACAAGTGAATAAATAACATGAAATGTCACATTCTGTGGATTTCTGACATTTTTGAAAGTCAACTATCTATGTAAAATCTGGACAGTTGTCCATTAACTACCCTCAGCTATTTCTAATTAAAATATCTGAAAACACCCTAATAATAAACTCAGAGTCATGAATTTGCTATTAGGCCCTTAACTCACAGGCTTAAACATCACAGATAAGTTTATAATGGCATTTATAGAAGGACTGGGGCCAAACCTTGTACTTTTAAAATTTTTGTATCAATAGAAGAAATTTATACCAATGAAGACCTTGATTTTGCATCAAAAAAAATTCTATACTAAAATAAGAAATGATGTCTTCAACTTAGCAACAATTATAAAGATTTTTACCAAATGAGATTATGGCTATACAATCAATTCTAGCTATTTCCTTCCTGCTCAAATTATGGCCATTTCTAAATTCCCCAGAAAAGCAGCTTTAGAATAACTACCTACTGCACCCCAAGTTCAAGGAACTGGGACGATGACTCTTCATACCTTCTTCAAGCTGACCATGGGTGTTCAGATAGTTTTGAAGGGGGGAAGGGTGGGGAAAATCGGGGAGTGGGTTGGCCTTAAGAAGGCCACACTAACGATTGATTTAGACAGAAAGCAGTCAGCATTCCCCTTGGAAATGCCCTAATGCTGAGTTTAGCAGCAGCACTCCTCTTCACACACACACCCCCCCCCCGCAAACAATACTCTCTCCAGCACAGCTGCTTTCTGTCTTTGGAGAAAGCAGAAAATTAATATCCTTGACAGGATAAGACCCCTATCCTTAAGCTATGGAAAAGGGACAACCAAGCATTCCCAGCAGTCAAAAAGAGATATAACACCTGTGGCCAGCTTGTAGCAACAGGAAAGAATACACTGGTCACTGATAACAGGACAAGTTATTCCTTCCCAGGTCAAAAAGGTCCTTTTCCAGATGAATGGTCTCTCCTTGCTGTCTGAACAAACATTATCAGTTTGAAGGATAGCATTCTTTTACCCCTTACCCAATCATGTAACATCAAGGCTAGAAAGCCCTAGCTTGTGCATTTCCCACATATAAACCCTAAGCCCCTAGATTTGGCCATAACATTACTAACCTGCCAAGCAGGGAGGGTTGCATCCAAGGTCCAAACTTGAATAAAAAGACTCCTGTGTACTTGCATCAGCATTGTGGTCCTTGATGGTCTCCTGGGATTCTCAAGAGCTGGGCATTACAGTTGCAGCATCAGTCTTCAGCCTTTTGGCCCAGGATCCTTTGACAGACCTATGTAAAGCAAAGTTAGAAAAGAATGATTACTCTGTCTTGGCAGAGCTATCAGTTGACTATTCTGCATAATGTGTTCTTCTCCTGGAAAATAATTTTTTTTGGAGATAAATTGAGGCATTTCTTGCTTAGTGGCTATCTTGCCATAACTGGAACAACTCCATTGATGTTTCAATTTCTTTGAACCAAGAAGGGGATGCTGTCAGGAGCAGATATGTCTCTATAGTCAAATGATCTTTCATAATGAAACATCTTAAATGCCATATGCTGTGGAATCTGATGCTTTTGAAGAACATTTATGTAAAGTATATCTGAACTGCTAAACTTTAACTATTCTTAGTAATTTCTATTTGACTAAATTGAAAACATTATAATCAAACTAGAATCTAACTATGAGTTCATCCTTAACTCATGTTCTTCACGAGGTAAAAGTAAATTGTCAGTCCCTGATGTATCTTCTTTATGGGCAGCCTGGAAGGTTGGTAACCGCCTTTGATAACGTTCCCTAACTAATTTAATTTTTTTATTAGGAACATGACCGGTTTCTTGGCCAGACTCTGAAACTAGGGTGACCTTAATTCCTGTTTTCCACTGCTATAACAGATCTCTTCCCCACAAATTAATGCCTATACCAGTCACATGTGGCTTCAATTTTTCCTACTTGATCTTCAGATCCTGTACATTTAAGCCTTATGTTGCTTTGCTTTATTTAGGATAAAGTCCTAACTCCTTAAACTTGGATGTCTACTTCTTGAAGTGGCCAACTTGCTGGCCAAGATTTTGAAGAGATAATGATGACATCTGCTCAAGTATCAACTATTTCTTCAGTCTCAATATTGAAGTATTCTTAGTTTTGACCTCTATAGAAGTTTGCCAAAATATTCGTTTTTGGCCTCCTTTTAGGTTTTTTGAATTGTCTATAGAATTTGTCTCAGCCTTGTTATCTGGTCTCGCAACATCTGATTTAGAGCAGTGATGTTTAATGGTCCTGAGGAAGAGAACTCTCCCTGCATGTCATTGGAGCTTGCAAGAGGCCCCCTGGGAGTTTTTTGGTAAGGCATTGCCCCATTTGTCCCTTCTCTATATTCCTTAGCCAAATGTTGGACATTGCCACATCTTTGACATATTCCAGAAGGCACAGACCCCCTTTGGGGATTAATTTGTTTTTTCCTGCAATTTATTCCGAGATGACCCTGCTCACCACAATTGAAATATTTGAAATTCTGTGTCATCTCTCTGTCTCTAGTTACAGCTTCTCTTATTAAGGTCATATCAGGTGAACGAAGTCTAACATCAGCTGTATTTCTAATCCACTCACTGATTGATGTTGACCTTGCCCTCAGTGGTCTGATTACTTTCTTGCATTCAGCATTCACATTTCCAAAAGCTAAAGACTCTATTATTGCCTATTTATTTTATGTATGTGAGTACACTGTTGCTGTCTTCAGACACACCAGAAGAGGGCATAGGATCCCATTAAAGATGGTTGTGAGCCACCATGTGGTTGCTGGGAATTGAACTCAAGACCTCTGGAAGAGCAGTCATCTTAACCACTGAGCCATCTCTCTAGCCCTTACTGGCGAATCTTATAAACTTCTTTCCACAGTTGATGTCAACCTCTGCAGAATGTCAGAGAAGGATTCCTCTGGACCTTGCATGACTTGAGGAAAGGGTTCATTTCAAGTCTTTTCCCTGATTCTGTGTCATTTTCCCAGGCATTTAAGGCTGACAAGAGACACAATGTCAAGGTTTCTTTATCATATGCAGCCCACACCTCTATCTCAGCAAAGTAACCTTCACCAAGCAGCTGATCTTTAGCAATATCTCTAGCCCTGGTTCTGTATTGTTATATTATCTCCTTTGCCTCTTCTCCCCACCATGAGAACCATCATAAATATGATGCCTGCTCTGGTATTGCTTTTGCCATATCCTTCCATTCTTGAGGGATTGTTATATTTTTAATAGGTCAAGAAGTCAGGATTAGTTTTAAAATGAATGCATTCCAAAATCAGTGACATTTCCTTAAATTTTCTCATTTCTAACACATTCATGGGTTGCTATTCAAATTTCTGATAACCCTGTGGATGAACAAGGTCTGGAGGTCTTTGTTGTATAATAACCGGATAAAATAAATTTTTTAAATAACCTTTTGTTGGCTTTCTCTAATTTTATCTTCTGTGCTCCTGAGCCATCTCTCTGTCTTTTGTTTGGGTTGCACTCAGGCAGCCTGCAGTGCCAACAGTTGGGAGAGAAGTTCTGGATATCCTGTGTCCTGTTTAGATGCAGGGGATATGGGGGAGCTAGCAGAGCAGCTCACTGTGTCTGCTAGAAAACTACCTCAGAGATAGTTGTGCTCCAAAGTTTCCAGTCCCTCCAGAGATTCAGGGAATCTGACTTCAATGCTGTCCAAGTCCCAGCTCAAAGCTTGGGTGCTGCCCCTAGCTGTAGATGTCTGCTTGGGTCTTGAGTATAGAGCCTCTCTGGAGCTCTCTGTAAACCCTTCAGACCCAGTCAGCTTTTAATCCACACACTGCTACAGCCTTAGCTCACTGCTCCAGTTGTTTATTGAAGGGGGCACAGTGGACTTTTATCTCAGGTTAATTGGGTTCTGATTGATATGATCGATGTCAATTGGTTGCAGTAAATCTCCAACCCCAATAAGTCCATGTAAAAACCACATGACTCAGATACAATATTTATAAGCTATACACTTAGTTTGGGGAGTTCTACCACTACATTAATCTATTCCCCAGCTACAAGATCCCTTGATACTTGCAGTCTCTCCAGGCCTTGTGGCTCTGCTCCATCTTCCTTCCACATCCTCTTCCTCTGTCCTTTTTCCTCTACTCTCTAAAACCTCCAGCCTCTCCTTTCCCTTCCACTGCCCAATCACAGGAGCTAGCCCTTATTTGACCAGTTAAAATGGAAAGAAGGTTCACATGAAATCACCTGAGTGTGTCATCCACTCCTCATGGGGGCAGCACCTCTTGAAGAAGCAAAATTAACATCAGAATACAAAGAGCACCAGGGAAACCCACAAGAGAGAGTCAGGATAGCAAATGGGAATCAGCAGCAGAGGTGGCAAGATCTAGCAAAAACAGTCAAGCCTCCAACAAATTGGCACCCGTCAGCAAGGGCAGCCCAGATCAGTTGGGATGTCAACAGAAGTTCTCTACTATGCCACTCTCAATGAAGTGAAGATCAGCAAAGAGAGGACAACAATGAAGAATCACAAAGCTACCTATGCAAGTGCATATTCAGTCAATTGAGTTCTATTTACACTTTCTCCAAATATCTCATGTTTTGCCACCAGTTTTGCCCTCAGGAAAACACCCCATGAGTTGGCCTCACCACATGAGTCTCTATCAGCAAAACAGTACATGAGACTGTATCACCTGACATGTCCACAAACTTCTAATTCATGTCCTTCTTTTGTTTAAAATTTGTCCTTTTCTCTAATAAAGACAATCTATGTAAAAAAAATATAAGAACTATGTAAATAGCACTTTGCATCATACCTTAAAGAAATAGCTTATGTACAATATAGACTATCAAAACAACCCAATTTTCCATTAATATACAATAAAAACCCTAAATCCTCATGAGTATACAATAAAAACAAAAGAACCTTAAGTTTCTATCAGTATATAATAATTTAAAACTACCCACCCTAGATGATAACAACCATAATTTATAAAACAGTCAAAACAATCCATCCCAATTTAGGGAATTCTTAAAATTCATTCATGCTGACTTGGGGTAAAGAATACCTGATTGTAGCCCAAGAAAAAAATACAGTTAATCTGAAGAAAAAAAAGTGAAAGGAAACTAGCTGTACATTTGTTTTACTATTTCTTTTTTCATCCAGCCTATGTTTTTGTTGTCGAATATATGTGTTGTCTGTCAAATCACCCAATTTGCTAATTAAGACATTCATGTCTAAGCCAGGCAGTGGTGGCACATGCCTTTAATCCCAACACTTGGGAGTCAGAGGCAGGCAGATCTCTGAGTTCAAGGCCAGCCTGGTCTACAGAGTGAGTTTCAGGACAGCCAGGGCTACACAGAGAAAACCTGTCTCAAAATAAATAAATAAGCCGGGCGGTGGTGGCGCACGCCTTTAATCCCAGCATTTGGGAGGCAGAGGCAGGAGGATTTCTGAGTTCGAGGCCAGCCTGGTCTACAGAGTGAGTTCCAGGACAGCCAGGGCTACACAGAGAAACCCTGTCTCTAAAAAACCAAAAAAAAAAAAAATAATAATAATAAATAAATAAATAAATAAAAGACATTCATGTCTCAGCGGATAAGAGGTTTTCCCTGGTCAGATCTAATCTTTATAAGTTTTGTTGACAACTATATTTTTTCATTCCCTGTAAACACATAAGCATAAACATGGCCCCATTTTAAAAATATTGTAGGTTTCCATTCCAAGGTCAATACATCCTATCCTCATAGTGTATTAGTTTGCCTAGTTCTTCAGTTTTTGCGATAACTCAGCGTCGTTCAGCTGCTGCTGTTCATTTTCACCAACATTAAGAAAATTTAGACTTCACATGGCATTATTTCCCTGGGTGTTTAGAACAATCAACCTTTTCAGAACTTAAAGCAGTTGCCAATTGAAACCCTGAGTATGTGTCAATGATATTGTGTATATATTTTTGTTTTCCAACTTCTACACCATGGAAAACATCCACCTGCTAGATTAATTTCTTCTGGTACCCCTAGGATTACTCCCAGTAGGTAATGGAGTTTGATTGTATAGAGAATATGTAGTAATTCTTTTTTATTATTATTTCTTTGTCTTGTTACCAAGTGATGGAAATTTTTTACTTTATGCCTTTCCCATTAACATGATCCTTCTCATGAAATTTTTAGATTCTAAGACATTTTCTATTAGTAATGGTTCAATTTTATCTTTTTCTTGAGCTAATGAACCTGGCAAACCTGTATGAGACAGAATATGAGTAATATATGATGGATAATTTCTACTTCTGATGGCCTGTTGTAATTGTATAAATAGCAAAGTTAATTTGAGTTGTTAGGTACAAATTCAGCCGTCTCTATATGCAAAACAACTCTTTCTTGATATAAAGAAACAGTGATTATGTTAAGAGGTGCAGGATAATCTACTAAGGATTGCATACAATTCCAACTTTTGAACTAATAGATAGGGATATTTGCTGACCTTGCTTATTTTATCTGACTTATAACCTGCCATCCCCATCTTTTTGGCATCTGTGTAAAACATTGGTGCCTCTAGATCTTCTGTTCTCTTTACAATACATGGAAGAATCCAATGAGTTCTTTCAATAAACTGTATATGTCCAATTTGTGGGTATTTTCTATGAATTTTGCCCAAGTAGCTACTACAAGCTTGTGGGGTTAATGGTGTCCCACATCCACTAGGGGATCAGGTTGCTTGGAAGGCAGGACACAGGAAGTTTTGACTGCACTTACCCCATGCTGGCGCCAGGCAGGCATTGGGCTATGGGAAGCCTTGGGACTCTGCACTGGGGGTGAGGATGCACAGTTTGAGGTCCCCAGGATGGTCGGACTGTCGCAGCCAGCTCGGTGTTCCCCGGGCCTGCGTAGAAGCCAGGGCTGTCAGGTTCTTGGACTCTTGGGAACCCCAGGTCCCGCTGAATTCCGTGGAAGAGCTGAGAGTGGAGTGGGGTCCTGTGGGGGAAAAGAGGACAGTGCTCCGGTTGGGTCCCCAGGGGATGAGTCCTTGGCTTGGATTGGTGGAAGCTGTGGCTGGAAGCGCTGAGAGGCCTTCTGCGGGAGATTAGGGGTAGCTATTTAGGCAAAGACCTGCTCCATTGCTCCCCACAGCAGATCCCGATAAAAAGAGACAGACCATGGTTTTAAGGCATTTATTGTCATGGTGGAAAGTTACAATGAGTAAAACTGTACCCCACTTTTTCAGGGAGGTCCTGAGGTTAAATACCTTTTTAGGGAGGAGTGTCTGGAAAGGGAAGTTTGTTGGCTAAGCCTCCAGGCCTTTAGGTACCTCATTAAAATGGAGATTTGTCTTGAGGCTACTTGACATGTCCTCTACCTGTGGAGGGGTCTGGGGCATTGCCCTTATGTGACTGATGGCTACAGACCTACGGAGAGCTGCTGGCCTCATGTCAGGAGCCTGGTGTCCAGGAGTGTGGCAAAATGCCTACCATTCCTTGCAAGGTTATCCCCTGCAGGGTCACCGGGGTTTCCAACCTACCTCAACCAGAAACCAGGCTGCCTTTCACATTCCTACACAATACCTACCTGGTGTGCCAAAGCTTCTTTTCAAATCAGGACCTGTTGTATTTCTACCCTGGGAACACAAGAGGTGCTGGGTGTCCCAAACCGGGACACAAACCAAAATAAACCAGGTCCCTGCACACATGTGTTCTTGTTTGGAGGTGGTGAATCTGGTACCAATGTCAGCAAGCCGTGTTTCCTCTGAGACTCCGGTAACATACTTTCTCACTTTTCTTCATATCTGATAGTGACTAACAGTTCTTGGTATCCCCCTAGCTTATAAATACATTTCTCCTATCTCTGCCATTGTCATCATACACATTTTTGTGTATGTGTCTTCTCACAAGGATAGCAGCAGTCTTGGGTTAGGGGCCCACCTCACCATGCAGTATGCCCTCATCCCAATGACATCTGCAAAGACTGTCTCCAAATAAGCTCTCAGTTACAGATGCAGGAATTTAGAACTGCAGCAACTCAATAACTAATGGGAAGCTAGTCGGTAATACTAATGCTAGTCGGTAATACTAATGCTAGTCGGTAATACTAATGCTAGTCGGTAATACTAATGCTAGTCGGTAATACTAATGCTAGTCGGTAATACTAATGCTAGTCGGTAATACTAATGCTGGTCGGTAATACTAATGCTAGTCGGTAATACTAACGCTAGTCGGTAATACTAACGCTGGTCGGTAATACTAACGCTGGTCGGTAATACTAACGCTGGTCGGTAATACTAATGCTAGTCGGTAATACTAATGCTAGTCGGTAATACCAATGCTAGTCGGTAATACCAATGCTAGTCGGTAATACCAATGCTAGTCGGTAATACCAATGCTAGTCGGTAATACCAATGCTAGTCGGTAATACTAATGCTAGTCGGTAATACTAATGCTAGTCGGTAATACTAATGCTAGTCGGTAATACTAATGCTAGTCGGTAATACTAATGCTGGTCGGTAATACTAACGCTGGTCGGTAATACTAACGCTGGTCGGTAATACTAATGCTGGTCGGTAATACTAATGCTGGTCGGTAATACCAATGCTGGTCGGTAATACTAACGCTGGTCGGTAATACTAATGCTGGTCGGTAATACTAATGCTGGTCGGTAATACTAATGCTGGTCGGTAATACTAACGCTGGTCGGTAATACTAATGCTGGTCGGTAATACTAATGCTGGTCGGTAATACTAACGCTGGTCGGTAATACTAACGCTGGTCGGTAATACTAATGCTGGTCGGTAATACTAACGCTGGTCGGTAATACTAATGCTGGTCGGTAATACTAATGCTGGTCGGTAATACTAATGCTGGTCGGTAATACTAATGCCGGTCGGTAATACTAATGCCGGTCGGTAATACCAATGCCGGTCGGTAATACTAATGCCGGTCGGTAATACTAACGCCGGTCGGTAATACTAATGCTGGTCGGTAATACTAATGCCGGTCGGTAATACTAACGCCGGTCGGTAATACTAATGCTCACTCTACCGTGTTATCAGAGTGAAGACAGTCCGTATTCTCTTCCCTGACTGGGAAGCCTGAGTCTAGGAAAGGATATCTGGGTGACCAATGCCAAGTACAAACCCTTCCTCTGCTACTTTGCTGCTCAACGGCATCAATGGGGCATTTTCAGGCTGTTTCTTCACCCAGAGAAACAGTGTGCCTCAGTCACAGAACAATCTACAGAGATCATGAGATTCGAAAAAAAAAAAAAAGAAAGAAGAGGTGGAAGAAAGAGGAGCTCAGTCTGGCAGTTGTAGGCCTGCAATCCCAACTACTCTGGAGGCTGAGGCAGGAGGATCACATGGGTAAATTCTAGAACAGCCTAGGTAACTCAGTGAGATCCTGTTTCAAAATTAAAACCTGAAAAGTTGGGCTGGAGAGATGACTTAGCAGTTAAGAGTACTCACTGCTTTCCTAGCATCCACATGGAGCCTCAAAACCTTCCCTTAACTCCAGGGCTGTGAGATCTAGCACCCTCTTCTGGACTTGTACAAACCAGCCATGCATGTTGTACACACATATATGCAGACGGACACACACACACACCAAATTATAAAACAACAACAAGAAAAAAGGAGAATCCCAGTGGTAGAGTGTCTACGAGCATGGAAGAGGCCCTGGATTCTGCCCTCACTGTTGAGAAGAGCAAGGGGAATCAGCCAGGAACACCCAAAGGATAGAACAGGTAGTTCTATTCCTGGGGCCAACTGTACACCTGAGTAGCTGTGTGATGGGAAGAACCCCAGGCAGGAAACTGCTAAGGCAGGAGCCTCCTGATCCTGACCTTATGAATCAGTAAAGGTCTCTGTTCATGGGAAGAAATGACTCCTGATATCTGCATGTTCTTAGTCAGTTCATGCTTGGCCTGAGGTTTGGATAAGACACAAATACCTTAAGACTAAACGAGATAATACCACTTGACAGACAGAACAGTCTGGAACAGGGGGAGATGTTGGCTTATGTAACAACAAACAAATCTCAGCTGCCAGAACAGAACCCAGGCACTTCTCACGCTTTCTTCAGCCCTGATCAGTCACTGGGGTGCAGAGCTTAGCTGTAGAGGGCCCCAGGTTTGGAGGGATTTAAGCCAACCCCCATGAGAAATATGTGTGACCCTCTAATGTTTCTATGGTAGTGGGAGAGGTGGCCTTTGGAGACTAGTGAGCTCTGTCTAAGTATTTGAAGGTTAGTCACACAGGAAAAAGGCACATCATGATCTTCCAGACTCCAAGTCTTGCATAGTATCCTACTTGAGGGGAAAAAAAAAACAGACTTGAGTGATAGCTTCCTAGCTTCTCATTGACTTCAGTAGGAAGTACCAAGTCTTCCACACAGCATGTCAAATTCTTCATGAACATCCCCAAACCACATTCTGGCTCCTGTGAGTCCACTCAAGGCAGAGACCACAGCTTCTCCCCATCCCTTGCAAGGTCGTTTCTAGAACACATGCTCAGAAAAGCTTTGAAAAGTTCAGTTCTGATGACTGTATCCAGGCACATTCTGATACCCTCCTTGAACCTTCTGATTTCCTTTTCCTCCCCTTTACCATATGGTGTGCAGGTGCCAAGCGTCAGGCATTCTCCATTGTCCCTTGGGCTTCAGGGTTGAACAAACCAAACCCAGTTTATGATGAAACTCTTCCATGGCCCTTGGGATGAGTCCTTGGTGAACCAGAATTTTCTTGTCCATGGAGAAGCATGGATAACTGTCATGATTGCCAAGAAGCCAAAGTTCAAACCCTGCTTAGCCAAGCAGTAAGGCTTGGGCCGAGAACAACTAGATGGGAGATCTGGAGTACAATTTGTGACTTTAGGGTAAGATTATGTCAACTGTGAACTCATGGGACACACTCATACATGGCCAGTACTCTGGGAAGCTTCCTCTTGCAATGTGCATCCTGGGATCCTCAGAGGGAACCAAGGCTGAAGTTGGTCTTCCTTATAACTCTGCCAGGTGACCAATATCACTGGAGAATCTCACACAGCTTATTTTAAAGTAATGAAGTTGGATGATAACTTTAAGAAAGTTCTGACACCAGAGATGACATCAAGAAAACTGGAGGGAGAAATTAGCATACACTGACCACTGGGGATGTTCAGTTGGTAAAGTGCTTGATAGCATATGTAAAGTGGGTTTGATCTGCATCACCACATTAACCAGGCATGGCTGTGGTAATCTTGGTACTAATGAGGGGGATCAGTTCAAGATCACCCTTAGCTACACAGTGTGTTCAAGGCCTGGGATAAATAAGACTTTCTCTTTAAAAATGGAACACACACACACACACACACACACACACACACACACACACACACATATATTAGATGAATATATCCTGTTATATATTACATATATATTTGTATATATATATATATATCCTGCACACACACGCGCACACACACACACACATATATTCAAAAGAAACAGAAACATTCTCCGCTCCACTAAACCCAACCCAGCCCTCACATTGCCCTTGAGAATGGTCTTATCCTCTGCTTCCCAGACCACACACTCAACTTTTGACTCTAAATACAGCAAGACCCCTATTGTCCTCACTTCCCTCCTTTTGCAAGAGGTGATCAAGCATTTCTCTCATCAAAACACCAGGACAGATTATACATCAAGAAAAAGATTTTGGGGCTGGAGAGATGGCTCAGAAGTTCAGATTGCATCTGCTCTTGTGAAGGACCCAATTTCAGTTACCAACATCCACACCAGGAGGCCCATGACCACCTGTAACCCCAGATCCAAGGGGTCCAACATCATCTCTGGACTCTGGGAACACCTGCATGCACACACACATACACACACACACACACACACACACACACACACACACACACACACACATATGTAATTATATTTTAAGTAAAGCCTTAACAGTCACATTTAGACTTATGGTTTCAAGACCTTCAAATACCTTTAGCACCACAAAAAAAAATCATCTCTAGGGCCTGGAAATATAGCTAAAAAGGACAATACCTAACATATGTGATATTCTGGGTTCAATCCCCAGCATGTCATACAATACATGACGATGAAGATTTGTAACTCAAGGGGGCAGAAGCAGTAAAATCAGAAAGTCAAGGCAACCCCCTGGATATAATTGGTTTGAAGCCAGCTGGTCTATATGAGACTGTCTCAAAGAACTAAAATATTCCTCCTCCTGGGAGCCTTTTCCCTAGGTATGAATTGGCTCTGTTTCTCCTTCCCTCTCTTAGCTGCACACCTCAGCCCTGCCAGACTGTCATTTTTTTTCATAGTTCCATGTTATGTTCTTGTATGTTGGTGCAATAACTGAAACTGAGCATTTTTCTTTTCTATAATAATGTCTGTTTTTCTACCTCTTCAGTTACCGATTTTATTCTTTTGTGAGTTGCCTTTTAATTTCCTGGGCCAGTATTTCCGTTTCAAATCTCTTTTGTTGACTTGCAGTTGACATTGACTGTTCTGTTGACTTGCAGTTTTTTGTACGTGAAGTAGAGCAAGTGTTTAGTTGGGATGGCACACATAGATGTAGAAATTATTTAATCCCGGCCTGGGGCTTCTACCCCACCTTAGATCATTCAGTTCTTGAATAAAAAGCCAACACAACATTTATAATTACAATAAGCCTTAAACAGTACGAAAGCTGGACAACTGCCTATCCTCTATGCTATTAGAATCTACTTTCCTATCTATAACCACAAGTTATTACTTACTATTTACTATGTTTTATCTGGGCTGCTCTTAACTCAAATTGGCCAGCCTTCAGGACCATGTTCTCTTGACCCCTAACTTACGATGTCATCTTCTTCCTCCTCCTTCACCTTCTCCCTCACTGCTCCTTCTCTGACCCTCAAGCCCAGGAAACCTAAACCCCCCTATGTCTCTTCTGCCCACCTCTTGGCTGTTGACATCTTTATTCAACAATCATTAATAACTGGGGCCAAGGTATACATGTGGACTCTAGTCTCTGAGACAACAAGGTCTTGCCACACCCTGCAATTAGCATTACAATAGATAACAAAAGAGCAAAACCTGAACACATGGGGGTTTTTTTTTTCCTCCTTTTGTTCCCCACCATTTAGTTTTTGTTTATGGTCATTTTTTGAAATACAAACATTTTCCATTTCTTCAGTATGTAGTAATAATAGTTTCTTATGATTTGTGACTTTAGAATAAGGCTCAGAAATTACTCTCCCATCTCATAAATTACACAAATCTTCTGCTTTCAACTTTTTCAGGACTCTCAGGATAACACAATTATCTTCCTTAACACCCACATCTGCAAGCAGGGTCTATTTATATTTTTTTCTAGTATTTCTTCTAGTATTTCTGTGAAATACTAGAAGAAATACTACATGTACATGTACCTATTTTTTCAACAACTTGATAGCCTTTATCGTATTATCTTGTCTACCTGAAACCCTCTAATAGCTGCATGCTATTGTGAACTTTCTTTATCCAGTTACATTGATCTTTCCTTTGTAATCAACTTATACAGTTTTTTTTTAAATTGTAACCTTATAACAATTGTTAATACATTAAATTCAGTATCTGCCTTGGCAAGTCTTCCCAACACTGGAAGGAATCAGGTATCCTTACTAAATACTAGTCTGACAGAGTTCATCATCCCAGCCCCATCACTGAAGGCTGTGTGACTATGAACTGGCTACATGAGTTGTTAGCCTTGATTTATGTGTCCTGTATAATGGGGTTATTCCTAACATTTCTCTCCTCAGTGGTTGCTGCCAAGGAAACTCATGAGGTGATGACACTCTTGGAATGTCAACTAGCCTTCACCTGTCACCAATGCTAGTCTCAAAAAGAGCTTGGCTACTTTGATCTGTTCTAACAGGGGACACATTTTTATGTTTCAAAATAAAAAATTGACCTGGATCTTACCTGGAATTGGGTTCATTTTATACTATGATGTAGGATAACTGAAGTCTTAGCAATGTCACCTTTCTCTAAACTGGAGTATTGTTTCTCTGAGTGTGTGTGTGTGTGTGTGTGTGTGTGTGTGTGTGTGTGTGTGTGTGTGTGCATGTGCACTCGTGTGTTGTTTTGTCCCGGGCTGAGTTTGATCTGTTGGTACTTAGCATCTAGCATGTGTGAGGGTACAAATATGAGCATCATTCCTACATTTTCATGGGAAACTTTTATCAGGGTGAATTTAAATTGCTTGGCTATTGCTAATATGTCTGACACTGTAAAGCGAAGTGCTGGCCTTGAAATTGTCCCACCTAACAATCAGTTTCCCAACTCCTCTGGACTTTCCCTTCATATTCATTTTGGTAATTCAAATTTCCCTGAGAAGTTCTCCATCAGGTCACAGTGTTTATAAATATGTTGTATACTGTCTTTCATGATTAGATTATCGACTTAATTTTATTAGTGTCTCTTCTTTCATTTTCGATGTATAAATACATGTATGTGTGTTTGTGTTTATGTGTGTGTGTTTATGGGTCTATATGAACATACAGATTATACTCTATATTTTTTGAGTAGATCAACCAGAAATTTTTCAATTTGACTCTTCAGAAGCCAGACTATTTTTTCTACTTTTTCCACTTCTGAATTTATTCTCCCTTCTCTTCATAATCCTGTTTAATTAGTTTCTTTGTAATTCTTTCAGTGTAAATACTCATTTTGGTTTTTATTGATTTATTATTCAATCGTGAGTAAGAGTAAGAAACTGTCCCCTCCCTTCAACTTTGGTCTGGCCGCATCAATCCAGAGACACAGGTGTTGACTGCTCAATTCTTTCTCCTTCGAACTCAGAAACTTATTTGAAGGTTTCAAGAAATTAGGCATTTTTCTTGATTCTTACATGGTTTATTTCATAACTTTATCAGAGAACAGAGGTAAATGTCATGATACTGCTCTTTTCAGTGCTACACCTGACTCTGCAGTGGCCTCTGAGTTGCTTCCATGTAACTTGAGTTTGAATTTGGACTGAGTGACTGAGCACCTACTGAATGTCACCCACTGTCCTATGGATGGCTTAACAGCCAAAAGGGTGCACAAAGTCCTTAGCCCTGTGACATCTGCATGCTTGCAAACAGAACAACAGCTTTCGTTCTTTGTCTGAATTTGATTAGATAATCTTGCAACCTAATATAAGGTCTATGTTTTCAATACTATGTTTTCAATATTCTGTGAGCAACAAGAAAGGTCATGCACACTTCAGAGGCACAAGCTTGTGTGAGGTGCTGGCAGGCTGAGGCAAGGGGATCACTGGGTGTTTCAGACAAACCTGGGCTGCACAGCAAGTACTAGACCAGGTAGGTCTACAAAGCAAGGCCCTATATATATCAGAGAAATGAATGAAACCAGGCATGGTAGCACATATCTCCCAGTACAGGATGGAAGATTACAAGGTCATCCTTGGCTGTGTAGAGAGTTCAAAGTCAGCCTGTTTCAAACAAATAAAAAAGTTTGTGTTCCAAGTTTAAAAGCCACAAAGCATATGTCTATCAATATTCTTTTTTGATCTTCCTCATTTTTATTAATTTTTTGGTCCTCAGATTTAGATATTTTCTTGTATCTGTATGGGTGCCTTGGGGCACACGAAATTGTGACTGGTGTGTCTTCATTCTGGAATCTACCCATCCATGCAGTAAATATCATCTTTGACCTTTAATTCTTTGTCAGGATTAGTGAAGGCAACCACAGCTTTATGAGCTCGTCATTTTAATTGTCATTTTGAAAACTGAAGCTCTAGCCTAAGAACACCAAAAGGAAACATGGTGAGTTTTCCAGCAAGACATTTCTGCTTCCCACTCAAGATCAATATTAGATTCCTATTATGTGCAGTGATTACACACACAGTTGTTAATGCATTGAGCTTTTCACCATTATTAATTCTCCAGTCTGGGTCACATGAGAGCCCTCTGATGTAAAGCTTTGACCAAGCTCAAGATACTCAAACTCAACCTGCTAGCCACTTGTGCATCGAAGGCTCTCAATCTCTTCCCTCTTCTAAGCTGACGGTGGTGACGAGACTACACCCCTTTTTGGAGTTCTTCCTCATTTGGGACACAGAGAAACCAGCTCCTCCCATTCACTGCTAGAACCATGATAATGTGACCTGTGTGTGCTATTCCAGAGCAAGAAAGTAGAGCCCTGTGGGCTTCCTTTGCCTGCCCTCCCTGGGGGAACTCTGGGTCATCTCTAGAGCTGGAAGGCTGAGCTTTGAAAGGCCACATTCTTGCTCCCAACAGGACCAGTTAAACAGCCCTGGCTCTTTCAGAGTGCATAAAGAAGCTCTTGACCTTAAAGAAGGATCAAGAGACAGGAGTAACGTAACAGCCAAGAGTTGAGTGTTAAATTTAAAGCTGTGTGTGTGTTTGTGTGGGTGTTTGTGTGTGATGTATGTCCAAGTGTGTGTGCATATGTGTGTGTATGTGTACCTGGGTATCTATGTGGTGAATGTGTGTGAGGTATATGTGTGGTGTGTATGTGCACATAGTGTATCTGCATATGGTATGTGGGTGTATGCGGTGTGTATGTGCATGTGTGTGCATATAAGTGTATGAATATTTGTGTGTGTGGTGTATGTGTAGTGCACATGTGTGAGATATATATGTGCTGTGTGCATGTGTGTGTGGGGGGGGTGTATGTGTGGTACACATGCATACAAATGCCAGAGGTCAACTTCAGATATCACTCTCCACTTTATTTTTGAGGCAGCACTTCTCGCTGAACCTGAAGTTCCTTGATTGGACTAAGCTGGCCAGCCTATGAGCTTCAGGGATCTACACATCCCCACCCCTAGCACTGGAAGTACAACCTTGAACCTGCTTCCCCTAGCTTGTCAGTGGAAACTGGGATCTCAAGTCTTCCCCTTGCATGGCAGGTATTTTGCTCACTGAGCCACTCTTTCAGTCCTTAGAACTTCCTGACCCCTGGCTGCTGTTGAAGTGCACCCTAATGTCTGGGTTCCTTTCACCGACTGAATAGGAGTATTTGGGGACCCAAGCAATGGTGAACTTTAACCCTCTCCCAGGGTCAAGGCTGAGTTGCTGTTGGTGTCCTGTACAGTTGTGCAGGGTTACTTTGTCTTAGCTGTGTCCCTCCATTTGAGGGACTTGTTTTACTAGCAGGTAAGCCTGTACACATTTGTTACGATAAATTACATTCTGTCTTCCTTCTAAAGCATCCTACTTTGCGTATCCTCATTCATAGTATTTTCCTTTGAATTCTACTGTTTATTTTTTTCTAAATTGTATTTTCTTTCTAAACTGACTGATTTGCTTTCTCCCCTTTCAGTAATTTTGAAGATAAGTTATTTCATATTTTAGTACTAATTATAGTTAACATCTTTTTTTTTTTTTTTGGTTTTTCAAGACAAGGTTTCTCTGTGTAACCCTGGCTGTCCTGGAACTCACTCTGTAGACCAGGTTGGCCTCAAACTCAGAAATCCACATGCCTCTGCCTCCCAAGTGCTGGAATTAAAAGCGTGCACCACCACTGCCCCGCTTTATAGTTAACATCTTTAAATACATGCTCTAACCTATATTTCTCTAATTAACCACAGGAACTATATAACAAACTTTCTTGCAAGATGAGGAAACTAGCATATCTCCACACTCCACCTTTCCCTATGATATCAGTAAAATCTGAAATATTTTACCCAGTGGTTCTGACTGGAATGATATTGCATGTGTTCTCTTCCAAGGAAGATTTGTTACATTTTACAATTACCTTCATAGCAGTTATCCAGATTCATTACTGTATTTTTTCCTTGCTGTCATTTTATTTTTTATGAACCACAACTTTTTGTTACTTCAATTCTTCATTTTAACTCATCTCTTTGCTATGTAGGAAAATAAAACAACCTCCAAGTAGCATTTTATGACATTCATATGAATATTCTATTCCTTGAAATCTTTGTTATCTGAGAGCAGCTTCCTGTCACCTTGGCGATAACAGCCTGGCTGGATCACACCCTACATCACCTGAGTCCACATCTCTGCCATATCTCAGAAAAATGCCTGGAGAGTCACTCTACATTATTTTCCATAGGATCCTGAGTTGACTCAAGTGTCCATCTAGTTCTTCAGAGTTTGGTCAATTCAATTGCCTGAGTTTTGGAATGGGTGGCTTGTTAGATTGACATTTTCATGTCGCCATCTTTTCAGGGTGTATGATGCTTATTGACTTGTTCAGTGAGAATTAATTAAGGACCTACTGTGTGCAAGACACTATGAAATCCATTAGAAGTTCAAAAGGATCAAGCAGGCAAGATTTCTGCTCTCGGAAGTATCTTCTAGAAGGTAATGTGTTAGAGTGAAAAAGGCAAGTCTATAATGTGCTGACCAAGTGACAAGATGATTAGTCTGAAAAGCAAAAGTGTCATGTATAACTGCTCTCAGGGTCCCAAATTATACCCTGAAGGCCAAGGGATTTAGTTCAGTGGTTGAATGCATATCTAGCATGTTCACTTCCCAGCACCATGGGGAAAACAAGGCAAATGGTTCCTTTGCATAGAAAGACAAATGCTTCAAGTGTTGGCATGACAATACTAGCATGCTGGCATTGGTGTGGTGATGCTGGAGTGGTGATGCCCACATGAGTGTGCAGGGTTGGAGTGCTAGAATTAAATTCTTACATCAGATCTATTCATGCACATGTTTCCTGTGTTCCAGCTCATCTTTCGTTAGAAATCATGGTGTTCTTTGTCTTTAGTCCATCTTAGACTGTATCACAGGTTGTCTCCTGTCTGTCTTGAAGGACCTCATCTTTGGATACCATTTGTATGATGCTCTATCTATATTCACGCAAATATGGAGCCAGAATGGCTGTGTGGACATCACTATTGAACCTAATCTAGTGTTGTCATCATGCCGTGGTACACAGGTCGATCTCCTGCAGATATGAGGAGCTTCCTCCAGGACTCCACTTGCAGCCTCAGACCTCCATGGACACTCCTTGTTTCCTGCTGGGAGACAATGGGAAGGGTAACTGAGCTTTCTTCCTAGAGGCAGGATGCTTAGACTGAAATTTGGCACTGCCATTCACAAGCTATGGTGACTTTGGCAAACCATTCTCTGTGTCTCAGTGTCTTAATTTTTAAATGAGGTAAATGGCAATATCAACCCTGTGGTGTGACTGTGACATTTAAACTGAGTATGTAATGCAAATACTTATTACAGTGTTTATACTTAGTAAATGCTTAATAATATATAATAATTACTACAGTCAACTTTATGTTACACTCCCTAAAAGTGTTCCTATGTCCTTCTCTTCCCTTGACTCAGTTTTTTATATTTAAGCAATAATGCAAGGATGAACTGGCTAACCAGAGGCTGAAAAAGGAAATACTTCTTTCAGAAAAGATTGTGGGTGAGGCAGATAGAACCAGCATGAAACTAGGGTCCATACTTCCTGTACGTTCCTTTTCTTTTAAGTTTAGGAAAAATGATTTTCTTTTTCTCTTCTTCTTCTTCTTCTTTTTTTTTTTTTTTTTGTAATTTTGTTTGTTTTTGAGACAAGGTTTCTCACTGTAGCCCTGGTTGTCCTGGAACTCACTCTGTAGACCAGGATAGCTCCAAACTCAGAAGTCTGCCTGCCTCTGCCTCCTAAGTGCTGGGACTAAAGGCATGTACCAGTAACCCAAATATATTCATCCAAACATCCATATTACTTGTGTGGGTATGTGGGAGTGTGTATATTTGGGAATGCATGTGCATGTTTGTTTCTGTGTAGTTCTGTATTCCTGCCTGGGTGTGTATGAGTGGGTGGGTGTTCATATACATGTGCATATATGTGGAGAGGCCAAAGGTCAACCTTCAGTATCTTTCTTCCAGTGCCATCCTCCTTGCTATTTGAGGTAGGGTTTCTACCCTGAACCTGGAGCTCACTGAGTAGGCTAGGTTGACTGGCCAGCAAGCCCCAAAAGATATCCTCTCTTCACCTCCCCAGTGCTGGGATTACAAATGCATACCCTCCACAGCCTGTTTTTTCACAGGGATGCTGGAGATTGAACTCGGGTCTTCATGAGATCATGCTCACCAACTGAGCCACCTCTCTAAACCCTGAGTATCAATATCATTAACACCATGCATAACTATCAGTGTTAAAGGGAGACTTCACAGTGGCTTGTATTCAGTTTTAACTCTTCATAGTGCTGTTTGTTTACAATGAGCCTGTGCCACTATTACAGCCACAAAAATTAAAGGTAATTTTATTTGGAAAGACGTCACCCAGAAACCTATGCAACCCTAATGCAGTTCTTATTTGGGGGCTCCTGTCCTATCTTTACCCACATATAAACAAGAATTTAATAGCTATCATCATGAGTACACGTATAATTTTATGACCCAGTATTTTACTTAAAACGATAGCTAGCACTCTTTCTGCAGAGCCTTATTTATCACTTTAATGATGGCCTTCATACCACACCACATTAAAGGCTGTAATTTTCTTCCCTTTATTGGACTGACATATAGGTGGTTGACATTTTTCCTCTGGGATGGAATTATGTCACCATCAACATCTTTGTTCCCATGCCTTGTTTTCTTTTGAATTATCTCCTAGAGATTATGAACCAGGAGCGTTTGAGTGGTCTGTAACTCTTAATAAGAAATCATACACTCCCTTCCGAAAGGATTGCATCAACTTGAGTTGGCAGCGTGGGATGACCTTCCATACAGCCTCAGCAGGGTTGAGATCTTAGGGTCTTTCTTGGTGCTTTCTTTAATGCTGTGCCCTACATTTTCACAGTGATTCTGCTTATCTGAATCTTCTGAGTGCACTCTTGGCTTGACTTGGGGAACAATCCTAGAGTAATGGAAAGAGTTCTTGTCAATAATGAAGGGTTCCCCATAGGCCTTCACAGTTATTGCAATTCTTTTGCCTCTCCATCTTGTCATTCACCTTCTAAACATTGGCTTAGTACTCCGGTACGCTTTTCCATGAATTGTGGTGTTCTCCCTCAAGCTCCCTGTAGGGTCTGTTGGGAATTGGCATGAGGATGGCTCAAAGCTTCCAGAAGAGTGGATCCTCAGAATATAGTGGGGAGAGATGACAGGAAGTGAGCAGAGTATATAGACTCTGTCACAGGTCCTTTACCCTGTTCTTCAAAGGCTTTGGTCTCTGAAAGATGGTGCTCACTAGCAGAGTGTAGCAGTAGTTTCAACTGGTTAGAGTCCCTATGGATCTGGTGTGAATCATTTCCTATCAAAGACATTTGGGGAAAAGAGATAAATGTGGATCCTTTCTGTATTGGGAGATTGTCACCCCTGTATTATTGAACCATGTCCTTTTCTGCTACCACAAACCAAGCTGAGAAGGGTCAGGAGCTGTGTTTCTTCAAGTTGGCTTGAATGGCAATTTCTTCACCAGAACAAGGGACCAAGGGCACTGAAAGCTGCCTATGGTGAACATATTGAAAGGAGAGAAACTAATAGAAAACCAACTCTACCATATCTGCTCTTGCCAAAGGGACAAGTCAATGCTATCCCCAGAATGGAACCCAACATGCCTCCCACCTACAGCCTTGAGCCCAGTCAGTCTGGCCCCACCCTGGTGTTGTTCATTCTTTCTGTTTCTCTGAAGACTAAGAAAATGTTTCCAGTGTCAGCCCTCAGTGGCCCCTGCAAAATACGGAGGGTACCTTCTGACTTCCATTGCTTTTCTGTTTCAGTTTCCTGATTCTTCAACTTCACCAGTCCCTCTGGGATCATCCTGTCTCCCAACTACCCTAAAGACTATGGCAACTATCTCCACTGTGTCTCACTTATCCTGGTCTGACCTGAGATCCACACCCACCTGGCTTTTAATGACATTGATGTGACATGGAGTCTGAGCTTGATTTCCTGGTGATTAAAGAAGGACCTGCTGCTGAGGTCCAGTGCTTGGTACCTTCTCAGGAAATCAGTTCCCCCTCCTTCATCCCAGCAGTGGCCATGTGACCCATGTAGAGTTCCAGACTGACCACTCCACAGGGAAGAGGGGCTTCAACATCGCCTTTACCAGTAAGTGTTCCCCCTGTCCCCAGCATCACCTTGCCCAGTGAGTCCTCCCTCTGCCAGAGCTGATTGTACATACTGCCTCTACTGAGAGGGTGCTTGGAGGTGCTCCCACGGAGGACTGTCAATGCAGTAGGCTAGCTCCAAAGCATGAGTTGCTGCTGGGTCATGCACAGAGTCCCCAGCTCCCAAGAAGAAGCATAGAGCTATGTGGTGGACCAGCTACTCATGTCTGAGGTGTCACAGCCTCTAAGTATTTACTTCCTTAGATGCCTCAAAGAGCATAAAGAAGCCCAGATGTTCCCTCTTCCTCCTCCCAGCTAGAAGCAGAGAGGCTCTAGGGAAGAAAGTTCTTAAATTCTTCAGATATAGCTGGTCTTTGCTAATATGTGAGTTCTTCTTTTTCCCATCTTTTGTCCCCATAGTTTCATCCCCTATCACTAGATGGGAGAAAGAGGATAGAAAAAAAAGAGAGAGCAAGAGAGGTCCCATAATCTGCTTTTTTTCCTTTTTTTTTCCTATGACCACAGCTACTAACAAACTACAACCAACTTCCCTAAATGATAAAAATCCACCCATCCTGCCTATTGGGGCCCTAGTATTTATATACCCTCTGAAAAGTCCCCAACTTACAGCTAACCAGTCAGGTCACACTGGGGAAGCCATATGACCCTCTGTGCCTCAGTTCCCCTAGTCAAAGCATAGATGATTCAGGACCCTCCCAGCTGGGTTGCTGTAAGCATGACTAGCAGACAGAGAACACTCAGTATGTATTGCAGTTAGCACTATTTCAACTTGATTTTGGCCATTTCTTTGTCAGGCCAATCATATCAGGATTGACCCCCCCCCCCCTTTGTGAGAAAGTTATGTGTTTGAGAACAGGAACATTAAAATCTTAGATTGGGAGAGAGAGCCCCAGCTCAGGAACCCACCCTCGTCACCTGGCTCCTTCTGTCTGTCTGTACCTGGTGAGGCCCCGGCTTCTTGCTCAGTATGTTTTTCTCTATTTTTTCTGGGTTATTTTTTTCATTAAGTGTCCCCACCTGGTGGACAATTAAATGCAGCCACTAATGGTCTTTTAGATGTTCCTTTAATATATTCTGAGAGCCACTCCAGGTTGAAGCAACTGTAATAGGACAAGGTAGGACGGAAATGGCTTCTAAATTTGGAAAGGAGAAATATTGTCACCTGCAGACCTGAAGGCAGGAGTGGACAAAAGTTTTCTCAAAGGTCCAGAGAGGGAATATTTTCAACCTCGTGGACACCTAAGATCTCTCCCTCTCCAGCTGTGTCACTGCCACTCAAAAGCAGCCGTGGCTAGGCCAGATGTGGCTGTAGTTTTGTGTGTTAAAAAGTCAGAAATGTCCTAAGAAATGTTTCCAGGTCCAGGAGGCTGCTTTCTAGCACTGCCTTGATATCCCCGTGGTCATCTCTGCCTTGTCTATCTTTCAAGGAAGAAACCAATAGTTAAACTCTCTGTGACAGGTGTTGGGTTGGTGTCACCCTACTGTGTCCTAGTAGCAGCCCTGGGAGGCAAGTATAGTTATTTTTCCAACTGTTGCCCAGACACACAAGTCACCTGCTCAACACCCTCCCATCTTGTACTTGACAGTGCCAGAATCCACCGCCAGATTCTTGGCTGCCATTTTTGGATTATATCACTACAGGGACTGTAATATCAAACGTCTTCATGAAAGATTTCAGGGTATTCCCAACAAGAACAAAAAAGCAGTGTTTCTATTTTTCACTTTCCACTAAAAATTAAAACAAAAGGAAGCATATTGCCCATCTCTAAAGACAAGTCTCAGTAACAGAGAGCACCAAGAAATGACGGTAGTGAGACACATGCGTCAGTTATGACAATTAAGGCAATTAAACTCCCCATTAAAAACAAAGACTCTCAAACTAGACGCAGGGAAGCATTCGGGCTCATAGAATTATGAGGAGAGAGAGAGAGAGAGAGAGAGAGAGAGAGAGAAGTGTGCTCGAGTGATTACTTTCATAATTCAATTTCTATCATGAAAGTTTCAAGCCATGTCAAAGTGTAATATTTTTTTAAAAGTTCAAAAAAAATAATAAAGCTCATTTCCCACAGGAAGATTGTTTAAGAACTTGCTGTAGAAGCTAGAAAGATATCTCAGGCAATAAAACCCTCACCGTGTAAGCGTGACCTGTGTTTGGATCCCCAGTACCCGTGTCAAAAGCTGGTCCTTGCAGGTGAGGGATCCTCCTTTCCAAGTAGCTGAGCTTACAACCAGTATTTCATTCCTTCACACATGTTTGTCAGGCATCTACTTTGTGCCAAGCACAGGGCTAGGCCTAGACCTTCTCCTCAGCCCAGTTACAGAGCCTTACCCCCTAATCAGGGTGGGATCCTTCTTTCCCATTTAGTCTCGAGGACAATTTTTTAGCCTGCTACACTTGGGTTATGTGCCCACTTTTTTTCCCAACTGCCACTGCTCTGGGATGAACTTCCAGCACACTGTTGCATCCCTAAGAAAAGTCTGATATATTTCTGTGATTATCTCTAACAGATAAAAGAACAGCTGTCTAAGAGCTTCGAAGTGACTTTCCAGTGCATGTGTTACAATGGGCCAACAGGTCTCAAGTCATTAATCTCAGGGAGTCTGTTCCTGCCTCCTGGCATTTCTTAAGACATCTCTCACACTCTGGATTTGCATGTACATAAGAAGTTGTGTGGAGGCGCATGTGCATGCGTGCGTGTCTACAAATGCGTGTATGTATATGAGTCTGAGGGTGCACATGTATGTGCAGATGTGTGTGCATGCATGGGTGTGGGTTCATGTGTGTATATGTACATGTTCATACATACACACACATGAAGACAAGACAGCCTCAAGTGTTCTTCAGGAGCCATATACCTTGTTGTGTTGGTAGTTTTTTACACAGTCTCTCACATAACAGAGGTTAGGTGTTATTTCTCAAGAGCTGTCCACCTGCTTTACTGAACAGAATCTTTCATTGGGACCTGGGACTTATCAGTTGGGCCTGGTTAGCTGACCAACAGAGTCCCACTAATCCACCCAGCTTTTTAAGTGTGTGCTGGGGCTCAAACTCCTACCCTTTTGCTTGCACAGCAAGTACTCTACTGAACTGTTTCCCAGCCCTTGCTTTCTGAATTCTGCCAGTTGCTTCCCAGAGTGGCTGGTTAATAAGATCCCCCCTCTCTTTATTTCTTTAGGTACTTAATCAGACTTGGATTCATTTTTTTTTAATTGCCAGACCACTTATTAGGTAGGTTTTTTTGTCTTCATTAAAGGAACTTTTGGGACACTGGGAGCTGTCTGTGATCCCAGCCTGGAGACTGTATTATTTTTATTTTATTTTTTAAAGATTTATTTATTTATTATATGTAAGTACACTGTCTTCAGACACTCCAGAAGAGGGCATCAGATCTTGTTACAGATGGTTGTGAACCACCATGTGGTTGTTGGGATTTGAACTCAGGACCTTTGGAAGAGCAGTCAGTGCTCTTAACTACTCCCAGCCCAGCCTGGAGACTGTAAAATAGCAACTCTTCATTGTTTCATCTTTTATAAGCTGAAATACTTGAAGAAAACACGTCTTATGTTAAGATACAGTTCAAAAAAAAGATTGAAGAAAGAATTATTTTATTTTATATACTTTTATTATTTGTGTATTGCTAAGTGGACTCCCTGACATCTTCAGAAGTTGGATCTTTTTAAGCATCATTAGAGGCCAACGGATGTATATTTATCATGTGTATTTACTGTGTATTTATGGTTTTCATTCTAACTGATATTCATACTGTCTTTCTGGCTAGCAGGAGCACTTTAAGGATGGTCCAGCCTCTTCTTGACATTTTCTGTCCCTGACTTAGAATCAGTTGTTTTTTTCTAAGGCACCTTTTAAAGCAAATTGATGTTTAGAATCTAGAATGCTAAAGGGTACTTATTACTATTGATTCACCCCATGTTTGTAACCCATTTTGGTAAGTGTAGTTGAGAACTGCTTTATCAAAGAAAATGTGTATGGGTTCACTTCATTTCAAATAATGAAGCTATCTTTCTTTTTTCAACCTTAGCTTCCTTTGTGTTATATTCAACTGTCTTTCCACACTTGCTCAAAAAATACA
Organism: Tokudaia tokunoshimensis; assembly: GCA_036184795.1. Taxonomy (NCBI): domain Eukaryota; kingdom Metazoa; phylum Chordata; class Mammalia; order Rodentia; family Muridae; genus Tokudaia; species Tokudaia tokunoshimensis. The sequence goes on along the minus strand of BTHU01000006.1, from coordinate 29,780,199 downwards.
AGTCCCACAGAACACCAACATGACTTCCCATGTTGTGATGAATACCAAGGGCTCTCAGAACAGTGAAGATGATGCTACAATCAGCAACATGATTACTAAAATTGTCCAATTCTTCCTCTTTCTCCTCCTCCTCTTCCTCCTCCTCCTTTTCCTCCTCTTCCTCCTCCTTCTTCTTCCTCTTTCTTCTTCTTCCTCCTTCTTCTTCTTCCTCCTCCTTCTTCCTCCTCCTCCTTCTTCCTATTCTTCTTCATCATCATCATCATCACCATTCAGTTCTTTATATCCTCATTTCCTCAATGGGATGGGCTATCAATTCACTATCTTTTAATTTTTCTTTAGATTCTTATATATAAATGTGCAATATAGTACTGTATACAGTTTAAGTTTTTGGAAATTACACATCATATTTAATAATTTTTAATTATGCAAAGTGATTGTGTAGTTCCAGGGTTAAATCTGTCAAAAAAAAAACCCAACCTAAACCAAAACACCAATGTACGTTCAGGGAAAGCAAAGCTCTGAGCGCACCCCTCCCACCCACGTGGGAGACTCAACGTTGTCCACTTACATCTTCACTGATTGTTCATCTGAGTGGTTACTAACACTTTAATACCAACTTAACTTTTTTAAAGCTTCATTTTTACTTCTCAATTGTGTATGCATGCCTATGTGTGGATATGTGTATGTGAATGCAGGTACCTGTAAAGGCCAGTAGAAGGTATTAGATCCATTGGAGCTGGAGCTAACAGGTAATTATGAACTGCCCCCCACCCCCACCCCCCACTGGGTGATGGGAAACGAACTCAGGTCTTCTGCAAGAGAACTACTTACTCTTAACCATCGAGCCATGTCTCTATCCCCTAATTTAACTCATATGATGTCTTATTTAGATAAATAGAATCAAGGATATCCGTGCTCACGGATACGTAGAGATGCATTTCATACATTTAGTCAACAAAAAAAAACTTTAAAATTTAAATTTGTATTACAATGTTAGTACTTACTCAGATGAACTAACTGTAAAGGAAGGATGATGCTGTTTATCTAAGTGATGTTCAGAAGTTGTACTGGTAAAGAGACATTTCATCTAGGACTCCTCTCTAGATCCTGCCAATCATGAGCCACTTTGGACTATGCTAGTGACAGAATGCAGGATCAAATAGAGAGCTCCAGTAGCCATCGCACATGCTCAAGATGAGATTAGCCATCTAAAGCAGTAACAAAGGAACTGAGAAAAGCAAGAAACTCGGGCCACCAAAGAAAGGAATTACATTCGAGATAGGTTTACGTTTGTCTGCCTGCAGCCAGGGAGTGCAATTCAGCCTTTGGCCTGTGGCTTCCTGGAAACTGAGCAGGAAGGTCAACATTCAGACCCAACCCAGAGAGGATGGGCCTGGAATGAATGAGAGACAGACAAGACCTGGAGCCTACTTGAGACCTCTGGGGCACAGCAGCCAGTGCATCCCTCCCCGCCCCTGAATCCCACTCATGCGCTGTAGGAGATGATTCAGTGAGATCATGGCTGGGTTTTGCAAACCAGAGATACAAAAAGGATGATACACATGTGTGGTTTAGTTCTCAGGGTTTTGTATAGACCCCATCCAACTACTTCATTTCTCTAAGCCTCCACTCACAGAAACCAGAGCAGTAATCCCCTTCTATAGAATGAGGGCAATAACGATGAGGCCCTGTTACCTTGCAGTCTTCGTAGGGATAATCCACTGTAAGAAATCCTGACACCTGACAAGCGCTGGGTACCCTCCAGCTCAGTCGTCTGTTTGACAGTGGTGTGCTCTGTGCTGCAGGAGGATTTGGAGACAGAAGTCTTCAGATTAAATCTCAGCTCTGACTTCATTAGCTTAAAGTCTTTTATCTAGGGTCATAACCTCCTTGGCCTTGGTTACCTCCTTTGTAAAATGGAGAAAACAACTTTATTAGCATTCATTTGGATGACACAATAAAACAACCCAATGAGTAGGGCACCAGGAGTCATTGGCATCTCTTCCAGATGTTGTTACTATTGTTATCTTCTCTGTTAATGAAATGTTCTAATATACTTTTCTATTAAAAATGTCTGGGCTGGGGCTGGAAAGAAGGCTCATCAGTTAAGAGCACTTGTAGCTATTCCAGAGGAACCAAGTTCAGTTTCCAACTTCCACGTAGCTGCTCACAGCCACCTGTAACTCTAATTCTAGGAGATGACACTCTCTTCTGGCTTCTTCAGGCACTAGATACACACATGATGCACAGACATACACACACTCACACACATAAAATAATAAAATATAGTATTTTTCAGAAAAAAAGAATCTCTGGGCTAAGGATGCAACCCAGTTGGTATGTTGTTTACCTCGCACCTGCAAATCTCTAAGTTTGAATCCCAGCAATGCATAAATTGCATGTGATGTTACATGCCTGCAATTCCAGCATTCTGGAGGTAGAGGAGAAATCAGAATCACCAGAGGCTACGTAGTAAGTTTGAGGCTATCCCGTACTATGAGAGACCCTGAATCTAAAAAGAAAGGGGGAGGGGGAGGAGGGAGTAAGGAGTGGTTTGGGAAGGAAGGAAGGGAGGAAGGAAAAAAGGAAGGAAGGAGTAGAGGAAGGGAGGGAGGGAGGGAAGGAGAAAAAGTTTAGCTTGAGAGGACAATAAGGAACATCTTGACTGGATTTTACAAAGACAATGACCTGGAAGCATCTAGAAGAACTTGCAAAGAAAGAAGCATCAGATGGCTTCTTTATTTCCACCTCAGTCCAGTTCAGGACATGTTTGGCTTCTAGTAGGTCTGCAGTAAGAGGGACTAACACAGTGGTTCTCAACCTGTAGGTCTTGGACCCTTTGGGGATTGAACACCCTTTTACAGGGGTCCCCCAAGACCATCAGAAAACCCAGCTATCTACATTACAATTCATACCAGCGGCAAAATTTCAGTTATGAAGTAGCTATGAAAATAATTTTATGGTTGGATCCTACCATGACAAGAGGAACCATATTAGAGGGTCACAGCATTAGAAAGGTTGAGAACCACTGATCTAGAGGAAACAGGAGTTTCTTTAGAGCATAAAGGCTGCTTAGTTTGTGGTGCTTGTTTCTGGGATGTCTTGCCTAATTTCAAGTCCAAGCTAGTCCCTCGGCCTCCATGATCCTCATGTGACAGTCATAGCACTAGCTTTTCACATTGGGAAGGAATATGGTCTGAGGAAAATGATCTTGTATTGTGGAAATGCCTGACATGGCATCAGCTACATGACAGTGACAACACCCTTAGTGTGCCGGTGGTATAGCCACTCTCTTCTGGAAGCTTGGGCAAATGTTAAATGACATACATCACCCTATTACACAAAGCTCAATTCCAACGTTCCCGAGGCGAGATTGTTGACCTTTTAAGCTAAGTGTCTGAGTGACTTTTCTCATCACTGTAACAAGATACCTGACAGAGGAACTTAAGGAAGAAGAGGCTTAATCTGACTAATGAGCATGCCATTCATCATGGCAGAAAAGTCCTGGGGGGCCGGAAGCAGAGGGAGATTAATGCTGGACTCCATCATTTTCTTTGTTTTAAATCATGATTATTCTCTATTAATACATTTATTCTGTATTTATTCACACCATAGAATGGTGACTCTTCTACTACTCAGGTAATCTCCTGCAGACATTCCCTTAGAGGCTCCCTAGAGGTTTGTCTCCTAGGTGACTTTAGATCACATCAGGATGGCAATAAAATTTAGCCATCACAATGCTTAACGCGGCTCATAACTAGGCCTACTCCTCAGAGTCACTTCAAGGCTCAGGTGGGTGGGGACTCCATCTTGACACCTGTTTCTACAGTCACTAAAACAGGAAGAGGAAATTTTGCAAGCCACTTGCTAACTTTAAACATTTCCACATGGATGTGATAGGCATCATTCGTGTTCTCTCATCCTACTGGCCAAAGCAGTCATGTGACATGAAACCCACCATGTGCCCTGAAGGAAGAATAGTGGAGTAGCTCTGCTAGCCATTACACAGGCTAGGAGGCATGGCTTCTGGAAGAAAGAATCGTGGGAAGGAAGCTAAGCAGGAGGAAATGCTGCACTTTATGAGACCAAAACCAGCCAGAGAGTGGGATGAAGCAGCCAGCATCTTGCAGAATCACCTGCCACAGACTTCATTCATCCATCCTTATATCCATTCTCTTACACATCACCCAGCAACCATGGAGGCAGAGTTGTGCGTCAGGGGTTATACTAAATACTGAGCATGCCTGTTGGATAAGGCAAATGACACGGTACTCACAGTGTGGCGAGATACAGCACTGCCCTGTGCTGACCCCACGTCTAGCCACTAGCTCCCCAGTGCTGATGGGATAAAATAGGCTGGGCTGATGCCTCTGTCTCAGGCCTGACAACTGAGTTGGGAACAAAGAAAAGGGCAGCAGTGACCCAAATATTAGCCCCACTGGAATGACAAGCAGACTTTGCTGAAAGAATTTTTTAGTCTTTTCCTTCAGTCCTTTTATAAACCTGCAAATGATGTAACTGTTCACATTTATAAGGGTACCAGTTGGCAAAGCTCACAGTTTAGACTTTATGTAATTTTCCATAAAAACAAAACAAGTCCTTGTTGGCTGACACATTTTATAGAGAAGGGTTTTGTTTATTTCTTCATTCATTTGTCTCTCAACAAATCTGCTTTTCTCCCTCTGCCCTCCCGCAGCCTCCTGTAGTGGTCACCTGACTTAGCCCTGTGGGACTATGCTATCTCCTGACTGGCCTGGCTTCTACAAGGATACCCTTAGCTATGCCTGGGTGATCAAAGCCCAGCCTAGATACCTGATCAAAATTACATTCAACACATGCTGCTGACCACAGCCTCTGAGAGGGAGGGGTGTGCCTCCACTCTGACAAAATTGGGGGCAGTGTAGCACCAAATGCTAAGAGATCAGCAGGGTAGAGGACATGGGGATAACGGCCTCATTGGCTTTACACTTGAGTTTGATTGATGTATTGGGAGTCTGTGGCAGGGTACAGGAAGGCAAGTGACCTTGGAACCCAGAGCCCTTTCCTTTACTATCCTCTGACCATGACCTTGAAGTCAGCTGTCATTTCCCTTGCACCTGTAATCTCTCATCATCTCCATTTGTCTCCCCTTGATTTAGAGGGTCAACTTCACATCAGTTCCTTCCAGACCAAATTAGGAAGTGTCATGGTTATGGCTTGAGAACATCGTGAGGACAGTCATTTGCTTACTCATACTTTGTCACTTGTCCTTAATATAGTGCCTAACCCGGAGTGAACATTCAGTAGACCTGGGCTGAATTTGTGAACCTGCTTGAGAGCAGTGCCTTTCAAATGCCCCCCAATCCCCACTACATGAATACCAAGGGCCATATCTCATGAGTTGGTAACTGGCAACTTCGGCCTCTAATAAACCAAGGCTCTGTCCTCCCTCCCTTTATAAGCCAGGTGTGGACCCTTTTCGATGACATCACATGCTGTCTGTTCCCAGCTGTGGCCTCTCTTTTCCAGCTATTACACTGGAGTCAGACCACTGTCTGGACCCAGGCATCCCCTTCAATGGGCAACATCATGGAAATGACTTCTACGTGGGTGCTCTGGTGACCTTCAGTTGTGACTTGGGATGCACATTAAAGGATGGGGAACTCCTGGAATGTAAACCAAATTTCCAATTGAGTCGAGCCCTTCCCAGCTGTGAAGGTGAGGCACACCAGTAGGGGGCAATAAAGAGCAGATTCTTTTCCTGCCCTGATATACCAGGAGTCTGATTCACTGACTCCCCAACACTCATCAGTAAAGTTGGTGGTTTGGGGACCCATGAAAGATGGTTATGGGATCTCTCGAAGACACTCTGACTTCCTCTGCCCACTCCTACAGCTCTCTGTAGTGGCTTCATTCAAGGCTCCAGTGGCATCGTCTTGTCACCAGGGTTCCCTGACTTCTACCCTAACAACTTGAACTGCACCTGGGTTATTGAACCATCACATGGCAAGAGTAAGTATTTAAGTCTGTAGCAGGAGATGACCTCATGGTCAGGGCTCCAGAGTCGCAGGTTAGAGCAACTTCCATGAAGATTTCATAACATGGTGACAGCTGAGCTTAGCTTAGTCTAGATTTTCTCACCGATGAGAAAACTTGCAGGAGCTGCATGCGTGTCTGCATCACAGAAGCCATTCAGTAAATTCTGTGGAGAATCTAACCTCTCAGGCTTTAAGAGGTCTTGCTAGTGACCAGCATTCAGCATAATGAATCCAACACGGGTAGCACAGCCTCATTTGTATGGACAGGGGAAGCCAGTCCACAAATGAGTTTCTACTATCTTTTTTTTTAATTTTTTATACTGGCACAGGATAAGAAATGAAGGTAGGACCGTACTCATGCTCGACAATCCCCTATGATGGAGCTAGATTTTTATACCCCTCTTTTCATGTGTTATTTTGAGATGGGATTTGCTAAGTTAACCAGGCTGGTCTTGAACTTGTGTCCTATTAACAGGGATTACAGGTCTGCACTGATAGGCCAGGCTCTTGTCATTCTTGACAAACCTGTTGTCTCAGCACCATCTCTTGGATTTCTCTGAAACCTTTTTCCTCAGCATATAACCAAAGAACCCCAGGACACTTTTGTTCCCTCCTCCTCATGTTTGCCCTTCAGATTCTGAACATGGAGCTCCCTCTCATATAGCCTTCTTTCTGGGGGTAACACACATTCGGTTGCCTCCCCAGCGTCTGCTGCTCCCTCAGTTGTTAGGGAACAAACGAAGTCTCTGGGAGTCTGAGTTCAGAGCAAGGGTGCTAGTTACAAGTCAGTTAGTAGTACATACCTTCTGACCAGTGTTTGTCGGATCCTACCCACATGGCAGACATTGGGCTAGAGGTCAGCAGGAAGCAGACAGTGACAGCCTCTTCCCCAGTGTTTATTCTGACATCTCTCTAGAGGCTAATCCTCCACTCTGTGGTTTAGCAAGAATTCTAGCACCCGGGTTTACAGCTTCGGGTTCTCTACACTGGGAGTAGAAGCCAGGCATCAGAGTTAGACAATCACTGATAATTGTGATGTGTGCCTTTAATAAAAATAAAAACAAATAAACAAAACACAAACCTCTGATCTGGAAGAATTAGCATGCAAAGGACTGGAGGCTTAAGGGGTTGAAATAGAAGAATACCTTCCCAGATACCCAAACGTTGGTATGGGCTGACAGTAGGAGTGAGTACATTAGTCCAAAAGTGGACATCCTTTACTCAACAGGGGTACAGTACAGAAATAGGTGCCTCTGGGTTCACATGCCTGGGTACACAGCCAAAAACAGACTGTAAGGCATGACTAAAGTATCATCTTAGAGTCATTGAAGAAGTCACGTAAACAGAATTTTAAAACAGTTGGATTATGCTCCTGGAGAAGAGTCTCCATTGGAGAAATGCTTGCTTTGCAAGCATGAGGGCCTGAGTTCAATTCCCAGAACCTACTTGAAATGTAGGACACGTGCCTACCTCACTGCTGTAATCCCAAAGCTGAGAAGGTAGGGAAAGGAGGACCTCTGGGCTATCCATAGCCAGTCAGCCTAGCCCAGTCAGCCTACGCCCAGGTCCAAGTGAAAAGCCTTGTCTCCAAAAACAGCGTGGACAGTTATTGAGGAACAGCACCTAAAATTAATCTCTGACCTCCACAAGCATACCAACACATGCACTGTACATCTACACACACACACACACACACACACACACACACACACACACACACACACGAGTGAGTTTAACCATTTTGAAAAGAAATGTTTAAAATCCCTTCCATAGAAGCTTTGAGTTTTCCTGGTCATACTCTCTTCAAACTCCAATGGAGATCATGAAAGATATCACAAGGGATCTCTGAGCAATAACAGTTTAAATGTTTGGGGTGAGCAGACAGAAATATGGCCCTCTGTCCTACCCAATAAATTGCTGTGAAATTCAAAAAAAAAATCCCTTCCATAGCTCATCCATAAAGCCACATGGATAGTCTTATCCTCTGGTGGGATGTCCCTTTAACAAAGATAACTCATAAAAGCAAAGGGTTGCTGGATTCCATTAAAATTTAAAAATCGATAAGGTTTATTTAAAAAAAAAACCTGTATGAAAATGCAAAGTCAATAGTAAGTACGCAAAAAAACTATCTGTGACTTATGTAATTGACTAAGCACCGCCGACCTAATGTGTAAAGACAGAGCTTTTAAACCTGCAAGAAAACTCACTCTGGCCCATCAGGCTGAAGAATGAGCAGAGCTATAAACTAACACTTCATAATAGAAATACAAATTGAAAACATCAGCCCCACCAATACTTAAAGACATGCAATTTCAGCCGGTAATGAAGCATAGTTTTCCTTCCCAAGTCATGTCAGGACATCATAATGCACAGTGTGGTGCAGAGATGATTAGGCCTCGCTGCCTCACTCCTGACCAGTAGAAGCCTGGGCTTTTCCTAATGGTGGTCTAGGAACGGGAGTCAGCATGGTCTTTGTAGTCAGTGATTTCACTTACTGTCATTTTCCTGAACACAAGTAGTGAAACTGCACATTATCATGTACCATTCTGGAACATTTTTTTTATTACATCAAAAAATTAGAAACTAGGGCTGAGGAGATGCCTCAGTTCCTAACATGCTTGCTCAGGATGCATTGAGGACCTGATCTCAGACCACCAACATTCATGTAAAAAGCCAAGCACAGCAATACACATTACACCAGAGCCATGGAAGCCTAGATACGAGGCTTCTTGGGACATGCTGGCTAGTTGCTAGCCAAATCGGTAAGCACCAGATTCAATGGCTCCAATAGTAAGACACCAGTTTCAACCTCTGCCTTCTACACACATGTGTACACAGTACATGAATGCATGCACACACACAAACACAAATTAATTAACTAATCTGAGTGAATAAGAACTGCAGAAATGGATTAGATGACTCAAATTCAGTTCTCAGACCCACTTCAGGTGGCTCATGACTGCTTCCAACTCCAACTCCATGGGCATTGCATGCATGTCACATGTAAACACACACACACGCATGCGCACACACACACACACGTGTGCACAAACACACACGTGCACACACACACAAATAAAAATAATATATAAAATAAGAGGTATGCCAATAAGTTAAACAGCAAAGTATGGCCCCCCAAATCTGTTGCATTTCTAAAGCAGAAGCAAGGCTCTCTGTATAGGACATGTGGTCTACCCTACATGTTCATACGAGCTGTTCTTTCTTCATTCTCATCTTTGGACTGCTTTTCCCATGAATTAGGAATACATTTTAGGTAACCACACTATTTGTATAAAGAAATACCTGAAGGAAAGAGTGCCAGGAACCTCCTGGCCCAGAGATGGTAGTGGTGGAGTCACAGAGAAGGACTCTGGAGATGGCTTTGAAATCTGAGGGTCTCAGGGCTTTCTAGCTCTCTAAGTGTACTGAAAATGTTGATGATAACTTCTAAAACGTCCTAGAAACTTTCTTGCTCTTTCTGAGGGTGAAAGACTTAGGTGATTAACACTTGCAGCCTAACAGCGGAGGATTAAGCAATGTGGACTTTGTTCTATCTCAGCAGGAACTACTGGGCTCTAACTTTCAATCTGCTAGTTGGAAGTTGCAGTAAGATAATGGGACACTTAGAGATGTGGTTATAGTTTATTACTAAGTTGTAAAAAGTTTCCTATGAAAGCTATCTAAGGGGAAAAGTGGAAAGATCCTAAGTGGAGAAAGGGAAAATTTCTTCTAAGAGGGGAAAGGCAAAAATTCTACTTTAACTGGGAAAGGGGGAAAAATTCTACTCTAATTCCTCTTCATCTCTTTGTCCTCAGTACTTATACAGCTTTCAGAATACATGATCACATGTTACAAAGTTCATCACAAGTTCACACAAAAATCAAACCATAAATTGAAATAGATATTTACAACACAGAATGTTTACATGCATATCCATTAGGAGTAATTATCTAGCTAAACATCTATTACCTGTCTGAGCTCTATGGGTTCACTGATAGTTTAAAAACCATAACTAAGTTATTAGGGAAGTTTTGTATAGATAAACCCAGTCAATATTTTATCTTCTGCCCTAGCACCTATAGTAAATCATTAATTCCTTTTTATGACCTTTGATTAATTGTTTTACAACCTCTTGGAATGTACTCTGAGTAGGAGAAAGTCTGGTTACTATCTTAGAGCAATTAACTGCTGACACTTGGGAGACTGGCAGAGTTCTCGTTGCAGTTTTGACTATCAGAGAAGAACCTAATAGCAGTCCCACTATAAAAGAGCTTAATAATCACAGATATAATTTTAGGAATTTTTATAGGGTCATCATTAAAACTTAAGTCATCTATTTGTCTATATAGTATCACTATAAGACAGTACATCTTTGTGGATCTGCAGAGATCTGCTCCAAAGGGGTGTGCTATTACTTATTGATATCATATATGTTTAATAATAACAGGAAAAGCATATTAATATCAGGAATCTTTCCTAAAATTAGTCCCTCACAGCCTTGCTTAATGAGGGCTCACCTGTCGCAGATTATATAATAATCCAAAGCAGGCCATTTCAGGATTATCACCTGCTAGTATATTAGCTTGTCCCATTATGGCTTCTGACAAAAGAGTATTTCTATGCACACGATTTGTACTGGAGTATCCACCTTGTCTTTCAAGGCCAACTCTGTCCAGGGCTAGGATGTCCCAGAGTTTCTCCATCAAAGCAAGTCAGGAACCTCCTGGAAGTCAAGGAAGCTCTGAGGGTCTCTAGAAAAACAATGGCTGTATTAAAGATAATCTGTATCTGGGCACCCATGATCAGAAAGATGCATGTTTCTGTGACTGAGCATCAGTGATCATGTGAATGTATATGTCAATATATTTCCATGTATGTTTATATAGAAATCATGTCAGCTCATTAGTTATTTTCACACATGCTTGTCTGATAATGTAGACCTGGATCTCAGTATACCATGATGAGGCAGATAGAAGATAGAAACACCAGGATGTTAGGCATTTGTCCTGGAGTTCAAATGTGAGTTTCTGTTCAAGGATGATGTCCAGGAAAGATTTAGCCAGGATCAAAAGTCTGTGAATCAATGAGAGTTTGTGGAAAATATCCAGACCGCCTTAGAACCATGCAAAAGCTTCCCCTCACCTTTAGCATCGAACCCCTATTAAACCAGCCAGGGAAACCCGGGCCTGCAACCACCTGCTGAGATCCAGCCACCCAGACCTCAGCTTAGTTTCTAGAACTTGCTGTCATCAAGGGAGAAAAGATGGTCCCAAACTTGAACTTTCATTTTAACCTCCACCTCCATGACAAATTGGGAGCTCTTTGAAAAACGGATCTCTGGTTCCCCACACTTTCCCCTCTCCTGGTTTCATTGGGCACACAGGACCTAGAGATCTTTTTGGTTATGTGAATTGAAAGGAACTGAGCCCTCATCCTTCTCCTATGCCCTGCTCCTAGACTATGTTGCGGTAACAGATCCCTGGGTTGCTTATTTGAATTGCTCCCAAACAGTAGGAAGCCCAGCTGGGCAAAGTTAACTTTACTCAGAATTGTTCAGCTGCCATATGACAGGGTTCCTGGAGTCACAGTCAGACCCAAGATATGGGCAGCTTCAGCCACCAGTACTCAATTGGCCAATTAAGGGAATAAAATATTGATAAAAAGGACAAAAGAGAGAATTATTCAATGTGGACACATTAAGAAAAGAAACAAAGAGGTTCAATCGATTCAATCACACACACACACACACACACACACACGCACACATGCACACACATGCACACGCACACACACACACACACACACACACACAGAGAGAGAGAGAGAGAGAGAGAGAGAGAGAGAGAGAGAGAGAGAGAGAGAGAGGGAGAGAATTCCACATCCACCTTTAGAGTCCTAACATGAGATTTGGTGTTAGATGGGTTTAAATAGATTGCATAGCCAAGCAATCCTGGGCAAGGTTTGGTCTTACCCAGCACCATTATCTCACGTTCAGTCTCCTGCAAGGAGTCAAGTTCTCAGAACAGTGTAAGACCTCATTCCCGGAGACAAGCCCCCAGCTATGTCTACTCCCTAGGCTGTAGCTCTTTCCTGCTCCTCACATGAGATTTCCCTCAGGATGAAATCAATGTCCCCCAGGGTACTCTGTTTCAATAGTGTGGTGGCCAAAGGGAGGCCAAAGGGGTGGTCTTTAGGTTACATGGGGTGGGATGGTGAAGGGAATCAGCAATGCAGGGGTCCAGAGAATGGTGACTTTCTGGAGGCCTCCTAGTTAACTACTAGGAAAATGGGGTTCCCTCTTTTTGGTTCTTAATATCATTAATAAAAGAATTTAAAAACAGACTCAGAAGCTTGAAGACAATTTTATTAGATTTCAAGGAAAAAAACAACAGGACAGGCAAGATGGAAATATTGTCTGGCAGTTGTCTGGAGGATAGGAGATGGAGAGAAAGTTGTGTGTGTTAGGCAAGGAAGTCAGAAGCAGTCAGAAAGTCCAGAGTGTCAGAGAAAGTAGGCTTAGGAACCATAATCTAGGTTCACAGGGGACAGTCCACAGGCTTGTGTGCCCTGGACAAAGGATTGGACCAGGAACACTTGATTAGAAATAGAAAGAGACAAATTATGAAGAAGGAACAAAACACTTCCAAGAACAGAAGTAAGCTAAGGAAAACTTCCCCAAAGCATCAGGCTACATAGTACATTGCCCTTTATAACTCTTCATGGTCCCTGCTTCTCCCAGCTGTGTCCCTCTCCCCACTCTGAAAGTTCTGTTCCATGGATGAAACCTCAAGGTGATGGAGTTTTCAGGCTCTCTCTGCAGATAGGCTCTTTTGATGCATTAATCTTGGCATTTTAGTCTTTAGTACCCATCCTCCTGCCATACCAGGAATGACCTCTCCTAACCTCCCAGATCCCCAGATTATGTGGAGCCCAGATCACCTGTTGAATCCCTGCTACATGGCAGAATGGCAAAAGGAGCCTGACAGTGTGGCTCTTCCAAGTTGCACCTCACCCTGAGGACTATATGCCACCTGGGAAGGAAGTCTACCATTGCCTTACTGCAGCTGAGGGAAGGGGCTTACCCAGGGACCCAAGCTCCTGTCATTCCACTGACAGACAGACATGTGACACCTGAAAGTTCTGCCCTGTGCAGTAACTCCTGCTACGGTGTACGTCTGTCACAGCAAATAGGATTCAAACTCTAGCCAGTCCTTCTCTATTTCTATAATGTTTTCATTTTTCTCACAATGGCTTAAAAAGCCCCAAGCAATCAGCACATCTAGGAAACCCGAGGGTCTCAGTTGGGTTTGCCCGTCCTTAGACTCCTGGCCAAATGTCTACTCTCCAGGAGAGGCTGTGGCTGCATGCTGGAAGAGCAAGCTGGTATCTCAACAACTCGTTTCCACTGGCTGCTGTGTCTGACCCACATGTTTCCCCCACAGGCCTGCTCACACCTCTTTTCCAGGGGTCATATGGATCCTCACTGGTGAATCCCTCCGATGCTCCCCATGAAGGCCACCAGATACGGTTACTCAGACTCCCCACAGCCTACAGAGGTGACCCATGGTTGCTACAACTCTCTCCTTTGCTAAGCCAGATTTTTCTCAGCACAAGGCATTAAGCATCAGCCCAGTGCCTGGTAGGGACACAGAACCTGTATCCTTGCACACATTGGTATTTGGACAAATCCTGGTTACCTAGATGTGGAGTGTTTTTCAAACCACAACCGGAGCTCCACCACCTCTGCTCATTTCCATCTTCACAACTCCCATAGAAAACCAGACATTTTGGGCATCTCTGGCTCCTTCCTGTCCACAGGGATGCGAGGACATGCAAACATTATCAAACTCTTCAGTCTTAGGGGCTTGGATCCGGCTACCGTTTACCAAAAGTGCCTTTGGTGTCAGTGATAGCACAGAGGTACACCACATGTCAGTGGGACCTAGTCAGCACGTAGATTGTGACCTGGTAGGTCTGTAGGGAGGAATTTCTCACAAACTCCCAAGTACAGTCATTTTGTGGGTCCATAGCCCACACACACAGTAGCAAATAGACCCTGTCCTTGTCACACTACATGGCCAGTGAATGTACTGTACTGACTTGGGCATATGCTTTCACATAGACTCACCCAAACAGTAGAGTCAGGACAAGCTCAAGAGTTGTCTGTTGTTAAAATCCTTCTGTTCCATCAGCTTCGTCACCCTCCAGCCTTTCACCTACTCTCTTCCCCTAGCCTAAGAGGCTACATCCTGGAGTGGGAGGACAGAATCTCCTCTACAGTCAGGTGGCCTGAATTCAGCCCTGCTGCCTATGAGGAGGACCTTGGACAAATGATTTCATCTCTCTGTGCCTTGTTTCCCCCTGGGTTCAAAATAGACATGGAACAGATTATACCCATATTTTAGTGTAACTAGAGGATCCATTTCTCCAGCTTCACTTCTAGCTGCAAAGGGATGGCCTCAGTAGTCGCTCCAGTTGTGGTGAGACTGCCACTAGGCAAGAATTGCCTCCTTTCATCTACAGACAAAATACTGTCCAAAAAAAGGTCACATTATGCAGGCTAGTCAACTGATCATTTCTGCCAATACTGGGCAATCAACCCTTCAAAATTCTGCATTACAAAGGTCTGTCAGATGATCCTGGGCCAGAAACCTGAAGAACAGTGCTCCAATGTTTTGAAGTATAGGGACTTTCCAGGTGATCAGTGCTCTCTATAAATTGGCTACATTTTAGAAGCTATATTTTGTGCTTCTCATATTTTCAGGTAACATTAGTCGTTCTTGGACTTCTGACGGAGTTGGAGACTGGTAGTCTCATAGCCAACCCAAGCTGTTTAACGTTGTGAAAGATGATATAGATTTGAGAGGATGGTTTTCAGATGACTTGCAATCTAAAGCCAGGACATGAGTCAGGTGTAGAATGTTAAGTCTTTTAATTTAGGATAGATGACAATGTTCTATCTTAATGACAAAATTGATGGACTGGGTGTTAGGTCTATTTATACCTTATAAATTACAAAATGGTAATAGTTGTGCTCTATATTGAGAGAAAGGTTTTGCTTTTTATTAGAACAGAAAGGGGGAAGTGTTGTGGATGGCTCTGTGTTGCTTGTATTTTTATGTTAATTCTGCTCTCCTGGGAGGGGCTGTCTGGGTATCAGTGACCTTGATCAGAGGCTAAAGGTGAGGTGGGCCCTCTACCTCCTTTTGGTGCTTCAGAGATGAAAGGAGAGTGAGCCAAGTGGATAGAGGGAAAACTGGAGTCATCCTGACCTGTCAGTACACATCTGTCACCAGCATCATGACCCTACCTGAGAATCCAGGTTGGATCTGGAGACCAGCTCCCACCAGGTTCATGGTCACAAACCAGTTGAGGCATCATAAGCTCTACGGACTAGGTCTGAGGGCACTGCTGACCAGGACAGGCATAGAAAAGCTGATCCCAGAATCCTGGATGAGAGAAGGTGTGGCCTGGTGAGGGGTGTGGTCCAACAAGGCTGTTGGGCAGGCAGGGCAGGCCAGGCAGGACTGGGAGGAGTTTCTGGACCTCTGAGAAGCCACGCTTAGGCAGCAGCAATAGTGTCTGAGGGGCCTGGGCTGCCCCAGATGCTGAGAAGGAGGACAGCTGAGGGCTGGAACCCACACTGAGGCAGGACCTCCTCCAGCCCAGAAACTACAGAGTGTGTACTGAGAAATCAAAGCAACGCACCAGCCCAGTGGGTCCTGCCAGCCACCCAGAGCCACCAGGGAGGTGAGCTGTGTGGGTGTGGGTATGCATGCTTGTGGGGCTGGCTCAGGAATAGAATGGTGTCTGAGCCAGGGCCCTGTGTCACTAACAGGGTGGGGTGAAACTTGCTGCCAAAGAACCAGCATCGTGCCTCCCCCATCCAGCCTTCTCCTGTGTCCAGACTCCTACTTATCACAAAAGGTCTCAGACACAGGGCAAGGCTTTGCCCATCTCTAAGTGAAGGGCCCCTAGGTCCACACCCAAGTCTGGCATCTGGCTCTGGGGCAAAGTCAAGCATGGACAGGCCCTGACAGATTCTCAAAAGACTAAGAGGAAAGTCTGGAGAAGAAAGGTGGGCACAGGAGCAGGAAGGGAGTACAGCTGGCAGAAGGGGTAAGGAGCAGTGTCCACACTTCGCCAGGATGGCCTACCATGGGGGCATCAGACACAAGCAGACCATAGTCATCCCCATGGATGGAAGCCAGGACTCCCCCTGATCTCCATCTGACACCAGGGCGGCTGAGCTGACTGGACTCTGAGTCTCAAGTCTTCACTAGCCTGTTAAGAGGACCGATAGCCACCTGAGATTAGCAACCTAAGTCCCCCCACTGAGTGCCCAGATCCTCTGTAGAACCATAAACAGAAATTCAGATAGCCTGGGGAAACTGAGGCAGGGCTTGGCCAAGAGCTTTCTGGTTCTTCCTCCCTTTCTCAAGACTGATTCCATCCAAGAGGGAAGTCACATCTGGCAAGCAAAAGGCGTTCTAGACTCTCAGGTAGACTGGGAAGCCTCAGGGGGAGGAAACACAGGCAGAGGGAAGGGGTGGCCTGTATGGTTCCCCAACATGGAAGGCCACCAATCTGGACTTATCACCCAGGCTTTCTGGAACCTATAAAGACAGAAGGGGCAGAGAGAGACACCCATGACCTCTCGACCTACCTGAGCACCTTGACCCACAAGGAGCTAGCTATTGGCTTCCGTCTCCACTCTGTCATGCCTCTGGTGTGGGTGCTACTTGAATTGGGGCCAGAGCATTGGTGGAAACAAACCTCCCTGTGGTCATAGTGGACACTAGCAGGGGATTCAGAGGACTTGGAGGCTATGCCAAAGTCATGCTGCCCACTCTGCAGGACCTGCCCTGGACTTGTCGGCTCAGCCAATTCATGCCACTAGCAGGTGGTTTCTTAGGAAGTGACCACGAAGCCCCAGGGCAAACAAAGCCTGACCCCTACTCTGGAGTGACTAGAGAGCTAACAGACTTGTCATTGGCCAGCCTGAAGCCAGGTGTGGGAGTCTCAGCAAGCCTCAGAATTGGAGGGCATGGGGCAGGGTTGGAAGTGAGGAACAGGCAGAGAGGCTCTCCTACCTCCTCTGTTCTCTCAATACAGCTTTCTAGATTGGCCAGGACTCCTGTGTCCTGTTCACAGGGAACAGTGGTCAGAGGTCCCTCTGCCTCATCTGGGCAAGCAGGTCTATCCTGATATGGGTGTGGCCAGGGTCCAGCCCTCTGTCAGTGTGGCCTATGACTGGCCTCTGGTGAAGCCTAACTCAGTAGAGTGTGGAAGAACAGGAACAAGAGCTAGCTAGCTTCTGTCTTGCTGCTCTGCCCTGGGACAGTTCCCCGGTGGTGTCTGAGCTCAGCATGACACAGTTCCCCTCTCTCCTTCTTCAGCCCCCGGAATGTGGGCCTATGTGGAGAGTAGGAACCCCCTCTCCAGCCGAGTAATTTGAGTCCTTCCCTAGTCCCAGAGCCAGGCAGCAAAAATGGTCCCAAGCCCTAGCCATGACAGAGCTGTGTGTACCAAACACACACTGTGTACCCCGAAGAGGCTCATCTCTATTACCACCTCACCTGCCCGAGTTGTGAGCCAGAAAAGGGGATCTACCACCCCAAAGGGTGTCATCATCTCCATTAAAGCCCATTTCAGATCCTGGCAGTGATGGCGCACACCTTTACAACTCGGGGAGACAGAGGCAGGTAGATCCTCTGAGTTCAAGGCCAGCCTGGTCTACAGAGTGAAGTCCAGAGTAGTTAAAGCTACATAGAGAAACCCTGTCTCAAAAAAAAAATAAAATCCATCACAGAGCTTTCCGTCCTGACCCCTCTTATCATGAATGATACATACCCTCAAAGCTTGCCCAAAACCATAAAACCTAGGATCCCGCTGGAAGATGCTGCAGTGACTGCAGATGTCCAGCAGAGGGCAGACGCTGCTGAGATGGGGTGGGGGCTGGGGCCATCTTGATGCCCAGGAATGGGAAGGGTTTCTGTGCCTTGCCAAGAAGGTGGGTCAGACTGTCTCTCATGTCTTCTTCCCAGTAGCCCAAGGGCAATCATTGCTGACCTATCTTGCAGGTGGAAACACTGAGGCTCAGACACTCCCAGAGTTCTAGAGTGTCTGACAAGCCTGATGATCAGAAATGTTCCATTACCCTGCCTGGATGGAGTGGACAAGAAAAAAAAAAAGTCTGTGCCAATGGGAGTAGAGGCCAGTTGGGCAGTCCAGTTCCTGACTAAACCCACTTTACATGTGGGAAAACTGAGGCCTAGAGGCAAAGGGGTCCATGGTCACGGGTAGGCAGGCTAAGGCTGAGGGCTGAGGTCACTTCTTGAAAAGACTGCATGAAGTTAGGTAGAGATAGCAGGGGACCTCACAACTCTTGCCTCCACGGCGTGGGATAGGTTTAGACAGACTCTCCAAGGCCTTCCTGGGAAGACAGAGCTAAGCATGAACACGCCAGGCGTAGGGCGGCTATGAGGACCGCAGGCACGGCCCTGGGCCTGGCCTCCACACTGGCAGCCATGACTGACAGAGCTTCCCAAGGGTCAAGGACACCTCTGGTTGATGCTACTGGCCCTGTTCCTAGCAAGCAGGCCTCCCTGCCTATCAGGCCCTCTGTCTAGTACCCTTGTCCTAGAAGCCTAGCCCTTTGATGCCAGGCAGGCTCGTGATGTCAAGTCATGGTGCTTCCTGCTGTTGCCTCATTCATTCCGTCTACCTGGCTGGAGGTAGAACCTGGGGCTCATCTCTTGGGCTGGGTTCTGGGAACAAAACAGTCAAGGGTCAGAGTGGCCTCAGTTTCCCTTTTTTGCAGCAGCAGCAGCAGGAGGAGTGGTACAGCAAGGTGAATCGCAGTCCCTGCATAGCCCAAAAGCCATTGACGCTGTGAACGGAGCTGGTTTTGGCCTTCAAGGATAACAGCCTGTCCCCACACACTGAATGGTGTCTCTGTGGGGCAGAGTGGGATTCTGGGTTGGGTGGGGCACCTTTGGCACAGTAGCAACTCCCTTTGGAGTGGCAACTCCATCCAGGAGGAGACCCTCAGGCCAAGGCCATCATAACTGGGCCACAATTATTAGGGATCCAGGCACAGTGCCAGGCTCCAGAAACTCCTACTAAGGACAGATAAATGCACAAACGGATCTCAGAAGAAAATGTACAGCAATGGGATTGGGAAACATTGTGGCTAGAAGTGACAGCCAGCCCCGTGCAGGGGCAGCTGTATCTGGGAGGAGAGCTGGCCTAGGTGCAGGAGTCATGGCCCATTCAAGGCCTACATGCCAGGAATGGAGGTTGCCTAAGTAGTCATAGAAGGACCTCCATGGCACATGCAGCCTTGAAAACTCTATTGTGAGAAAACGTGGACGGAGCAGTACGGGAGCAGGAGATTGACAATCTCAGTCTCGGACTGTCATTTGCTCTGGAGTATCCCAGACATGTGCTAAGCTCCCCCACTCCCCTGGTGTCCACATCCCAACTCCAAAAGGAAAGTGGCCTGAAGACCTGTCTACTAACTTACCAGTAGGGTCAGATGGTACAAAGGACCAGAAGAGAGTGGGTACATGACAGTACCCAGAGCGGTATGGTCCACACGGGCCCAGAGCAGGCCTGAGATATGGCCAGAGCCCCCACCTCGTCTAGGAACCAGGGTAGGTGAGCCTCTCTCAATAGAAGTGTTACATGCCAGATCCTTCCAAACCCTTTTTGAAGTTGTAGAGATGGAACCCAGAGCTTGAAAGCTAAGCAAATACTCTACCACTGAGCCACGCCCCAACCCCTCCCTGGGGAATTCTAGACAGGGGCTCTACCACTGAGCCACACCCCAGCCCCTCCCTGGGGATTCTAGGCAGGGGCTCTACCACTAAGCCACGCCTCAACCCCTCCCTGGGGGATTCTAGGCAGGTGCTCTACCACTGAGCCTGCCTCTACTTCCCAAATGCTAGGATAACAGGCATGCACCACCACGCCTGGTTTATGCAGTGCAGGGAATGGAACCCAGAGCTTCATGAGCACTAGGCAAGCACTCTATCTATCCAGCCACATCCTCAGTCCCGCCCAGTTTTAAGTGTGCAATTCTGGAGCAGTGGGAACACCCACACTAACCACCACTTTGTCTAGCTCTAGACCAGGGGTTCTCAACTGTGAGTCTCGACCCCTTCCAAGTCAAATGACCTTTTCACAGGGGTCACCTAAGACCATCGCAAAACTGCAGATATTTGCATTACGATGCATAACAATAGTCAAATTACAGTTATGAAGTAGCAACAGAAATAATTTTATGGCGGGGGGGGCATTCACTACAACATAAGGAACTGTATTAAAGAGTCTAAGCATGAAGAAGGTTAAGAAGCACTGTGTTCTAGACCTTTCTCACCACCCAGAAAGAAGTGCTGTGGCGGATGAATCCTCGGGGCCTTCTCCCCTAAGCCTGTGTAGCTTACCTTTGCCCTTCCTGTCCCTGCCTGCTCAACTGCCCGACTACCTAGTACCAGCAGGTGAAAGGCACCAGCCTGCCGCTTAGTTCCTGCAAGCCAGCTGCTGCTGGGCACACAGCCCCAGCAGGATAGAGTGTCACCAAGGGGCGGGGACAAGCTTCTGCTTCTCCTCCCTTCGCCCCTCCCTCAGCCTGAAGCCCAGGTGGGCCACTGGCCAGGTGAGGCCCTGGGTGCCGTTCCGAGCCTAGCGCAACCCTCCTGAGACCAGCCTTGCCCCAGCGCGAAGCTTGGCCTCCACCGGGGGCCACATGGCCTAGTGAATGACCAGCCAGGCTGCCCCAGAGGAGGCTAGGTCTCCACGGCCCGGGCCAAAGAGCTTCCTGCTCACAGAGGTAGGCTCCCGCCCCCATGACGGACAGGAGGTCCAATGTCGCTGTCTCCCAGCAGGCGCATACTTGCCGCAGGAGCCAGTGAGACTCTAAGGAATATTGGTCAGGGTCAGAGGCAGGCGGAGGTTGGGTGGGGGTGGATGGCACCGGAGGAGGAGGAGGGGGAAGGGTGGATCACCTCCCCCTGCAGGAAGGTGTGCCTACTGGCCTTCCGTCCCAGATGCCCCAGGCAGGTGGATCTCCACTGCCCAGTACATAGTAGATAAAAGCTTTGGGTTTGTTTGTTTGTTTGAGTTTGTTTTAGGTTTAAGTTTCTCCTGAGATTTTTTTTCTTTTCCGAAACAGAGTAACTAGGTAGACCAGGCTGGCCCTTATACTCACAGATGCACAGTCTATCTGCATTACAGGGGCGTGCCATGAACACCTGGTTAGAAGCAGTCTTAGATTCCTATGAAGTTGCTGTCTTAGAGGCAAGGTGCGAAAGAACCTGAGGGGACTTGTCAACCCAGGATCTGAGCCCCAGGCCAGAAAGCAGCTGGGGCTTCAACTGTGAGCCCACAACTGCCAGGAGAGTCAGGAGAGCCGGTGGGAAAATCAGACCCAGACTCTCACAAAGGCGACAGGTGGCCATGGTGGGCCCCCAGGGAAGCTTCTGTGGATAAAGGTGCTAGGGGTGGTGGCCAGACTGGCAGAAAGTGCATTGGGCAGAACTGGCCCTGCGGTGACACCCACATGGCCTTGCTCGTCTCCGGCCCCACCTCCTGCCCCTCACACTCCCACCGGAGCCTTCGCTGGGTTCTCACTCCTCTGCGGGTTTCTGCAGATGAGGAATGCGTCAGAGTTTCTGAAGACAGCCGGAGCCCCCCTTGTGTCAGCGACCTGGCTTCCACCCAGCCCCCCTCCGGCAATGCCCACAGTGGCAGCCGTGCCGCAGATGGAGCGCGTGGACAACGGCTCGCAGGGGGCCCCCCAGCTCTTCCTCGCCAGCGCATTGGCCCGAGGCATTTCAGGCGTATTTGTATGGACTGCTCTGCTGCTAACCGGCCACCAGGTAAGCACCCCTTGCACCCCCATCCCTGCTGAGCCTGCAAGTCTCTATGGGACCTGGCGCAGCTCAGATGGGACAGAAGCTGTCTCCCAGTACCAGACACTGAGACGTGGTAGGATCCCAGGCATGGTGTCCATTCCCTCTCCGGCCCTCCTCCAGGGCTAGCATGCCTAAGGAGGGAGATCTCTGCCAGGCAGAGGGCAGATTGCTAGGTGGGTATCCCCGGTCATGTCTGAGGCCCCTCACTCTACTCCCTGAGGTCAGTGCTTAGTCCCAGATCACAGACAAAACCACCAAGGCTCAGATGACCGGGGGCTTTCCCAGGCTCACACAACTGGAGGAGAAAGGGCCTTTCCCCTCCAGGAATGGGAGGGCTTGGACCTTGCTCTATAGAGAACCTCAAAACAGAGAGGGAGTTTGGGGAGGAGGGGTGGGAACTGAGCCGGATAGAAATTGAGACAGTGGAGAACAGGAAGAGTGTTGGGGATATGAGATGAGAGATGGGGAGCTAGGAGAGTAGGGGGTCAAGGAGCTGTGGTGGGGGTTGGGCAGGCAGGGAGTGGAGAACTTGGGAATGGAAGATAGGCAGCTGGAATATAGGGGGTGGGGGGAGCTGGGGAGCTGGGGTCACAACTGAGGAGTTGGAGGATGGTTAAGGGGACTGAGAGCCCCAGCCTCTCTAGAACACCCACGTGACACCGTGGGAGGGCCTGAGTCAGTAGGCGAGCTGGGGGCAGGAAGCAAAAGCAAATACCTGTGCTTGCGACAGGCAACAGACGCCTGCGGCTGGTACCTGTCCAGGTGTGCCTCAGTAACCAGGATACAAGGGAGAAAGATCCAGGCCTGAGGGCAGGCCAGGCGAGTCTTAGTCACAGAGGTGGCACGAGGCAAGAGGCACGCTATTAGGGTCAGCAGGATGACCTCTCTGGGAGGGGGAGCAGCTAGACAGAGAGGGAATCAGCACCTCCATTTACCAATGGAGAAACTGAGGCAAAAAGAGGGCAGCAGCTTGCCAAGGTCACCAGCCATACGATACCAGCCTGGGAAAGGTCTCCTGTTGGCTGGTCACACTGTGTCCTCCCTCCCCAGCGGAGGGAAGAAGGGACTGGGGAGAGAGGAAGGGACAGATAAGGAGCTGGTCTCTGACACCAGCCATCTTCGCACCACCTCACGCGGTCCCTGCACCTCCATGCCACGCAGGGCACCTCTCCAAAGAGCCTTCCCCTCCCCATGGTGGCCTGGAGTGGGGAGGAGGCACCCAGCTCCCAGCAGGCTTCCTTTGAAAGACTCTAGAGGCACAGACTGAACAAAGAGAGTCACAACTGATCTAAGAGGGTCACAACTGATCTAAGAGGGTCACACTGATCTAAGAGAGTCACAACTGATCTAAGAGGGTCACACTGATCTAAGAGAGTCACAACCGAAAGCTGCCCTGGGGTCTGTCGCGTGTTTAAGACCAGCCTGAACAAACTAGTGAGACCACACACACACACACACACACACACACACACACACACACACACACATCTCAAAATAAAACAAAGGTAATAGAAGGGTAGTAGAGGTCTGGGTTCTGTTCCTAGAACTGAGGTGGTTCTTGTAGAAAAATACAGAAAATTCAGACAGCTTCAAGGCGAACAGTATAATCACCTTCCTGGAGTTTTGTTTTGTTTTATTTTGTGACAACATCTTGTAGCCCAGGATGGCCTCAAACTCCCTATGTAGCAGAGGATAACCTTGAACTCCTGATCTTCCTGCTTCCACTTCCAAAGTACTGAGGTGACAGGTGTATACCACTTGCCCTGTTTCGATGGGGCCGGGGATGAAGCCAGGGCTCCCTGCAGCTCGGTAGGCACTCCACCACATCTCCAGCCTTTCCCTTCCGTTTTTGTCAGGCACACACGACACTTGACCCCGTTTGGTTTCCTACTCTGATCTCAGGTACCTTATCCTATCAGAGGACTTCTCATAGAGCTGTGCAGTCATGCATCATTTTTTACCGACTATCTAGTGTTCCTTTCCACCCAGGCGCTATGGTGTAACCCGTCTGGCCCTCCTACAATGAGTGTAGCCACAGTATTTGTCCCTGTATTTTGCTGCAATGAACCTCTTTGCACACAGTTTCTTTCCTCTTTATTTCTGGATACACGTATTCCGTGGGATAGATTCCTAGAAGGGGTTGAAGAGCATAAGGCCTTCCATGGTCCCCACGTTGAAAGCCTACCTATGCTACAGGAGACCTTTCAGGTCTGCTTTACCCAGTTCTGACACTTAGCAGGACCCAGGAAACTCTTGTTGAATGGGTGAGTGAATGAATGAATGAATAGCTTAGCTTCGGGACTGTTCTTCAAGTTGACTCTACAGAGTATCAAAATATGTTATAGGCTTGAAAATGCTGAAGGAATGAATTTTAGGCCTGAGGTGATGAGCAGACTTGTCCACATCAGTGCTGGGAGAGGCTGAGACAGAAGGATGTACTCGAGGCCAGCCTGGGTTCCATCAGCAGTTTCCCATCATTCCTAACGCTGCCAGCCTTTAACCCAGTGCCTCGTGTTGTAGTCACCCCCAAGCATAAAATTGTTCTGTTGCTACTTCATGGCTGTCATTTTGTTCCTGCTATGAATCTTAATGTAAATATCTAATATACATGATATCTGGTATGTAATCCTTAGGGGGTCATGACCCACAGATTGAGAACCACTGGGCTACGCAGTAAGACACACATCCTCCCATCTCAAAACCAACAACAGCGACCTTTTTTATTTTTTTAATTTCTTCCCTTTTTAAATATTTTACACTGTGTTGAAGAAGCAAGTAAGAACAAAGGTTGGCTGGTATCAGCCTTTTATGTGTCTATTAAAACAGGAGATAGATTAGTAGGGAAAGTGCCTGCCATGTAAACCTGGGGACCTGAGCTCAATATAGCACCCACTCCAGGCACGGTGGGATACATCTGTATTCTCAAGGAGAGGTGACCAGTAAGAAAAAGTCATCAGTCAGCTCTAAGTTTAACCAGATCACTATAGCTCCAGGCTCAGTAAGAGATCTTGTCTCTCATAAAACTACTAGGGTGGTGTCTGAGGAATGACACTGGCGGGCAAGAGGAAAGGAGGACTAGAAGTGTGGCCTGTGGTGGAGCATGTGCCTAATCCCCTAAGGAGGGGGTGGAGAGGGCTCAGCAGTTAAGAGCACTGGCTGCTCTTGCAGAGGACCCAGCACCGCCTTGGGTAGCTCGCAGCTGCAGGGTAATCTGTCGCCCTCTTCTGGCCTCCATAGACACTACATGCATATGTGGCATATACTCACAGATGCCAAAATGCATAACATTTTTATTTGTTAATCACAGATTTTTTTTTGTCTTTGTGGTGATGGGGATTGAACATGCCAGGCAAGTACTATCCCAGAAAGTCACACCCTGACCTATTAATATAATTTTAAAGGGCTAAGGATATGGTTCAGTGGGAAACCACTTGCTTAGCCTGTGTCAAACTTTGGGTTAAATTAGTTGGCTGTGGTGGCTCACACCTTTAATCCCACTACTTAGGAAGCAGAGGCAGGTAGGTTTCAATAAGTTCAAAACTAGCTAGGTCTACATAGTGAGTTGCAAGTCTGCCAGGGCTATATATACATAGTGAGACAGGTAACATCTGTCTTTCCCCCTCCCCCCCCCTTTATTTTTCGAGACAGGTTTTCTCTGTGTAGCCCTGGCTGTCCTGGAACTCACTCTGTAGACCAGGCTGGCCTCGAACTCAGAAATCTGCCTGCCTCTGCCTCCTAAGTGCTGGGATTAAAGGTGTGTGCCACCACTTCCCGACTGTACCTGTCTTAAAAGAAAAAAAAAATGTTTACTATATATTTGTATATATTAAGCATTATTTAATTTGGAAGGGTCACGTTCTAGGGATTGAATCCAGAGCCTCACTCTTGTTAGGCAAGGACTCTACCTTAGCCATGCCTCTGCCCTTCCATAGATAGGTGCCCCCAATCCTCGTGTGTGTGTGTGTGTGTGTGTGTGTGTGTGTGTGTGTGTGTGTGTGTGTGATTGCACTTAGTTTTTTGCCCATGAGTGCTGGAGATTTGAATTTAGGTCCTTAGGTTTGCAAAGCAAGATTTTGCCAACTGAACCATCTCTCCAGTCCTACTTTTTCTAGTTGAAGACAGGGATGCTAAGTTGGTCTTAGCGTCCATGAAGCCCCTGTTATAAGCAAGTCTCACTTTTCACATAATATACGTGCTACGTTCCCTCTGATTGCTTCCGCTCTGTACTCGTCCTGTGCTTGGTAGAACACCAGGCAGTGTGGGAGAAAGAGCAGCCTGGCGCTCCCTCTGGCCCTGGTCCTCTCCCATTTGCCTGGCACCCATGCGGTGGACAGCCGGGCCAGGAACAGGCACAGAGGTGCCACTGGAACTCTTCTGCCACAGATCTACTCCCACCTACGTTCCTACACCGCCCCGCGAGAACAGCGCTTCGTCATCCGCCTCCTGTTCATTGTGCCCATCTACGCCTTCGACTCCTGGCTCAGCCTCCTCCTCCTTGGGGGCCATCCTTACTACGTCTACTTCGACTCTGTGCGAGACTGCTACGAAGGTGAGACCCCCCAGGCTGGGACCAGGGGAGCTGAGTGGGGATGGGGGACCCTCGGCTTACCGGTGCTTTGCGCGCGACCCGGCGCACACTTCCCCTGCCACCCTCAAGGTGCTCCCCTTCCTTCTCTCATCTGTGACCTGCTTCAGGGGTTGTATAGTCTGCAGCCTCCATGCCTAGGATTTTTACTCTGAGTCTGCGCACCTGCTTCCCCGGGTTTGCCGACTGTATCTGATGGGAGTCTTGCTTACGAGGGTTCCATGCCTGACCCTCACTGTCACCCCTTTGTCCCCTTGTAGCATTTGTCATCTACAGTTTCCTGACCTTGTGCTTCCAATATCTGGGGGGCGAGAGCGCCATCATGGCTGAGATCCGAGGCAAACCCATCAGGTAAACTCATCAGGTCTCGGCCAGGCCACACTGGGGAACTTCCGGTTTCCTTACAAGTAGCTTTACTGACTTCTTCCGCACACCCAGGTCCAGCTGTTTCTATGGGACCTGCTGCCTCCGTGGTATGTCCTACTCCATCACGTTCTTACGCTTCTGCAAACAGGTGAGGGGGCCTGCCCACCCCACCCTGATGCCCTTGCTCCACCCCACCCCAGCGCAGCCCAGCCTCACTCCCTTCCCCTCCCCCTCCCAGGCCACACTCCAGTTCTGCATTGTGAAACCTGTTATGGCATTGATCACCATCATCCTCCAGGCTTTTGACAAATACCACGATGGGGATTTCAAGTAAGGCGGCTGTGAGCAGGTGCCTCACTGGGGGCCATGGGAGGCTGGGCTCCCCCTTCTTCAAGTGGCCCCCCACCCTACCCTCCGGCAGTAGCTCGGTTGTTAAAGTATTTATGTAGCATACATGAGTCTCTGGGTTCCATCCCCAACTTCATATAAACCAGGTGTGGTGGTGCACACTTGTCATCCCAGCATTTGGGAGGTAGACGTAGGAGTGCTAAAAAATTGGAGGTTGTCCTTGTCTGTATAACGTGTTTGAGGCCAGCCTGGGCTACATGAGGAAGGACACACACACACACACACGACATTGCTAAGTTTGTGGGAATGCCCAGGATAGACAACAGCTCTTGGAGAGGGGTCTGAACCATGCCCTACTCCTGATGGAACTCTAGGACCCCAACCACTGTGCCCACTGATATTGGTTAAGGCCCTGGGGAAAAAACTAGGTGAAGCTGTCCTAGGGTTGTGTTGCCCAGCCAGAAAGGGGACAGGCAAAGAGGATGTCTATGAGGAGCAGGGACCACTCTAACCAGCAGTTCTCTGACCCAGCATCCACAGCGGCTACCTGTATGTGACCCTCGTGTACAACGCCTCGGTTAGCCTGGCCCTCTACGCTCTGTTCCTTTTCTACTTCGCCACCAGGGACCTCCTGAGACCGTTCGAGCCAGTACTCAAGTTCCTCACCATTAAAGCCATCATCTTCCTCTCCTTTTGGCAGGGTGTGTGAGCCCGGTGGGTGAGGGCGTGGGGCCAGGACTGGCATCCCTGGGACCTGGGTTCAAATCAAACCTCCATCCCAGCCCTGTGTGCCTCAGCTTCCATGACCTTACCAAAAGTCAATGACTCCACTGCTCAGCTTGGAGCTGGTGGAGCCTGGAGTAGGGTCACAGTGACGGCTGTCAACAGATGGAGGCTGGGCCTCGGCTTCCTGACCCTTGGCCCCTGCCGAGCTTCCAGCAGGTCATGAGAACTCAATCCCCAATGTGGAAGAAAATGGAGGAAGGTGTCCAAGAGCAGGAGCTCCCCTGGCCCGAGTTAGATATGTCAGAGAGAGCACCCAGGAACCCCTTTCAATCATAACATCCACCAGTGCGCTCAGGACCAAAGAAGCTCTGGGACAGGCTAGCCTTTCCCCTGCATACCCTGGACTTCAGTAGGAACTGTGGCAGAACTCAGCTCCCAACCACGAATGGGGCCTGAGGGGTTGTCACTGTCTCTAGGAATGCTGCTGGCCATCTTGGAGAGGTGTGGGGTCATCCCTGAGGTCCAGGCCATGGATGGCACCAGGGTTGGGGCTGGTACCCTAGCCGCTGGCTACCAGAATTTCCTCATCTGTATTGAGATGCTGTTCGCCTCCCTTGCGCTGCGCTACGCCTTCCCCAGCCAGGTGTATTCAGAGAAGAAGAACTCACCAGGTGAGCTGGGCCCCACCGGCAGGGGCACCATGGCTCAGCCGTGAGGTCTACTACTGATTAGGGGACATCCCCATGGGTATCTGAGCCAGGCAGGTAGCGGGGATTATGAGCTCCGAAAGATGTGGGTGGAACCAGCCAGTCCTTGAAATCCTTGGTGCTCGGGGAAGGTCTTGAGGTATCAAGCGGAGCTGGGTTGGCTACTCTACTGTGTGTGCCATATTGGGCGCATGGCTGTTTTCTCCTTGCTCAAGGTGAAGGGCTTCCTCTGGGCAGGAGTCTATTCAAGGATAGACCCAATGCTGAGATGCGGGAGCTGAGCTGGGTCTCAGATGTCTGAGATCACCTGCTAGCCAATGGCAAGGCCTTGACGTGCAGGATTCCCCAGACCCAGAGAGCCCAAGGTGGCTTGTGAGAGACAGGGCTAAGGGAGCAGGGTAGATGAAGTGGGCTACTGTGGACCAGAGGACCTATGACTCCAGCCCACACACACTGTACCCTCCAGCCCCGCCAGCACCTATGCAGAGCATATCCAGTGGCTTAAAGGAGACCATCAGCCCACAGGACATTGTCCAGGATGCCATTCACAACTTCTCGCCAGTCTACCAGCAGTATACACAGCAGTCCACACACGAAGCTCCTGGGCCTGGCCAGGGTGGGCACCCATCACCCAGCACCCACTCCGGCCCAGCCAGTGGCTCTGGAGGTGGTAAGAAGAGTCGCAACATAGAGAAACGTATGCTGATTCCCTCAGAGGACCTGTAGGGGCGTGGGGTGTGTGGAACCTAGCTGGGGATCCAGCTTGCCTGTGTTTCTGGGGTGGGTAAACAGGGTCACCACCTCCCAGCATCTCTTGACAGAGGCCCAGCCTCTCCTGAGAGTCTCACTGTGAGACTCACAGGGCCTCTCTATTCCATGTACAGCCCAGAGTGAAGTCACCTAGGCGAACTGGACCAACCCAAGGACCCAGTGGGATGTCTTAGTTACAGCCTGCAGGTGGAGCTATGGGTTGGTCATGCTTCCGTGGACAGAAGAGACAGGTGGTTAGATCTTAGGCTGAGCAGCGACAGAGAGGGATGGCCAGGCAGAATGAGCCCAGTCACTGAAGGCTGGGGAGCCACATAGCCTGGGCCTGTCTGTGGCTATCTTGGATGCATGAAGAAGACCCCTTGTCCTTGCATTCTAATATAGAAAGTTGGTGAGGCTCTCACAGGGGCAGCCTAGCCTATTTAGTACAACAGAGTTGCCAGTGCGCCGGTCTGCCAGCTACTAGCTACTTATTTATAGATAAACACCTTGCATTTTTTGACCTTGTTGGGCTTTCTGTTCTTGTGGGCCTTGTCTTCTGAGTGATGTGTCTCTACATGGTGGTTCACTGGGGCCTATGGAGTGAGTCTGGGTGTCAGGAACAGCTAAGACAGACATCATAATGTGGCTCAGAGCAGTATGTGGCAAAGAAGGTGGACTTTGCCATGAGATGGCCAGCTCTGTGCCACGATGGGAGCTGGGGCAGTCACCTCCCTCTGAACTTCAGGTCGGCCCCACCCTAAAGTGGTTTATGATTCCCATGGCATGACCTAGCATGCCCCGGGACAAGGACTCAAGCTTGGGATCCTGCCTTCTCTCTTGTCTCTTCCTGTAAACCAGACCCAGTGCTCAGGGAGTCTAGATAGACTCAGTATCCCAGCTAGACTGGCCTTGGAAAGGCGGGGGACAAAGGCAGGTCAGGCGGGCAACTAGACAGAAATGTCATCCACCCAGGAACAGTATCACTTGCCTAGTTGTCAGCTCCCACAGCCCACAATATCAGACAAAGCAGGTGTTATTTCCCTGTCTTTTTATTCTTGGGACCCAGAGACAAGAGGAGGCAAGGCCATTAGCTTCTCTCTGACCCTTCTGGGCTGATAAGATAGGCTCTATTCCTTCCTGCACCTGCCTGTAAAAAGCCACCCACACCTACTTATCTGCCTTCTGGGACTGGCAGGCACAGAGGGTGGCCCTGCAGCCCACACAGTCAGCAGGGCTGGGAGGGGCTCTGTACTCTCAGAGACCTATACTCTTAGAGTCCGACAGGCTCCGTGCCTGCAGGCCTTCAAATATGAGGCTTAGGGCTCGGCCAGCAGGGGGCGGCCTTCCTCTGCTCTGGAGAGACCATGTGGCCCTGGAAAAGCTAGATTGGATCCTCTCCTACAAGCCCAGATACAAAGTAGGCTCCTGGGCCCTGGACAGTCAGTTGACATCACTAAATACCCACACGTGCACCAGGAACCTCTGTACCCTGGCACTGGGGCAGGTGTGCCAACCAAAGATATTAAACAAGTTGTTCAAGGTTACTGAGCCAGTAGGGGGTCACTGCACCTTGCTTCCCTCTCCCCCACCACCTGCACTCAGAGGTGTATCGGTTGAACATGTCACAAAGTAAAGCCGGGCCAGGCATAGCATGCCCCCCAGGGCTCTACTGACTCAGAAGGATCTGGCCAGGCCGAGCTGCTCAAAGAATGATGGGATACCAATTGGAGTACCAGGGAGGGGGCGGGGCTTCAGTCTCATCACCACTGGTAAAAGGACCATTGCAAGTCCAGCCCGTGGGGTCCTAGGAGGGACCTGCTTGCCAGGCAGTAACTGGACTTGTCCTGGCACAGCCTTCTGCCATTTCGTGTGCAGGTGTGTATGCACGTGTGCACATTAGTAAGGAAGTCAGAGGTCGATGCTAGGTGGTTTCCTTAGTTATTTTCCCACTAAATTTTTAAAGTTTTTGAGACAGGGTTTCTTAACTGAACCATAGAACATCAATTTGGATGAAGCCTCAAGGATTTGCTTTGACCCCTACAATTGCTGGGATTATGTCAGTGCTGGGATCCAAACAGAGATTCTCACATTTACATGGCAGACTATGTAACAGAGCCATACTACTAGCCCAATCCTTGAAATAGGATCTTTGTAGCTTAGGCTGGCTCCGGTCGCCCTATGTTGCCAAGGCTGACCTCAAACTATATAGTCAAAGGTATCCTTGGACTTCGGAGTAATCTAGTCACCTCATCCTCCTAACTACTGGGATTTAATTTATTGGCATGAAGCACCATGAAGGGCTCCTGCCACTCTGAACTTGGCTGACCACTGTGCTGAGTATACCTGGGGTGAGCGTGCAACATGGGTGGACAGGGCTTTTTACAGTCCATCTACCTAGAGGCTGGTCAACACCCAGGGACAGAAGTAGGCTATAGGTTGGGGAGAGGGGATTCTGGAGTCAGCTGTAGAGAAATTGGGCCTAGCTAGAGGCTGTTTCTGTCTTAAAACTCAAGTAGGCTAGGCAAGCAGGCCTGTGAGCACCAGAAATCCATCTATCTCTGCTTCTGTAACACTGGGGTTACAAATATGCACCTGGCTTCCTAGGGACTGAACCCAGGTCCTCATGCTTGCAAGGCAAGCACTTTACCAACTGAGTCATCCTCAGCTCTAGTCAGACTCCTTAGGGCATTCTGTTAGTGTCACTGAGCTGGAGCGTTGATCTGTGCCCCACACATTGCCTCTTGCAATGTCCTGCATGTTCACTCAAGAGCCCAACCAACACTGCTCAGGGGCCAGGGGCCAAGCAGGTAACATGGCCCACCCTATGAGGATGGCTCAGGTCCCTGAGGCTCCCACAAGTTGCCCTGGCCATCAGAGACCTCTGGTCAGCATATCCTGGACACTGAAGGACATATGTGCAGATGATCTAAGAGTGCAAGTGGAATGTATCACCTGGTGATAGTCCCTACATCTTAGACGACCAGCCTGGGATTATGACGCCCAAGGGAGGGCCCAGGTGTGCAGAGTAGAAAGCTAGGCCCCATCAGGGAAGGGCCAATCCAGACTGCAGGGCAGGATGCATGGTTCCCAACCACATCACCATCCAGACACTGGAAGCATCTCAAACAGGAAATTCTTTATTGCAAAGATACAAAAGCAGTCACGGCGACATGTACAGCAATAAATTAGGTGGTGGCCATGAGGCAGGGTGCAGACAGGGGGCCAACAAGTCTGTGATCTTGATCTCTTCTCAATAATTTATAACATGGGGGAAAAGCACAAAAAAATAAATATTGAAATGAAACTGCCAAGTGACAGGTGGCTGAGGATGCCAGGCCTCTGCATGGTCAGCATGTGTCCCTGTCACCTTTTGAAAAAGTTAAAGCTTGCTTTAAGAAGTCAGAGGAACAAGACAGAAAACTCACTTTTATCTTTAAATAAAAATATCCATATATTAAATTGTGACAATGAAATTTCAGTGGCACAAAGCCATGGGGCGTGCTCACACCCTCCCCAGCCCCCTCCAGGCAGGTGCCCTGTACAGGTGCTCCAGGTGGTACTGACAGCCCTGTCTACCCTGGAGGCCAAGAGTACAGACCCTCTACCCAGGAGGACCACCCCAGGCCAGGAGTGACTGTGGCCAGCAAGCCAGTCAGCGATCATCTGCCTACCACTGTAGCCCACCCTGGAGAGCACTCATCAGTGTGACACCTGCTGGAGCAGTCTTCACCAGTGACCCAGCCCAGAGCCACCACAGAAAGACTGGAGGTTGTTGGCACCCTGGGCCTTCATTCCCCACCCCACTGTCCAACCTGCTCTGCATTAATAAAGAGCTACAGTATCAAACTGGGAAAGAAAATTGTTATGAAAAATCTGTACGATAAAATGTGTGTATAATTATATATATATATCTCTATATCTTCTCTCTTTAAATATCCATGGTCCTTATTGATATCCAATATGGATTACCTACCAAGGTTATGGTTCCAACAGTGCTTTCTAAGTGCCTGGCTGTGGCTCAGCCTGCCCCCAACTCCCTGTCCACCAAATTCCCCAGGACCTGGAGGACACAATTCCTTCAGTAAAAAAAGCGCAAGATGTCCAGTGGCCCCAGAACTCTATGAAGGAGGAAAAATCAGGTAACAATTGGGCACCGCAACGTATAGTCTGCCTGGGGTCCTTGCTGCCCACAATGGGTGTGTCCACAAGGCCCTCCAGATGGGTGTATCCCTTCATACTATGCTTCTCAGGCCTCTTCCACATCCCCTGGACTCCACACTATCCCTGTCTACTGCATTCCTGTTCTTTTCGCAGCAACACACATCTCAACTGCCACCGACATATCCCTTAGCATCTCTCAGGCTTCACCTGTTCCTCTCCCATCTTTCCCCTCTGCTAAACCCCAGAGAACCCGAGCCTGGCTGCTTGCTGGCTCTGTGGACAGGTGGCCCTTGCACCACAATGGGCAACCTACCAGACCTGCAGGGACACTCCATGACATTGGTGTAACCCTAGGCACACATACTGGACAGGCTCTCCTATGTGGCCACCTGGCCAGCAGTTTCCAGTCTTCACAGGCTGTGATGGTAGCCTGTGTACACACAGGAACAGAGACATTAGCCCCTGCAAGTGTTTCCCAGGACATGGGTCCGGCTCTATCTAAGAGTTAAAGCAGGTTGTAGCGCCCTTTGATAAGAACAAGAAGGCCAGAGCCCAGAAAGGAACAGGCAGCATGGTGTCCGCCTAGCTGGAGGCCCTTAGAGGTGACGGCAGCGATGGTGCTGACAAGCAAGCACCGGAGAGGTGGAAGACAAGTCCTCACACTCTGCCACAGGGGCCTAGAGTTGTTCACACGGTTGGCCGTGTGGTTCCTGTCAGCTCCTAAAAACATCCCCCCAGGGGAAGGAGAGAGGTGAGTGGGGGTTGCCTGCAACACTGGCTCAAGAGAGCTTCCCTTTTATCCCGGATCTGCCTGTCCCTGCTGTCCCTGCCCTCAGCTCCGCAGGGTCCGCAGTGGGCAGGTAGACATGAGGAATCTGTGCCAGGGAGCCTGGGATAGGCATGAGGGCTGTGCCACTGCCCACGCCCTGCCCGGCCCCAGCAGACACTAGGAGGCAGCTGAGAAGGGTACAGAGGTGGAGGAAAGCTCGGCAGACTTGACGATGGTGATGACACTAGTGGTGGCCACCTTGGTGGGTGTGACAGGCCCTCGGGCCACGGTGCGTGCGAAGGTCTGCAGGGCCTCGTACTTGGAGCGCAGGGCGTCCAGCTCCAGCCGCATGCTGCTGTTCTCTCGAGCCAGCTTCTCCACCTCCTGCTGCAGCTCTACACGCTGCCGTTCCAGCTCCTCTTTCTGTGTCACACGCTTGATGCGACAGCTGGCTGCGTAGCCTCGGTTCTTGAGTGTGCGCCGCCGCTGCTTGAGCCGAGTCACCTCCTCCTTGGTGAGCCCCCGCAGGTGCTGATTCAGCTCCCGCACCGACATGGACACCAGCTCATCATCGCTAAGAACAGGGGCGTTCTCGCCCGCCTCCTTCTTGACCTAAGGAGCCACACGACGAGCAGCAGTCAGACCAGGGACGGAGTTCGCGGACCGGCACAAAATCAACAAAGGCCCGGCAGTGCCGCACCTGCCCCACCTTCCCATTCTGCACCAGGGTGGCAGCATGGAACTCCAAGAATTAGGCCCATGGCAGCCCCGCTCCTGATGCAATGACACCTCTTTGTACAGGGAGGACCTGACAGCCATTCCCTCAGGAAGGTCTTGGTCAACTTCTAAAGCTTTCTACAGACACATGGAACTGGGACCTTGCCCCTCAGATGCCTCAGAGGGCCAAGTGCTTTTAGGTGAGGGACAGGATGATACAGTGGCCTGCCCTTCCCTGACATCCACCAAAAGGGCCAAAGCCTACATCTAGCTGGTCAGGGCTCACTCAAGGGGCCCAGCATACAGTACGCAGGAGCCTCTGAGCAATGAAGCTGACTCAGTAGCACTTCTGGTGATAGCGACATCAAGGGGTAAGGACCTGAGCAGGTAGAAGGGACCCAACTTAGCTGAGGATACCACTGTGCTTACTTGGCACAGAGGGCAGGGAGGACAAGTTTGGGCTGAGGAAGGTCTGCGGATGCAGCCCTAGGTTGCTAGCATGTGTTCCACACCTGCCCTGCCGCCCTCCCACCTGTGAGCTGCCTCCCTGGGTATCAAGGCCACTGAACCGTCTCTCCTCCTTGGATCTTTCTCCAATTCCTGAGGACAAAGCTGACCTCATTTTCTAGTGCAGTGCTGTGAAGGGCGGGCTTTAACAGGGCAGGATGAGTTGTCCCTATGCCATGCCAGGACAGTGCTTGTCACAGTCCATGCTGGCCTCGCCTGCCTTACCTTCAATGCCTTGTTGGGCTTGAGATTAGTCGTCATAACCCGGGCCCTGTCACCAGGACGGAACCACCAGAAAATTGTAGCTGGAAAGACACAGAAACGTAAGTTAGGGCTTAGCAAGCTAGGGTCATTACCTCTGAGTAACAGTGCCTGGAAATGGGGCGGGCCTGCCCTTAAGCCTGTGGTTCTCAAGCTTTTAATGCTATGACCGTTTAATATAGTTCCTCATGTTCTTTTCACCCCAACCATGAAATTATTTTCACTGCTACTTTATAGTTGTAATTTTGCTACTGTTATGAATCATAATGTAAATATCTGTGGGTTTTGAGGATCTTAAGTGACCCTCCCATAAAAGGGTTGTTTGATATTCTCGAGGGGTCGCTCGACCCACAGGTTGAGAACCACCGCGTCAGCGCTCTGGAGCAGGTGCCCTGACCAGTTTGCCTCTGCCTAGCTGGGAAAAATGAGATCCAACCACGCCTCATGCTCCAGCATCAGTCCCCAGAGCAGACAGACCCCCCCCAGGTCCCTGGGGGCTGCCATCCGGCTCCCCCATCCAGCCACACGAAGGCCATCAGCTCTGTGGAGTAACTGCCAATCACAAACAATTGTTGCTTTCTCCTCTAGGTGCGCCCCCCCACCCCGAATGCAGACAAGATATTTACAGCTGGGGGATACCAGGTGCTGCATGCATCCTCAAGACCAAAGGGACTTGCCAGCCGCAGAGAAGGCTCTATAAGCGGCAGTAGTCCACTCTGAAGGAGGACCTTGGGACAGTGTCTTACCAGGGAGAGAAGTAAGGCTATTTCCGGAAACCTCATTTACAGACCCCCCCAAGACAGATGGGGTACAGAACACCTGCCACTCCTCCGCAGCCCCGCCTTCCCGCAACCCAAGGGACACCTACCGCCGTGAAGGACACTGCAGCTGTGACATCACCACTCCTCCCTGGCCACCCCAGCCCCTCAGAGTGACCCCAAGGCCCCTATGGGTGGGGTGGGGGCTACTGGTGGGTAGCAGGTTCAGAGGATCCAGCCAGAGACACAGGCAGAGAACTCCAGCCACCTGGCAGACTTACTGGGCTGTCTGGCAGGCCCTGTCCCCATGGCCAGCCCGCCAGCCCCCTTGCCCGCCCTTCTCATTCTCCAGTCTGCATTGTGTCACACACCCTCATCATTCATGAAAAGCCAGCTAAAGCATCCCAAGCATGATTCCCCTCTGATAGTTGCCATGGCGACCTTGGGATATAGCCAACCCCCCACAGTCGCCATGGCAACAGAGAAGCCCAAAAGCATTTGGGACTTGTGGGTCAAGCCTGTGCGGAAAGACAACACTAGGTTCTCAGGCAGTAAACAAACCCATTCATTCCCTGACATCTGGGGAAGGGGTAGGAGGGACAGGGACGCCTTCAGGTGGGATACACCCCACTTCTTGTATTTCAAACCTGACAAGGATGGGCACAGAACACGGAACATCAGGGAAAAATCACACAAAAGAGAGTGTGGAGGACAGGCATGAATAAGAAAGTGGATGGCCTCCCCGTCCCTTCCCCCGCTGACGTGGGGGACCTTTAGGCTCCATTTCTCTACCCTGTGATCCCACCTCTGATGGTGATGGGGTCCTGTCTCCATCGCCCACCACCCTTGCTGCCAGGAAGCCATCAGCGAGAGACAAGGTACTGACTCTAGTAATAAACACAGTACCCTGGTGACATCACTGACCATGCTCAGGGCCAACGGCAGTAGGCAGACCAGGACAGGGGCAGGGTCAGAAGGCTCAGGTAAAGCAGCATACATCCTGTCACGGTACCCGTCTGGGGCCTGAGATGGACCAGAGCTTGTGGGAGAGATCACATGGGGATATGGGCATAGCATGTGTCATCCACAGATCACCTCCAGCTCCAGCTAGGTAACAGGGGCACCAGAGAAGTCTCGGGCTGCTCCATTAGGAACTCTCAGGAGCCAGGCGCCTAGGAGCCCCGGGAGCCCTGAGAAAGTTTTCCGTGTAAGGAGGGAGGAGGGGTTGGGCATCTTTTCCAACTTGCAACCCCAGCGTCAGTGACATAGCTATGTGGTGAGTCACAGGCTGTTTACAGAGCCGGCTCACATTCCCACACAAGGACACCCCTCCCACCCGCATGCTCACGGGCCCCAGGGGCCACTGCCAGCGGAAAGGGAAGGTGCTGGGAAGAAGGGGGACTCAGCTCAGACCCACGGGTGCCTAGACATGCAGACCAGTGCTCAGTTAGGAGCAGGAATCCTTCCACTCCCATAATGGCGGTACCGTGACACCCCAGTGGCCAGGATGTGTGCAGAGCAAGGGCTCACCCCCAGGTGATCCCATGAGAGTAAACTGACCTCTGGATGGAGACCACCTGGCCATCAGGAAGGGCCCCTCCCTGGCTCTCTCCATGTACACCCGCTTCATGGGCTTCTGCTGGGGTCTGAGTTCAGGGACCTTCTTCAGACCTAAGCTAGCTTAAACATAAATAAACCCATGGACAAAATGTCAACCCCTCCCAATTCTGGGGTCATATCCTCAGAAAAAGAGGATGAGAGAAAAGACCCCAGAGATGACAAGTGGTGAGAAGCCTCCACTTAGGGTCCTGGGTGCACACTTCTACTGAGCTAATGTGT
The DNA here is from genome assembly GCA_036184795.1 of Tokudaia tokunoshimensis. NCBI lineage: Eukaryota > Metazoa > Chordata > Mammalia > Rodentia > Muridae > Tokudaia > Tokudaia tokunoshimensis. The sequence goes on along the minus strand of BTHU01000006.1, from coordinate 29,741,768 downwards.
TCACCCCAGCCTACCCTGCCCCAGCTAGGCTTCAGCTCCTGGAATCCTGTTCAGCGAGAACACCTGCACCCCTGTCAAAATAACTCAGACTCCATCCTTCGGGACCAACGCTGTAGAAGCCTGTCCAGGTGAAAGGTGAGGTTCGTGTTGGCCCTGAGTCAGACAGGGGCATGCCGTTCTGCCTGGTGGCAATCATAGGGGACAATCTAAGGGACAGAGATTTTCAGCAACTCAGTGTGTGTACACCAAGCACTTGGGTACAGTCCCAACCTACCCATCAAAGGCCAAGTCAGGCCTGTCATCCTAGAACCTGGGAGGATTACAAATTCAAGGCCAGCCTGGGCTACAGAGTGTGTTCAAAGTCAGCCTCGACAACTTAGGGTGAGCACCACCCCACCCCACCCCCACGCACACCCAGCTCCTCTGATAAACACAGCTAGCCAGCAGGGACAGGGTGGCCAGTCCTTCCACTTCAGGATGGACTGGAGTAGAAGAGGCCCTGTGCATAAAGAGCAGAGAGGCACATCACAGAGTGTGGGAATCCAACCTGGCATCCATAGACAGCAGGTAGTCCGGGCACTAGCAGACTGTCTTTTTCGGGAGGTAGGGGAGGAAGAAGCGGGCATCTCCTATCCTACCTACTTGTATTCCCAGGAAGCAGTTCCTCAGCACTACACTGCACTGACTGCACTATTGGGGGTATTTACAGCCTCAGGCCTCTCTCCCGCATGACCTACTGGCAGGCCTCACACACAGCAAGAAGGACCATGTCCAGGTCCAAAGGAAAAACAGACAGGGAGCTACAGAGACTTTGCTACGGTGGACCAGAAAAGGTCCCAGTCTCAAAGGGTCTCCATGTTCCCCAGGGAAGTATATAATCTGGATCACCCATTTCACTCTGTTGCCACTGTGACACCAACCTAGGGGTTCTGAATGATACCCCCTGTTCCACAGCGTGACACCAACTCCAGCCCCCAATCCAGCTGACCAGGGTGTGTGCTCTTCAGGTTCTCCCAGAATGGGGGAAGGGAGCAGGGTGGGTCATGAGGGGGCAGGGACCTATTCTATCCGAGGGAACAGGTTCAAGCCTCAGACAGCAGACAGTCACGGGACCTAAAGCCACTAAGGATGTGGCCACCCTGCTTGGGAGCCTCTCACAAATACTCAGAGCCAAGTACCCTTTCCAGGACCCCGAGGACACATGGGGCTGACTTATCACCGACTTACAGTGACCACATGCTGATGAACCAAACCACAGCTGGTCAAACGGGCTCCTGCCACTGCAGACCACCAAGAGTTCACTGTGCTGTCCTTCCACGGCGCATGGCTGGGCACCTCCACCCAGCTCTGGCTGGCTGGCCGCCCTCCCATAAGCCATAACAGTCTGCCTAGCCTAGAGGACGTCTGGTCACCTTGCGTTTGCAATCTCAGGAAGCTGTGTCATCCCAGTTACATGCAGAGGTGACTCAAGTAGCTTTGAGGCTGACAGCAGGCTGCATGGCACACCTCTCTCAACAGTGGCTGCCCTCCTTCTGCCTCTATCCTGACCTCCTCTCCCTGACTGACTGAGGGGTCCATGGTCGGGCTCTGTCCCATCCCAGGAGGTTCTGGGGCTTCAGCCACTTTCTACTTTCCATGTTTCACTGGGGATGTCCCCAGGAAATAGCTAAGCCCAGGAGAGAGAGAGAGAGAGAGAGAGAGAGAGAGAGAGAGAGAGAGAGAGAGAGAGAGAGAGTGTGTGTGTGTCGAACCCAGAGATCCACCTGCCTCTGCCTCCTGAATGCTGGGATTAAAGGTGTGAGCCACCACTGCCCATCTAGCGGTTGGTTGGTTGGTTTTTAACTTTTAAAACTTATATTTACTTGCTGGATGTGGTGATACACACCTTTAATACCAGCATTTGGGTAGGTTGATCCCTTTTTTTTTTTTCTTTTTTTTGGTTTTTCGAGACAGGGTTTCTCTGTGTAGCCCTGGCTGTCCTGGAACTCACTTTGTAGACCAGGCTGGCCTCGAACTCAGAAATCCTCCTGCCTCTGCCTCCCAAGTGCTGGGATTAAAGGTGTGCGCCACCACCGCCCGGCTAGGTTGATCTCTTAAGAGTTTGAGGCAAGCCTAGTTTATATAAGGAGAGAGAGAGAGAGAGAGAGAGAGAGAGAGAGAGAGAGAGAGAGAGAGTGTGTGTGTGTGTGTGTGTGTATAGGTCAGAGGATCATTTTTGGCAATCAGTTCTCTCCTTCTACAATGTGGGTCTTGGGGTTTTGAACTCAGGTCACCAAGCTTGATGGCAAGCACCTTTACCCCTGAGCCACCTCACTGGGCACACCTGACTTGTTTGAAACCAGGTCTCTCAGTGGCCCGGAACTAATCACAAACGTTAGGCTAGCTGACCAGAGAGCTTCAGTGATCCTCCTGTCTCTCCTTCCCCAACACTGGGATGACAGAGTATGCCATCACATCTAATGCCTTTATGTGGGCTCTAACAAACATTTTATTGACTGAGTTATCTCTGCAGACCTGTTTGTTTAAGATGGAGCCTCTTGCAGCCCAGGCTAGCCTGGGACTGACCTTCTCTTGCCTCAGCCTCTCAAATGCTGGAATTACAGAACCAGCTCTTGACTTACCCAGCCCCAAGCATAGTCCAGCTTCTCTCTGGACCTTGGTGCAACAGATCCCCAACTCTGACCTTGGTGCCTCAGACTTAGTTCTACAGATAACATAGGTCTTGGGGTTCCCTTCTGAGCTTCCCTGTCCGGGCTTCCTTCTCTGGCTGACGAGTGCTCCTTGCTATGGTGGACATGGGGTTTCCACTCTACTCTTAACTTCCACTTCTTCCAGAAAGTCCTCCTAATTGCTGTCTTTGGGGAGTCAGCATTTTCCCTGGAGCAAGACCTGGTTCTAGAACTTTCTATCAGCAGCTTCCAAGCACAATGAGCTTCTGTCAAGCAGAGATCTTGTGTTGTTGATACCAGCTCCTTTGGGGTATCAAGGCACTAGAAAAGGTCTACTTTATATGCAGAGGCGGGGACTCAGACAGGAAAGGAAGCCTAGTAGCGGGTGTGTGCTCTCCCCCTACCATACCAGATGGCCCCAAGTAAGAGCTGGCAGGTGTGACACCAGATATGACAGCCCCTAGCCTCTAACCCTGACCTCAGGCCAGGCCATCAAGCAAGCAAGGCTGTAGTATCCTCCCAAACACCAGGTAGTGTGGTGTTTGATCACCAGGGCTCAGGTCTACCTCTGTGAAACTCTATAGGTTTTCAGATAACACTTTCAGTTTCCTGAAACTGCAGGAAAGAGGAAACAGAACGCATATGTGACTTATAAAAAGCAAAAGTAAATAAGAATGACCAGGCATCTTCTCAAAGCAGGGGACAGGGAGGGTGGGGCAGGAGAATGAGTCACTGTTTATAGCTCCAGAGATCGGCCACACAGAGAATTCTCCCAGCTGGTTTTATTTCCATTTCCCGTGTGGACTAGACCGGGGATCCAGAAAGTCCACTCCAAGAAACCTTTAGACTCAGAACAGCCCGGGCAGAAACAGACACAACCTCTTAGTCTAGACTGCAAGAGCGAGTTTCCAGAAACTGTAAACAAACCCTGGGGCTGGTAGAGCCAGTGACTACACACTGAGGGTCCTCGGACCGAATGGCCAGGAAAGACTCACGACAAGCCGTGAGGGTGCTTGACAAAAGGCTGAGCCACGGGAAGGCAGGCTCTCGGGAAGCAGGGCTTCCCAGGACCCTCCATCCAACTCCCACTTTCAGCAACTACCTGGGAAGTACACAGCCCTGAACTTGGAGCAGGGCCCCACAAGCCCAGCTCAGTTCGAGAACAGGAGGAGAATGCACTCCAGCCAAGCCTGGCTTTGTGTTTTGCTCTAATAAATCTTTTATTTTGGAATCACAGGAAGTTTAGTTTTAAGTTATCACATTGGACACTTTTCCTTTACCAAGGTCAAACACCACATTTCTCTCGTTGATTTATCTAAGGATCGAGGAAGGTGTTGTCGCCAGTGAGGACTGTCCACGGTAACATGGGCTGCAGGTATGTCCTGCAACTTTCCTGACTCCATCCCCATGCTTAAATTTATACCTTATTGTTTCGGTTTGGATTTTTGTGACAGTGTCTCACTATGTAACTGAGGCTGGTCTTGAACCAGCTAAGCAGTCCAGGCTAACCTCAAACTCAAGATCGTCCTGCCTCAGACTCCCATGTGCTAGGATTACAAGCATGTGCCACCATAATATAATGGCTTTAGATCAACACCTGTGAAAGAAGTTACCTAGCCCTAAAACACCAGACTTGGAAAATACCAGCTCAAAGCATCAAAGTACCCACGTGTACTCCACCAGATACCTTCTGAAATGTGGCTGGCCACAGTAAGACCTCACAGGGCCAACCTCTGGGATCCCAGGGCTAATTTTAGTGATTCCACAGAAAGGGAAGGGCTGAACTACCTACCAGCTGTGACACAAGCTAGCTTTCTGGAACTGAGTGCACCTGGCAAGAGAAAGGTGAGTGCCTGTCCATAAATTGGAGGGTGAATTGTTAAATTGTTAAAGAGCTGTGTGAAAAGCCGAGGCAGCATAGCTTCCCAAGAGAAACAAGCGCACCAAACTGCCTGGCCTCCCAAATACCGACTGCTGGGGTACAGGGCAAGTTCTGGGAGGCTGGAGTGGCTACCATCTCCTTGTGTAAGGATGCCCAAAGAGGAGTCTCTCTCCCCCAAAACAGATCTAATCTAGGCACGAAAGACCCACGAGGCTTTCTTCACCTGTAATTTGCTAGAGTTTTTGCTTCAGATTTCTCGCCGCACGCTCTTAAACACACACACCCTTAACACACCTATCCGCTCGCCCTACAAGGGAACCTCGCACTTCACAGTTAGATGAGACCTTGGCCCCAGACCACACCTGAAGAAAGTGACGGAAGCGATAGGCTGGCCAAGACCGTCACCTGCCTCGCTCCCCACCCACAGCTTCCACATCCGGCACCGCTGGCCGGTCAGCTGATTAGAAAGTGACACCAGTTACTCAGGCCCTTTCTGGGGTCGCGGCCCGGGGCGAGGCGGGGGCGAATTCTACGCCGACGGAAATGGCCAGGTGCGCACGGCTCCCGGGTGCCACTCTCCCGCACGTGGTGGGTCCCGCGTGGGCCCTGAGCCAGGTCCCGCGTGACACGTGCTCGAGGCCCACGCTGGGCCCCGCGGCCTTCGCGGTGCTCCTCCCGCAGGTGCACGAACTCTGGGTCCCCCTACCCAGTTCCCGAAGACCCTCACTCACCCGGGTCGCGCGCGGGGCCGGGCGCGGCGGCTCCTTGTGGACACGCACTCTTCACGCGCGCTTCTGCTCTCCCGCTCCCCTTAGTCGCCGTCTCCGCCTGCGCGCTTCGGACTACTGGTTCCGACTCGGCGAAGAACAACAAGTCCTCGCCACCCGCCGCCCGCCGCCCGCCGCCCGCCGCCCGCCGCCCGCCGCCGGCTCCCCAGTACTGACACCGCTTCCGGGATCGCGCGTCGAAGCGCGTCACCGCCCCGCCCCCGCGATGGCCACGCCCCTAGTGATCACGCCCCTGTTGCTCACGCCTCTTCGCTCACCGAAAACCACGCCCTCTCCGGCCGCGCGTCGGCACCACGCCCCTGATGGCCACGCCCCTTGCTGCCCTAGTCCCTGGCTCCTCCTAGATCCTTCCACGTGCAGTTGTCTCATTGCTGAGCCCTGTCCATCTCCAGCACACCCGGGGCGGGGTCTGTGCTCCTTTCCCAAGGTAGGGGATGACAGTCGAGCATGACGCACACTGGGTGTGGACCCCAAGTTTCCCTGAACTTTCAGCCTGAGCACTATGTCTCTATGCCACCCACTGTCGTCTGTGCTGCCCACTGTGATCCTGAGGTCGCAGCTGCTGGAGCCTCCCCGGGTCTTGGCAGAAGGAATAGAGGCCAACTGGCTATTTACCATGTTCTGGACCTAACACCAAGTCCACGTCAAGGTGGTGAAGTGGGTCAGTTACACCACATAATCAGCAGGGCAGGTGCACCCTACAAAGGAGAAAGGGGTATGCAGCATCCTCTCCTGACCCGTATTCTGACCTTTTGATTTATCAGTCTGAGACAGAGATAGGGTCTCACTGTATAGCTCAGAGTGGCCTGGAACGCTTATAAAACTTTTTTTAAATAATTTTTTAACCTATTTATATGTGTGTTCATATGTATGTGGGTTGGTGTGCACACACTGCACACCAACTGAAAGTCAGAGGGTGGACTTTGGGGAGTCGGTTTTTTCGTTCCACTTTTGGGTTCCGGAGATCGAACTCAGGTAGGTCAGGCTTGGTACCTTTACCCACTGGGCCACCTCACTGGCACTGGCTTGAAGCTCTTGATCCTTCTGCCTTCACCTCCTAAGTGCTGGGATCCCAAGCATGCAATACCACCATGCCTGCCCTCATTTCTCCATCTCTCTCTCTCTCTCTCTCTCTCTCTCTCTCTCTCTCTTGCTGTAAGCAATGGATAGTGTCTTAGGGTTTTACTGTTGTGAACAGACACCATGACCAAGGTAACTCTTATAAGGACAACATTTAATTGCGGCTGGCTTACAGGTTCAGAGGTTCAGTCCATTATCATCAAGGAGCATGGTAGCATCCAGGCAGACATGGTATAGGAGGAGCTGAGAGTTCTACATCTTTATCTGAAGGTCGCTAGAAGAAGACGGACTTCCAAGCAGTAAGGATGAGGGTCTTAAAGTCCACACACACAGTGACACACTCCAACAAGACCACACCTCTTAATAGTGCCACTCCCTGGGCCTAACATATTCAAACCATGACAGACAGAAAGCCGTTTCTCTCCAATGTGGGAATGCATGGACATATGGCCGTTCTCTATAGGCTTTGGTGAGGCAAGAGCACACACAGAACTTCCTGTACTCCAGCGCAGTGGCGCAGCAGTTGGATTCCTAGACTTGCTTACGAGTCCCAAGCTGTCCTTACATGGGAGCCATCCCCCTTTTCCTGCCTCAGAAGGACAAAGCTGCAGGATGTTGGTCCTGCTACACTTGAAGGGGAAGGAATGCCCAGAATGCAATTTAACGTCCTCCTTTCAGACCTAAGTGATGCCCAGGTCTGAGAACCGGGTGAGCAGGAGGCATCCCTGAGCCCTAGCAACACGGCCCTCAAAACCACACACTGTGCCTTCCCAGGACTACTTAGAGCGAATCTATGAGGCACTCTGGAAATATGTTGGAGGGCAACGGACACAAGCACCTGGAAACCCGTGATTTTCTGTGTGGTCAGTTCCACGCTGTAGCTCAGTGACCTCTTGCAGTGGGCCACAAATTTATTCTTGCTCCTAAATGTTCTTCTGGCATTTGCCACTAAGGGGAGTCATCCAGGTCCATCTGTGTCAGCTAAGATCTGCCAAAAGCAGCTCAACCTACCAATAACAACATTAGTGGCAACGTCTCACTAGGACATTTTCAGAGCTGTCCTCCAAGATCTGAAGGATGCTTCCCTGCATTCTCACCACGCGTCCACCATCCGTGCACAGAGCTGGACCTGTTCCAATTGGTCCTCTCCGAGGGCCTCTCTCAGGGATCAGGTGGGTTTGGTGCAGTTTGTCTGACTCCACAAAGTTATTCTTATGGAGTTTTTGTTTGGGTATTTTATTCTCTTTAGTTCCTTCAAGCAAGAGAATAAGAATAAGAATAAGGAGGAGGAGGAGGAGGAGGCCAGCACTGGGAAGGCAGAGGCAGAGGTGAATCTCTGTGAGTTCAAGGCTAACTTGGTCTACATAGCGAACGCCAGGACTACTTACAGAGACCCTGTTTCAAAAAATAAAAATCCAGAAAAATAGGAACAGGGCAAGCACAAGAACTTGAGTTTGATTCCAGAACCCAAATAAAAAGGTGGGGTGCTGGAGAGATGGTTAAGAGCATTTGAGCATTTGCTTCTTCTTTCTTTCTTTCTTTCTTTCTTTCTTTCTTTCTTTCTTTCTTTCTTTCTTTTTTTGGCAAAGGACTTGGGTTCAGTTCCCAGGGCTCACAGGGCAGCTCTTATACTCTCTCTGACTCCAGTTCCTGGAGATCCTATACCCTTTTCTAGTTTTCGAGGATACTAGGCACACATGGTACATAGACATATATGAAGGCAAAACACAGAACACATTTGCTGAAAAGGTAACAGATGAGGCGGTGTGTGTGTATTAACTCCGCACTGCAAAGGTGAGATAGGAGGGTCTTTGGGGTGAGACAAGTCAGTGAGAGACCCTGTCAGAAGAAACAAGGTGGGAGGTACCTAAGAAACAACAGCTTAGCTTTCCCTCTGGCCTCAACATACCCAAGCACGGGCACACACACACAGAGTCACAGCTGGCAAGGTGATACACACCTATAATACACACCTGGACGGCTGAGGCAGAAAGGTCGTGAGTTTAACAACCTGAGCTATATATTAAGACATTGGAACTCGAGGGTCCCCCGTCTACACCTCCTGAGTGTTAGGATTCTGGCTGGGCGCCCCACCTGACCCAGTTCACATGGATTCAATTGCTGAGTGACTGTGGAGACTGTGGTTGTGGCTTGGCTTGCCCAGACAAACATTCCCTTTTATAATGGCTTTTATGGAAGAGGCGATGTTGGCTACACCCTGATAATCTATCCCTTACTGCGCTGGAAAAGGTCCTGTCCCTGGGGTTAGAGTCAGACCGGCCCTTCATCCCAGCTGTTTTGGGCTGGTCCTTGGGGAAGGGCAATCTATGTTCATAGGGAGGCTGGGCATCTGGGGAGGATTAAGTGCCCTCTCTCACTCCTTCCTCCAGAGAGCAGGTAGGAACTCAGATGGCTCTGGTAAAGCTGGAGAAATGGAAGTAACCTGAAACTAGCAACATAGTTCATTCAGCAGTAAGGCTACAGACAGGAGTGGGTTAGCACAAGCCTGATCGGAAAGGGTAGCACTTTCACTCCATTAGTCCCCCTAAAGACCCCTTTCCCAGGAGCTCAGAGACCTGAAAATGGGGACTAGATCTTTGGAGAGGCCAGAGACCAGGATGTTGTATGGTGTCCCCTTAGATAGTGGAACATGACCCTCCCGGAGCTGCTGGGGCAGCATCGGCCGCTGAGGCCTGTGAGCTGGATGTCATGCAGATGGAAGTTCCTACCAGGGCAAGGGCTGCCTCCTGCTTAAATGGTGGATGCGGTGTTTAGCCAGGGCTGCCCTCTCACCTTTATAGGGGGAGAATCAATGAGCAGACAGAGACAGCTCACTTGTGCAGTCATGGCTGTGTCCTCAGGGATGTTTCTCTGAGTCCAGTTCCCTCCCAGAAGAATGGTGACAGTGAGGTCCCATCCCCGGCACTCTATGAGGGCTGCAGGGAGAGCTACAGGGGTCCATAATGGCTTCTGAGGTAAAGACAATGCACTGGCTTTGGCTACCAGACGAGGGGGTCTTAGGGCTGTAGAGAAAAGGAAGCGTGGCAGGCCTGAAGAGGGCGGGTAGAGTTTAGATTTCAAAAGGTCCTGATACTTTGTCACCATATCGGTGCCCATGGCCTCCACTTTAAGATGACAGTCACTTCGATGAAAGGGGCCAGTAGAGGATAAGAACTTCCAGAGTGGGGATGTGGTTCAGTTGGTAAAGTTCCTGCCCAGCGCTTACACGAAGCCCTGGGTTCCATCACCAGTGCCAAACGTGTGGGAGTACACGCCAGTAATCCCAGCACTAAGCGGAGGCAAGAGGATCAGAAGTACAAAGTCATCTTTGCCTATCTAGTCAGTGTGTGGCCAGCCTGGGCTACATTAAAAAAAAAGTGCATCATAATCTGCCCAGTGTCCCCACTGTCATCACAACTGTATCTGTGTTGCAAGTTGAGTGAGAGCAATTCTAGCGAGATTCTAACGAGGGTCCTCAGGAGTGGCTGGAGAGATGGATGGCTCAGTGGATAAAGTGTGTCCAGCACAAGCATGAAGGTCTGCACTTCGACTCCCAGCACTCATAGGAAAAGCCAAGTGCAGCAGCATGTGCCTGCAATCCCTGTACCTGGAGGCAGAGGCAGGGGGATTCCTCACCAGCCAACCTACCTGAACCAATGACCTTTAGGTTCAGTGAGAGACCCTGTCCCAGAAAATAAGGTGGAGGAACGATGTGTGAGTTTGTCTTCTGACTTCCACACACGTGCACACATCTGTGTTCTCTCTCTCTCTCTCTCTCTCTCTCTCTCACACACACACACACACACACACACACACACACACACACAATCCTAAGATGAATGCATCACTGTCACTGTGCTTACAGCCACAGTGTCCTCTATCTGCACAGCAGGCCAGAGCCCTTTCCTCCTCTTGCTGATCACAGAATGGGGATTTCCAGGACTTTGGTACAAGGCCTGTGCAGAGGACAATCCCTACTTAAAGCCATGACCCCAGGTAATAGCCATGACCACTAGTCGCTAAGATATCACAGAGACAATCACCCTATTTAAGATTTGGTTTGACTTTTTTGTTTGTTTGTTTGTTTGTTTTAACAGTTTATTGTGTATATGTGTGTGATATGGTGTATGTATGTGTATGTATATATGTATGTGTGTGTCACTGCTCATGTGTATATGTATGTTGTGGGGGTTATGTTTATAAATGTGTGTGTGATGTGATATGTATATGTGCATGCATGTGTATGTATGCATGTATGTATATGTGTCACTATATGTGTATATGTATGTACCATGGTGTATGTGTATATATGTGTGTGATGTGTATATGTGTATGTATGTGTGTATGTGTATGTACATGTTTGTGTCACTACTTGTATGTGTGTATGTATTGTGTGTGGTATGTTGTGTATATATGTGTATATGCATGTGGTATGTGTGCTTGTACCTGTATGTGTGTCTACCCATGTGTGGAGTTCAGAGGACAAGTTTCAGGACTCGGTTCTCTCTACCATGTAGGTCCTGAGGAATGAACTCATGTCACTGAGTTTGGAGGCAAGGGCTTTAACCCTCTGAGTCATCTCACCAAACCTTGGTTTGTTTTTATGCGCCCTGTGTAGCCCAGCATGGCCTAGAACTCCAGGTAATCCTCCTGCCTCTGCCTCCTGAGTGGGAGCCACCACATTTATTGTATGGCAGCTTCCTTGGAATTAAAACATCTCCTCCAAGAGATAATGTTGATGGAGGTGAGTCAAAAGTCATTGAGTCTGGAAGACTGTCAAAGACCACTCCCAGCTTTTTATAAAATGAATAAGTAACTGCCAGAGAGGGAAATGTGGCCAGCTGACCTACAGAGAGGACAGAGTCTCAGGATGTCAGCTGCCTGTCTGCCTTGCAGAGAGCGCCAGGGAGCTTGCAGAGAGTTTGCAGTTTTCCTGAGTTGTATCCCTTGCTGGGGTGGACTTTTTGGTGATGCAACCGCTTTTGGGTTATCCTTGCTCCATAAGTAACCCTTCACCCATTCTCCTGTTAGTAAACTCAATAAAAACCGATTAGCTTGCCAGACTGGCCTTTGGTGTTGTCATTACTTTGGCCTGGAATTTCTGTGCAGCCAAGAATGGCCCTGAACTCCTGGCCTCCCCTGTCTCTACCTCTGAGTGCTGGAAATGGATTCCAGGGCTTCATGCACGTTAGGCAAGCACTGTTCATTCCCAGCCATGGTTCAGTATCTCAGTGGTAAAGTCACTTGTCTAGGGCCACTACCTTTTCAGTGGCTTAGGTTAAAGTCCCTAATTCATTCCTACATGGACCTGTGGTCCAAACCCTTGTGAGTCACAAAGGATGTGGACCAGAGGTGGTCACAATTATGAGACCACACCCCCTACACTTGGGTATCTCAAGAGTGTCCCTGAAATGGGTACCTGTCAGTGAGGGACATTCCCATTGCCTAGGTGACACAGGAAGATATCAATGCTAATCACTCAGCAAAGGGTCAAAGATCTAGAGAGCGCTAGTAGTAGATTTCATCTGGGGAGGATTGGAAACCCTGTGAGAAGGTGATTTTCCCAGCCAGATTGATATCTCTCTGTCTCTCTGTCTCTCTTTCTCTCTCTCTCTCTCTCTCTCTCTCTCTCTCTCTCTCTCTCTCTCTCTCTCTCTCTCTGTCTGTCTCCTTGTCTCTCTGTCTCTCTGTCTTTCTCTCTCTCTGTCTGTCTCTCTATCTCTCTGTCTCTCTCTCTCATGTGACAAGGTTCCATAGTCTAGGATAGCTATGATGTGATGGTGGTTCAGGTCTACCATTCCAACCAGGGGACCTGAGTTAGTCAGGGTTCCCTAGAGGAACAGAGTTTATAGAATGTGTGTGTGTGTGTGTGTGTGTGTGAGAGAGAGAGAGAGAGAGAGAGAGAGAGAGAGAGAGAGCATTTATTAGAATGACTAACATGTCCTTTATATAGGCTGCCAGAAGAAGGTATAGTCCATATTAAAAGTGGATCTTTAATCCCAGCACTTGAAAGGCAGGGTCAGGTGGATCTGAATTCAAAACCAGCCTGGCCTACAGAGCAAGTTCCAGGACAGCCAGGGCTACATAGAGAAAACCTATCTCAAACCACTCACCACCACCAAAAAGTGGGTCTCTCCCTGTCAAATGATTTAATCAAGAAAAAAAAATCCCTCATAGATGTGCCCAGACATTTGAGTCTTAAGTAATTCTATTTATAGTCAAGTTGACAATCAAGAATAGCCAATACAGAACCTGAATTTGAAGACAGCCTGGGCTACATAATGAGACCCTGTCTCAAAATAGAAATGAGGTGACTGGTGAGATGGGTTAGCCAGTTTAATACTCACTACACTACAGCCTGACAACCCTGGAATGCACCTAAACTGGATGTGGTGGTGCACACCTTTAATCCCAGCATTCCTATGGAGAGATTGGAAACAGAGACAGGAGGATTACCCAGAATCCCCAGGCCAGGCAGCCTGGAACATGCAATGCAGCAGAAACAACAGGAGAGACTCTGCTGTAACAGGATGGATACTAAGAACAGACTACTAAACTCTGTCCTCTAACCTTCAGATATGTGCAATGGCACTTTGCATGCCTGTATGTGCATTCACACATGTGCATGTGTGTACACACACACACACACACACACACACACACACACACACGCATGCTTACATGCTAATAATTTTTTTAGAAGAAAAGAAAAGCAGGCTGGAGATAGAGTTCTATTGGCCCCAAATTCCATGTTTTAAACTCACACACATAAGAAGCCAGGCACAGTGACGCGTCCTGGTAATCCCAGCACTGGGGAAGCAGAGACAGGAGATCCCAGTGGTTCACTGGGCAGCCTGCCTAGCAAACTCAGTGAGTTCCTAACTAGTGAAAGACCCTGTTTTCCACAAACAAGATGGGAGCTGGAGAGATGGTTCAGCAGTTAAGGATGTGGACTACTCTTGCCGAAGACCTGAGTTTGGTTTCTGGCATCCACAGGTAGCACAAATCACTTGTAACTGCAGCTCCAGTAAATTCTGATGCTGCTGACCTCTGAGGGCACCTGCACACACATTCATATACCCTCACATATACATGTAATTTAAAAATAAAAACAAATTTTATCTTTACTTATTTATTTTTGTTTTTTGTTTTTTCGAGACAGAGTTTCTCTGTGTAGCCCTGTCTGTCCTGGAACATACTCTGTAGACTAGACTGTCCTCGAACTCAGAAATCCACCTGCCTCTGCCTCCCCAGTGCTAGGATTAAAGGCGTGCACCATCATTGTTTGACAAAAACAATGTTTGTTTGTTTGTTTGTTTGTTGGGTTTTGGAGACAGGGTTTCTTTCTGCAGCCCTGGCTGTTCTGGACCTAATTCTGTAGACCTGGCTGGCCTTGAACTCACAGAAATCCACCTGCCTCTACCTCTTGAGTGCTAGGATTAAAGGCATGTGCTGCCACCACCTGGCTACAATGTTTTGTTTTGTTTTGTTTTGTTTTGTTTTTTTAGGTGAATGAAGCCTAAGAAATGACAATGAAGTTGATCTCGGACCTCTACATTCACAAGCACACATAAGCACACACACACACACACACACATGTGCGCCTTCACACAGGCACATGTACACACACACACATACAGAGGAAAACCAAGGACAAGTGTAGAGCAATGGCTCAGCTGTCAAGAGCACTTGCTGCTCTTTCAGAGGACCCAGGTTCTATGCCCAGCACCCACATGGGGTCTTACAACTGTCTATAACTCCAGTCCCAGAGGACCTGATACTCTCTTCTGGCCTCTGAGAGCACCAGGCATGCACATGGTGCACAGTCAGACATGCAGGCCAAACACTCCTACACTCCACAGAAAATAAAAATAAATCTTTTTTTTTTTTTTTGGTTTTTTGAGACAGAGTTTCTCTGTGTAGCTTGGCTGTCCTGGAACTCAGACTGTAGACCAGGCTGGCGTCAAACTCAGAAATCTGCCTGCCTCTGCCTCCCAAGTGCTGGGATTAAAGGCGTGCGCCACCACCGCCCTGCAATAAATCTTAAAAAAAACAAAACAAACAAACAAAAAACCCCTCAAAAACCCAGAAAGAGAACCTGATGCCTGGAGGAGGTAAGCTAAGATAGACACATTGCAAGGTCAGACCAAATGTCTCCCAGCCCTGGCTGGTTCTTCCGAAGCTCCATCCCCCCCCACCCCCGCCCCCATTCCCCATCCTAGAGAGAAAGTCCTGTCACACCAGGTGTCGCCCCTGGAGGCTCCCAGGGAGACTCCTGATTCTGGAACCTCCCTCCCCCCCATTTATTAGTTCTTTCTTCTCAGTCATTTGGGATTCAAGGCTGACAAACCAATGCACAAAAGTCTCCTGAGGTCAGGAGGCCTAGAGGTACCTCTCCTTCGTGTCAATAACTCTTCCTGTCCCACTGTCACTCCCCGTGACCATGACGGCGATTCATTTCCTCATGAGCTGCCTGGGCTATTTTCAGACAATTGTTGAAAAGCAGGTCTCAGGCTACCAGCCAGGGCTGCCTCCCTGGGCTTCTGTTTGACAGCCAGGGTTTGCTTCGGACTGGAGACTAGCTGCCCAACAGGTCTCAGGTGTCAAGTGCACGAGCTTCTGGGCCATCACAGTCTGGCCTCACTTCTGCTCCTAGAGATGGAACCTAGGATTTTTCATATTCTAGGGAAGTGATCTACCTCTGAGACACACTGCAGCCCCTCACTGGGGGATTCTGGGCAGGGGCTCTACCACTGAGCCACACCCCAGTCCCTCACTGGGGGATTCTAGGCAGGGGCTCTACCACTGAGCCACGCCCCAGCCCCTCCCTGGGGGATTCGAGGCACCGGCTCTACCACTGAGCCACACCCTAGCCCCTCCCTGGGGGATTCTAGACAGGGCTCTAGCACTGAGCCACACCCCAGCCCCTCACTGGGGGATTCTAGGCAGGGGCTCTACCACTGAGTCCCGCCCCAACCCCTCCCTGGAGGATTCTAGGCAGGGGCTCTACCACTGAGCCACGCCCACCATGACGCTTTACTGACTGAGCCTCCTCTCTATTTCAGCCCTTGAATTTTTGAGACAAGGTCCTGTTATGTAGCCCAGGCTGGCCCAGAACTCAAGATTTTCCTCCCTTAGACCCTTCAGAGGCATGCACTGCCACTATTGACTCATAGGCCTCCTGAAGCTGTTGCTGTTGCTGTTTTTGTTGCTGCTTTTGTTGCTGCTGCTGCTGCAGCTTTGCAGCAGGGAATTTAATTAGCCTACCTTGAACCCTTTGTTAGGAATATTCCTCCACAGAGGAAATCCTGGACGTTTCCCTGAACTACAGATAGGCACCAAGCTATTCTCTTGGGAGACATGTTGCTGGCTTATAGCTCTAAAACCCAGGTGGCATGAAGCCTCTGAAACAGAGAAGCCAATTCTAAATTTAGTGGGCAGAGAGGCTGGGAAAGGAACAGCGTGTTCAGAGCATCCAGGGCACTATTCCAGGCATCACCACTATGAAGCTTCTCAGCAGCTCCCCTGAGTACCCATTTGACAGGTAAGTAAACTGAGGCCAGAGATAACATTTACATAATACTACACAGCTTGTACGTAACTGGTGAGCCCTACCTCAACACCTAGGTGCTACCTTTGCATGATCCCCTGAAAACCAGGCCCTCTCCTGGGTAGGTTAGTGGCATTGAACATAGTCATGAGGAGACACTAGAAGGGAGACAGTTCCAGGCAGCCTGCAGTTTATTCCAGCTGCCCTCAGATGTTACCTGCTGCCATTAACTAGCTGCCTGACTTTATTAGTCAGAGTTCTCTGGAGGAATGGAATGGAAAGAATGAATCTATATATCTATGTCTATGTATATATCTATGTATATATAAAGGGATTTATTAGAAATCCCTTACAGGTTGTTTTAGTTAGGGTTTTAGTGTTGTGAACAGAAACCATGACCAAGGCAACTCTTGTAAGGACAACATTTAATTGGGGCTGGCTTACAGGTTCAGAAGTCAGTCCATTATCATCAAGGCAGGAGCATGGCAGCATCCAGGCAGGCAAGACACAGGAGTGGCTGAGAGTTCATCTTGTTCCAAAGGCAGCTATGAGAAGACTGACTTCCAGGCAGCTAGGATGAGGGTCTTGAAGCCCATGCTCACAGTGACACACTTCCTCCAGCAAGGCCACACCTCCTAATAGTGCCATTCCCTGGGCCAAGCATATTGAAATTATCACACAGATTGTGATCCAGCTAGCCCAACAATGACTGTTTACCAATGGAAGGTCCAAGAATCCAGTAGTTGTTCAGTCCATGAGGCTGAATGTCTCATCTATGACGTGAATATGAATATGCCAGGAATATGAAAAATGCCAACAAAGGAACGGACTTGGTAGTAAGAGTGAGGACAAGCAGCCAAGAGAGAACAAGCTTCCTTCTTCCATCTTCTTTTCAGAGACTGCCAGCAGAAGCTGTGGCCCAGATTAAAGGTGTCTCTTTCCATCTGAGAGAATCTGGATTAAATTGTGTGGTGGTGGGACACACTTTTAATCTCAGCACTCAGGTGGCAGAGGTAGGAGGATCTCTGTGAGTTCAAGGCCAACCTGGTCTATAGAGTGAATTCCAGGACAGCCAGGGCTACACAGAAAAACCCTGTCTCAAAAACCAAACGAAACAAACAAACAAAAAGATCTGAATTAAAAGTGGCTCTTCCCACTTTGAATGATTTAAGAAATGAAAAACCCCTCACTGGTGTGCCTAATCCAGTGGTTTTCAGTAAATTCCAGATGTGGTCAAGTTGATAACCAAGAATGTCCATCAGAAGGAACCAGTGGCAAAATGATAAAAGATAATAAAATGATTGTTTCAACGCAGTGGTGGTGACACACTCCTGGTATCCCAGGCACTGGAAGTGGAGGCAGAAGGATTCTAAGTTTGAGGCTATGGTGTGTGATCCTCCCTTCTCTCTCTCTCTCTCTCTCTCTCTCTCTCTCTCTCTCTCTCTCTCTCTCTCTCTCTCTCTCTCTCTCTCTCGACAGAGTTTCTCTGTATACCCCTGGCTATCCTGGAACTTTGTGGACCAGGCTCCAGGCTGGCCTCCAACTCAGAAATCCGCCTGCCTCTGCCTCCCAAGTGCTGGGATTAAAGGCATGTGCCACCACTGCCCGGCCGGCGTGATCCTTTCTCAAAAACAAATATAGAGGCAGGAGAAATGGCTTAGTGGTTAAGAGCACTGAGTGCTCTTCCAGATGTCCTGAGTTCAATTCCCAGTAACCACATGGTGGCTCACAACCATCTGTAATGGGATCTGATGCCCTCTTCTGGTGTGCAGAGTATGGTGTAGAGTGCACACTTACATAAAATTAAGAAAAATGAAAACACCACCACCACCACCAACAACAAAAACAACCCAAATATATAGGGGCTAGAGAAATGGCTCAGTGCTTAAAGGCATGATAACACACAGGTATGGACACACATGCATGGGGAGGTGGGTGGGGGCAGGCAGAGACCAATGTCAGGTGCCTTCTCGTTTGCTTTTCTTCCTTTCTTTCTCTTTTTTTCTTTTTCTTTTCTCTTTCTTTCTTTCTTTCTTTCTTTCTTTCTTTCTTTCTTTCTTTCTTTCTTTCTTTCTTTCTTTCTTTTTTGGACAGGGTTTCTCTGTGGAGCCCTGGCTGTCCTGAAACTTTCTATGTAGACCAGGCTGGCCTTGAACTCAGAGATCCTTCTGCTTCTGCTTCCCCAGTGCCATAATTAATGACACCACCAGTTTACATTTAAAAAAAAAAGATTTAAAGGCACACTCCTTTAATCCCAGCACTCAGGAGGCAAAACCAGGAGAATTTCTGAATTCAAGGCAACCCTGGTCTACATAGTGAGCTCCAGGGCAGCCAGGGCTACACAGGGAAACAAACAAACATAATGGTTTTCACTCCGAGTGGATGATGGTCACAGGTCACAGGGGGAGGGGTGGGTTTGGTACACCGGCAGAAGTGTACCGATTTGCCCAAGGTCCTTGGAGAGGGAGCTGGCTGTGCAGCAAGGAGGGGGAGACCAGAAGGGAGCTGGTTATATAAGTGGTTAGAGGACAGTAGTGGTCCTGATGGAGGAGGTTAGTTCCCCCTTCAATGGGATGGATGAGTCCCAGGCCCTCAAAGAGATGCCGAGCCAGGTAGATCTGGACTTCCTAACTTCCTTAGTCTTCCTCAGGTGTCCTACTTCACATGTCCCTGAATGGGTGCTAGGGCAGACATCTGCTCTTTCCATGCCAGAGCTTCCTAGGTGCTCAGGCCCTGCTATGAAGACACCTGACTTGGCCTATCTTGGCATGTCATATGGTGAGGAGTTCCAGCAGGGATGGGTGGCAGTGGGTAGGAAGGCTTTGCAGGCACTGAAGCTGGTATTACAGAGAGGGAGAGAAGGAGAGTTGCTGCAAGTGATGTGGGCTAAATGAAACTGGGGACGCTGGGTCCATACAGGGAGCCCCAGAGCCCCAGAGACACTGTCCACCACCAGGCCCAGCAGTATGAGGCTCAGACTGGCAGATGGAGACAGCTGCTTCCTGCCACTGAGACAGTTAGACCGCAGCAGCTGCAGCTCTGCTCAAAGTTGTTTCCCAGCACCGCTACGTAGGTTCTGGGGTACTCTCTGCCCAACCTTCCCCAACAGGACCTCAGCAGGACTCAGGCTGAGCTGGGCCCCACTGCCTCTGGGTTAGGATCTAGTGAAGTAAACAGACTTCCCATCATTCTGTTTTTGCTTTTATTTTGGGTTAGAGTCTCTCTATGTGGCTCCAGCTGTCCTGGAACTCACTAGACCAGGCTGGCCTCAGAACTCAGACAGAGATTCACCTGCCTCTGCCTCCTGAGTTCTGGGATTACAGGTGTGTGCTACCACACTGGCTCATCCTTTTTTAAATCTAAATTTTATCTATTTTATTATGGGTATGAGTGTGCATAGTGTGAATGCTCGGGTATGCCTGCCTCAGCACACATGTGTAGGTCGGAGGACAACTTTGTAGAGTTGGGTGTCCCCTTCCATTTTCACGTGTGCTCTGGGGATTAAACTCAGCCATCATGCCTGCTCTGCAAGCTCGTTCACCTACTGAGTCACCTTGCTGTGGCCCTGATCTTTGAGTGTTATTGCAGCCCTGGGGTCACAGTAAGAAAGACCCTAAACTGCACTCGTTGACAGGTATCAAGGGGCATGCTCCTGGGGCTGAAGACCACCTTTTTGCCTGGAGCCTCCTTTGTGCCAGAGTGTTCAAACACACCCTTTTCAGCCCACACATGTTTACTAGATAGCTCTGGGCTTGGCACCAAGGAGGCTGGTCATCACGGGGACAATTTTTTAAGGGTGTTTGAAGGCCTTGGGCTCCCTTATCTGTCTGTCTGTCTGTCTGTCTGTCTGTCTGTCTGTCTATGTGTGTATGCATACATTCAGACATGCACACACACATAAAAACATATATGTATACATACATGCACGTACACACACAAGCATGGTCTCAGGGCCATGTTTGGAATTTTTGTCCTTCTTCCAGCAGCTGAAAAACTTTCCCAGATAGCACCGGGAACAGAACAGATCTCGGGACTTCCTTGGACGTAGGAGTCTGACAGTACCTGTCCTGACAGCTCTGGTCTCCATGCAGAGGGAGGTACCCAAATCAGATGAAATCCAGAGGCCACTGAAGGAGGCCTTCAGCATCCCTGACTTTAGAACATGTCACTGATGGACCAATATGAAAGGTACGATTCTAACTTGTTGAGCTAGGATCAGACTTATCTCCAAAACAATAAGAGGGAACAGTTTTGCCCGACAAGCGGAACTTTCAGACAGGCATAGGTACAGTCCATCCAGCCTCCGGCCGCCAGAGGGCGGTGCAAACACTACCTACGCTCGGCCTGCCTCTCTTGTCTCTTCCTCGCCTTCGGGTTTGTTTTACTTCCGGTTATGTGGGAAAATCAGCGCTCGGAAGGATCGCAGATCAGTTTGCACTTCCGGAGCGCTGGTGCTGCGGGTCTGCAGGGTGATGCACCGGAGGTGAGGGGCCTTTGCACCCAGGTGAATTCCGCTCCCTGCGGTGACATCCGTCTCCGCAGTCGGCCGTGCGTGCGCTGCACTTGGCCCCGTTCTGTGACCCCGGTAGGCGGCCCTGGGCAATCGGCCCAGTGGCCCCGGTGCGAGGGATGAATGACTGAGCGAGCGAGTGACTCCCGCCGCCTCCTCCCAGGTGACGGCGCTTCGTCGAGGGGCGCCCGGGCCGCGGGGAGGATGAATCGAGCCAAACCCACCACCGTACGGAGGCCCAGCGCGGCCGCCAAGCCCTCAGGTGCGTCCCTGCGCGCGACGACCGCAGGACAGTCAATGAATGGGTTCCTTGCAGGCCGGCATGGCCACTGAAGGGGCTCCTACGGGACCTAAGTTATCTTGGGACTATTGAAGAGCATAGGCATCCAACCCAGTATTCTTGCAGGACACGGTCTTCCAACTCAGGGTTCATGTATACATTGCTGCCCTGGGGGGGCTCCCTGCTGGGCATCTGGGAAGGATGGGGTACCTGGACCAGAATCACAGTCCCTGAAGCCGGATAATCTAGACTGGGGTCCTAAATTTTCTTCTTGCTAACTGTGTAACACTGGCACATTACCTAACTTCTGTGTCTTTTATTTGTAAGGTGAGGGTCATACTTTCGAAGAAACTCGGTGAGAGTTAAGTAGACCGTACTTAGGAGTTACAGATGGCTTAGTTTCTAGTCAGCAGTGGATTAGCATCAGCCATCCCTTGCTCTGCCAGAGAGTTGTTGAGAGACCTCAGACTTTACTTTTGTCTCCTCGGGGCCCGCGCTGAGGATGGGTATCACAGGTGTGCGTTTTCTTTTCCTCTGCAGGGCACCCTCCCCCTGGGGACTTTATTGCTCTGGGGTCCAAGGGCCAGGCCAATGAATCAAAGACAGCATCCACCCTGCTGAAGCCAGCCCCTTCTGGGCTACCTTCAGAGCGCAAGAGAGATGCTTCAACGTCTCTGTCTGGGGCCTCCGCGCTGACTGGCCTCACTAAGCGCCCCAAACTATCCTCCACGCCCCCACTGAGTGCCCTGGGACGTCTGGCTGAGGCTGCAGTTGCAGAAAAACGAGCCATTTCTCCATCGATCAAGGAGCCATCTGTGGTGCCCATTGAAGGTAAGGGCAGACTACCAACTTCCCCAGAGAGACCCCTTCATCCTGCCCATCACCCCAGTGCCCATCGGAGCCGCTTCCAGCCTGGTTCTGTTGGCACAGTGGGGTCTTGGCTCTGTGTGGGCTCTCTGCCTGGCATTGTGAACAGATGCACCTCCCATTCCTACAGTGCTCCCGTCTCATCATCCCATCATTTATCCGGCATGTCTGTGGCCTGGCCCTGGTTGTGCCAGCACTGTTCTAAACCCTGCTGGGGCAGATGTGTCGACCATGGTGGTACCCAAGTGGTTCTGGCCTGGTCCTCACGTGGAAGGGGATCCCTTGCCCACTGTTTCTGCCTCCAGGACAGGGAGCATTTTGGTGCCATTTTCCAGGTGGAAAATAGGTCCCCAAAGTACCAAAGAGACCTCAGAGGGGAGATGACTGTTCCTGCAGTTGTGCAAGTGTCTGACCTTCCCCTGCTTCTTGTCATTTATCCCATGACTTCTTTGACATTGCCAGGATTGAGCCCACACGAGGCAAGTGTTGTAACCACTGAGCTATACAGCCCAGAGCCCCTCAGAGACTCATAACAGCTCCATGATGCCTTAGCGTAGACCTGTCGCCCACTAGCTATGTGCCAGCCTCTGAGCACAGACACCGCTGACTGCGTGTCTGCTCGGAGCCTTTTCTAGGGGACTCCTCCCTGAGAGCCAAAAGGGACAAGCATCCTGTCCTACAGCCTTTAATGAAGCTGTATCTCATAAAGCTACATTATCCCTCGATAACGAGATGTCATTTGAAAGGCTCAGATGGCATGGTGGTGTAGGCCTGTCACCTCAGCTACTTGGGAGACTGAGGCAGGTAGACAGGTAGACCAAAAGTTCAAGGCCAGCCCCAGCCACATCTTAACACAGCCCTATCTCACAGTAAAGAAGTAAATTGAGGGCTATGGGTATATTTCAGTGGTAGAACCCCTGTCTAGAATCCCCCAGTGAGGGGCTGGGGGCGTGGCTCAGTGGTAGAACCCCTGCCTAGAATCCCCCAGTGAGGGGCTGGGGTGTGGCTCAGTGGTAGAGCCCCTGCCTAGAATCCCCCAGTGAGGGGCTAGGGTGTGGCTCAGTGGTAGAGCCGGTGCCTAGAATCCCCCAGGGAGGGGCTGGGGGCGTGGCTCAGTGGTAGAGCCCCTGCCTAGAATCCCCCAGTGAGGGGCTGGGGTGTGGCTCAGTGGTAGAGCCCCTGCCTAGAATCTCCCAGTGAGGGGCTGGGGGTGTGGCTCAGTGGTAGAGCCCCTGCCTAGAATCCCCCCAGGGAGGGGCTGGGCTGATAGAGCACTTGCCTAGCATTTGTGAAGCCATGGGTTGCTGAAAAAGGTACAGTTTCAGGTGTATGGTTTCTGGAGCTCAGAGCCTCTGTGTGCTGGTGAGACCCATCTGGGTTCCCTCTAGATGTGTGCTCTGGGCGTGGCCTTTGCTCTCATCCCTCTCTCACCTGACCCTCCCGTGTGGTCAGTTCTGCCCACAGTGCTTCTGGATGAGATTGAAGCCGCCGAGCTGGAGGGCAATGATGACAGGATCGAGGGAGTGCTCTGCGGGGCTGCGAAGCAGCTGAAGGTGACAAGGGCCAAGCCCGACAGCACGCTCTACCTGAGCCTCATGTACCTGGCCAAGATCAAGCCCAACATCTTTGCCACAGAGGGTGTCATTGAGGTGAGACTCCCCCATTCACTCCGCCCTCCCTAGACCTGCCGCTGTCTCTGTGTGGTGTGGGTCATCTCATGACCACCTTAACTTCACCTTCCTTCCAGGCCCTGTGCAGCCTCTTGCGGAGGGACGCCTCTGTCAACTTCAAGGCCAAAGGGAACAGCCTAGTGTCTGTACTGGCCTGCAACCTTCTCATGGCTGCGTACGAGGAGGACGAGAACTGGCCTGAGATATTCGTGAAGGTGAGTCACCTCTCTAGGGTCCCAGTGAGCAGAGCAGACGAGGAAGGGAGGGTGCTGGAGACCAGTACAGGAGAGAGACACGAATGGAGGTCTCCGATGTGCTGCCCTTCCTCCGTGGGCGTTGATGAAGGCCTCTTGCATGTCTGCTCTGGGTAGCACCAGGCAGGGTCCAAACCTGATTCACCGTAGGTATACATCGAGGACTCGCTGGGCGAGCGGATCTGGGTGGACAGCCCTCACTGCCGCACCTTCGTGGACAACATCCAGACAGCCTTCAACACCAAGATGCCCCCGAAGATGCTGCAGGGGGAGGGGGCACGCAGCGGTGGTGAACTTGGTGCAGGTAAGGGACGCCAAGGTGTCTTGTGAGGCTGGGGGCCAAGGGCACCATCTTCCCCATCCCCGGGAGAAGGCACCCATTAGCTCCCGTGGTCCTTGCAGGCAGCAGCCCTCACCCCTCACTCACAGAAGAGGAGGACAGTCAGACGGAGCTGCTGATTGCGGAGGAGAAGCTGAGTCCTGAGCAGGAGGGGCAGCTCATGCCAAGGTAGGTGGACTGACAGCCTCAGTCTCAGAAGGCCACAGGGAGGGCATGGGAACTGGCATCCTTCCTGGCCTCCTTTTCCCCCCCTCTGGCCTAGGTACGATGAACTCACAGAGAGCGTGGAAGAGTATGTCCTGGACATGCTCCGTGACCAGCTCAACCGGCGCCAGCCCATCGACAACGTGTCCAGGAACCTCCTGCGTCTGCTCACGGCCACCTGTGGCTACAAGGAGGTGCGGCTGCTGGCCGTGCAGCGGCTGGAGATGTGGCTGCAGAACCCCAAGGTACGCCATGTTGGTGGGACAGAGTTCCTGGGGGAGGGGGGTCTCCTTGGGGGTTCCGGGTGGTTGTGGGTGCATGCTCACTGGTCTTCCCGGCCTCCCCACAGTTGACCAGGCCAGCGCAGGACCTGTTGATGTCTGTGTGCATGAACTGCAACTCGCATGGCTCGGAAGACATGGATGTCATCTCTCACCTGATCAAGACCCGCCTCAAGCCCAAGGTGCTCCTCAACCACTATATGCTCTGCATCAGGTATGTGGTCAGTTGGCGCGTCTGGTGTGAGGCAGGCTGGCGGGCAGCAGGGGCAGGCCGGCCTATCCCCCTGTCACCTGCTTGACTCTTTGTGACCAGGGAACTGCTGAATGCGCACAAGGACAACCTGGGCACCACGATCAAGTTTGTGATCTTCAATGAGCTCTCCAATGCCCGAAACCCCAACAACATGCAGATTCTGTACACAGTGCTGCAGCATAGCTCCGAGCTGGCGCCTAAGGTGGGGATACTTAGTGTGGGACAGGCCCCCAGGGCTTGTGTCTAGGTGAGGCCTGGGGCTTCCGGTTTCTAAACCATCTTCATGAGCTAACACCGTGGAGCAGGTAGCGCTGGGTGGTGAGCCTCCCAACTCGCCCAGCTTCAGCATGGCATAGCCTTAGGTGGGGTTTTTCTAAACCAAACAGGCATCTCCACAGCCCTCCAGCCCTGGCCTGGAGTCCTAGCTTGTGGATACCAGGTCTGGCATCTCTCCATACTCAAGAAACACTCTTGTCCTTGACTAGGAACCAGGCTGTTATGTTAGGCTCTGTGCCAGCTTCTGGCCACACCCGACGGTTGCCCTCTCAGCTCAGTGTTTTAAGACAATTAGCTGGGCAGTTGCAGACCTGGGAGGTAGCTTTGGTAGCTTTGGTGTTCGGTATTCTTTGAGCCCAGGTGGATGGGTTTAAGTGGACTGAGGTATCTGGCAGCATCTCTGGCAGCATCTCCATCCATCCCTGTGCCTGCCAGGTAGCCATTACCCTGGTCAGAAGAGGACTGGCTACCCTCCTCCGGGGAGTGAAATACAACATGGCCCCCTCCTAAGAGTTCATGTCTGCCAAGGGGAGACAACCCCCCTCCTCTCAGGACAGGCAGCCCAACTTGTGCTGTGGGACCTTGTCCAATCCTTCCCTGTTAGCTGCTTAGTTATTTGGGAGGATTGTTGTCCTGGGGAAGGCTTTCTGCGGGTCCCATGTGAGGTCCTGGCAGGTGGTTGGTGGGGACAGGGTATGGCAAAGGCATGTACCTGGATGGCGGCCAGTGACCCCGGCTCCCTGTGGCTTCCCTCTTCTCAGTTCCTAGCCATGGTGTTCCAGGATCTGCTCACCAACAAGGATGACTACCTCCGCGCCTCGAGGGCCCTGCTACGGGAGATCATCAAACAGACCAAGCACGAGATCAACTTCCAAGCCTTCTGCCTGGGGCTCATGCAGGAGCGCAAGGAGCCGCAGTACCTGGAAATGGAATTTAAGGTGCCTTGGGACCCCTGACCACCACCTCCCACTTCGAAGTCTCCTGACACCGAGAGGTTCACCTTGTTATAGGAATGGCCACCGTGCCAGGCTTGCATGCAGACATGGGCTCAGGGGGCCACACACCCAAGTGTGAAGCCACTCAGTGTTAGCTTCATCTCTCATAAGGATGCGGCGGGGCTGACCAAGCTGGGGAGCTGGTGACCCCAGCGTTGGATGTGGACGTTGCAGCTGGCAGGACTGAGAATTATTAACTTGAGGCACCCCAGTAAAGGGTCTGATTGACTCATGGTGCAGAGCAAGAGATGGGAAGGACTTTGCTGAGCAGAATGAAGCAGGAAGGCTGGGGACCTTTAAGGCGCTAGGGCAGGATGGCAATCCACCGTTGTGGCAGTCTGCCATTGGGGAGAGGGCTTTCTCTGTTGGCTGAGTCCCCTCCCAGTAGCCTAATCAGGACCTGGCTCATCCTGGACCCAGAGGCCTGCTTCTATCAGCTCTTCTCCCAGTATGGTAGTCTCTAGATGTGGGGACAAACTCTAAGTAGTTTGTGTGTCCATGACTGCTGTGCATACGCACGCATGCGTCCCTATGCCACATGGGACCCTTGGGAAGGGCCCTCAGTCATGCCAGCCTTGCCACTCTGTATGCCCATAGGAGCGGTTTGTGGTTCACATCACGGATGTGCTAGCTGTGTCTATGATGCTGGGCATTACTGCCCAGGTGAAGGAGGCTGGAGTCGCCTGGGACAAAGGAGAGAAGAGAAGTAAGGCCCTGCTGGGCAGGGGGAACTTCAGCTGAGGCCATAAAACCAGGCCTCAAGTAATTGCACATTCCTGGAGACCGAAGGCGGGGTGGGAGTGGGTGTTCCATCATGGCTGCTGGAGGATGTGGAGGGTTTTCTAGAAGTGGTGGCCTCCTCCTGCTATCTGTTCGAGAGAATTATCTGTGCTTGGAGCCTGTTCATACAGGCATCCTGTTGATTTTTGAGGCCTAAAGTTGGGTGGGAAGCCAGTATAGCAGGGAGCAGGGGTGGTCTCCATAGTGGCCTGGCCTGCTTGAGTGCTCGACTCTATGACTTCAGGGTTCCATGAGCCCGTTCATCTCCCTAGACCTCGAGGTGCTACGCACGTTCCAGAACCAGATTGCAGCTATCCAGCGTGACGCGGTATGGTGGCTTCACACTGTCGTCCCCTCCGTCAGCAAACTTGCCCCCAAGGATTATGTGCATTGGTAAGAGGCAGGCCATCTCTCAGCCTAGCAGTTTCACCTCTGCGGTACACTTCAGGTGGGAGCCGTCACCTCCGAGGCGGCCATTGGCCACACACCCTTAGAACCCTGACACTGGTCGACAACAGAAGGGTCCTGAGTGTGAGAGCCACACACGGGCTGCCATTCCTCACAGAGGCCCCACCGACCCCTCTCCTGGTCACTAGTGGCCACTGTGGGCAGGTGGCTCAGGAAGCCCCAAGCACTTTTCCATCAGTAGCTTTTGCCCACGTGGTCCCTGCGGGGTGTTGTTGGGGTGGAGACTCCCTTGCACGGCTGCATCCTGACTGACACCTGCTCTGTCCCTACAGCCTCCACAAGGTGCTCTTCACCGAGCAGCCCGAGACCTACTACAAGTGGGACAACTGGCCACCTGAGAGCGACCGCAAGTAAGTGCTAGGGTGGGCAGGGCAGCCAGAGTGCAGCCTATGGACATTTGCGTAGCAGATGCTGGGTGGGTGGGCCATAGGCTACTGTTCTTCACCTGCAGTAGCATCCCCCCATCACATTCCCACCTCTTCCCTGACTCACCCCCTGGGCAACTCCTCTCCGCTCCCACTCTGCCCTTCTTGGACTGACCTGCCCTCTCCTCCAACCCACTGGTCACCTGCATGTTCTGGGACACGCCCTCTCCAGTCCTGCTATTAGTCTAGCTCGTAGACACTGCTGTCCTGTTGTACCGAAAGCATTCTGCCTACCGTAGCTGCCACGTTTCCCAGCTGCTTGCCAGGGTTGTGTGTGGCCTGTCCATCACTCATGAACGAGTGGCCGTGGCTTCCCACTCTCTCCCTATCCATTAAAGGCCGGGAGCTAGGGTGCATGCCCTGCATGGGCCTCTAGACTAAGGAAGATTACACCCACGGAAAGGTGGATTGGAGTCTGGCCACTGGCCACAGGAGATGCTGGTGGCTCCTCACCACCCTTGTCTTCCAATGTCACCTGCAGTTTCTTCCTGCGCCTCTGTTCAGAGGTTCCCATTCTGGAGGACACCCTGATGCGGATCCTGGTCATCGGACTGTCCCGAGAGCTGCCTCTTGGCCCTGCAGACGCCATGGAACTGGCTGACCACCTTGTGAAGCGAGCCGCAGCAGTGCAGGCTGATGGTAATACCCCTGGCGCCTCGCCCTTCACAAAAGCGAGAGGTGCCACCATCCCAGCTATCTCACTCCCTCGCTGCTGTCAGGGGTGCTGCCACCTGCAGGGCCAGTGCTTTGCCTGTCCCCAGTTTAGCCTGTCATGCTGTGGTATCAGTCATACACACACCGTCTGGAGCAGTCCCAGTCTCTCTTCCCACTTCCTACTGCCCAGGGAGGCGGCTGGGCCAGACTCGGGAACCCAGGTATCTTTGGGTTTCAGACGTGGAAGTTCTGAAGGTGGAGCGGATCCAACTGATAGATGCGGTTCTGAACCTGTGCACCTACCACCATCCTGAGAATATCCAGCTGCCCCCAGGGTAAGGGGGGAGCTGGCTCCCAGGGCCCACAGCTGCTTCCCACCATTCCTGTGTGTGAGAGGTTGCTTCTCCAGTGCTTTTTGGGGGGTGGGGGGTGTCTCAGCCTTGAGGGCGCCAACTGCGCCATCTTGCTCACCTGTTTTTGAACCAGGGCCTTGTACTTTTCCCTTGGAATGCATCGGTTTGGCTAGCTAGTGGGCCAGGGCTTTCTGTCTCTACATCCTAGCACTAGGATGACAGGCATGTACCACTCTGTCTGGCATTTATATTTGGGTTCTAGGGAATAGAACTGGCCTGGCCGGAGCTCAGGGCGCCGAGCTCACACTGCTGCTGTCCTGCCTTCCAGGTATCAGCCCCCAAACCTTGCCATCTCCACCCTCTACTGGAAGGCCTGGCCCCTACTGCTGGTTGTCGCTGCCTTCAACCCAGAGAACATCGGTGAGCTGTCCTGGCCCTGGAGACAGATCATGGGCCAGAGCCTATGGAAGCACCAGTTAGGGTGCAGGGAGGGAGGCTGGTGAGAGTGCTTTGGGCAACTTCCTGTTCTTCTCTAGGCCTGGCTGCATGGGAGGAGTATCCCACCCTGAAGATGCTCATGGAGATGGTGATGACCAAGTAAGTGGGTGAGCATCCTTCAGCCCGGGGCGGGGCCGCACAGAGGAGCACTGTTGAGGCTGCCTCCCTGGCGTCTGCCTCCTCGTGTGACTTCCTGGGCCGGGCAATGTGCTTCTAGCCATCACTATGGGAAACCATGGGCAGGGTGACAGGGCCCGTGCACATATGTTGGGCCGCTCGCACACTAAAGACTGGGGAGAGTGGATGTGGGCCTGACCCAGGGGGAATGCAGCAAGTCCACAGCCATGGTGACCCTCAGTGGTTAGCGTAGCTGACGGTGCCTCGTCCTTCCTGTATGGAAGCCTGTGTGGGTGAGGGTGAGGAATGCAGCCAGGCTTCGCCACACAGAGAGCAGCGGGTTTAGACCGAAGCCTAAGGACATGACATTGTAGGGACCAGGCTTGTTTGTGGCAGTGATATTGGTGACCAGTTATGTGCTATGACACTGGGGACTGGTTCTGTGTATGGTCGTGGCATGGGCAATAGATGTATGACTATGGTGTAGGATACTGAGTGTATGCATGGTTTATGCCTGGGAGACATGGGACATGGGACCTGGTGGAAGGGACTTCTCAAGGAGACAAATTTTTGAGCATGTAGAAGAGGAAGTATTCTTGCCTCACAGAAAACTGTATGTTTCTGTGAGGTTTTCATGAGGAACAGTGGTCCCATGAAATATGATATGGTGTCACATAGTGTGGCACAGGAGGTGTCCTGGACACCGGAAGTCTGATAAATAGCTAGTCTCCATAGTGATGATGGTCATTGTGCTGTGCGAAGAGCCTGTGCTGGGTTCCTGGAGTCTGCAGACACTGGAGCTTAACTGGAGAGCGTTATTGCTGACCGGCGGTCAGGCTGTTCTCCTGCAACCACAGCTGTGTGTGCCTGGGCCTGGACGTTGCCTGCTGGGTGCCATATGCAGGGGTGGGTATGAGGCCTGCATGTTTGGTCTCCAGTAACTACTCATACCCGCCGTGCACGCTGACGGACGAGGAGACGAGGACAGAGATGATCAACCGCGAGCTGCAGATCTCTCAGCGGGAGAAGCAGGAGATCCTGGCCTTTGAGGGTCACCTGGCCGCCGCCTCCACCAAACAGACCATCACCGAGAGCAGCAGCCTCCTACTGTCCCAGCTAACCAGCCTGGACCCCCAGTATGCCCCCCTCCCTGCCCCGGGTGTGGGCGGAAGGGAGGTGAGGAGCAGTCAGAGCTGACCTCGGGTGGTTCGCTCTGCCCCAGCATGGTGTGGATCTCTGGAATTAGGCCTTAGGGTGCTGGGGTTAGTTGAGCTGTTTGCCCCTTGGTGGCAGGGCTGGGACAGTGTGGCTTTCCAGTTCTTGCACTCCGTGTGGTATATGTGGCCTTCTGACCACCGTGTCCCCTGTGACACACAGAGGCCCTCCCCGGAGGCCACCCCCTCACATCCTGGACCAGGTGAAGGCCCTCAACCAATCCCTGCGCCTTGGGCACCTGTTGTGCCGCAGCCGTAACCCAGACTTTCTCCTGCACATCATCCAGCGACAGGTGAGTCCCGCCCTGGGAGTGGGTCGGGAAGGTTCCAGAGGTTTTCACCACAGTCGGAGTGTGTCCTTGAGTGCTGACAGTACATAAACACAGATGTGTGCCGACTGCTACAGGTTGACACTCGCCCTGCAGAGGGCACCCTTGAGCCTCCGCAGAGCAGAGGAATCCGGGGATAGGGCTGGGCCTCTATTGATACAGGCTCTGCTGCCCACATAGGCCTCCTCCCAGTCCATGCCATGGCTAGCAGATCTGGTGCAGTCCAGCGAAGGATCACTGGACGTGCTGCCTGTGCAGTGCCTGTGCGAATTCCTGCTGCACGATGCAGCTGATGCCACTGCCTCAGGGGAGGAGGATGACGAAGGCGAGAGCCGGGAGCAGAAGGCCAAGAAGCGACAGGTACGGGATCCCAGCCATCCACCCCACCAGGTCTGCCCCAGCAGTGGCCCTGACAGTTCTTCTTGGTCCACAGAGGCAGCAGAAACAGCGGCAGCTGCTGGGCCGCCTGCAGGATCTGCTGCTAGGCCCTAAAGCAGATGAGCAGACCACGTGTGAAGTGCTTGACTACTTCCTCCGGCGTCTGGGCTCCTCACAGGTGGCCTCCCGGGTGTTGGCCATGAAGGTGAGTGTGGCCGTGTGTGTGTGTGTGTGTCTGTGTGTGTCTGTGTGTGTGCCTATGAGTCTATGTGTCTGTGTCTGTCCATCCTGGGGATTAAACAGAGCCTCACACATGCTAGTCAAGTGCTCTACCACTGAGTCATGCCCCAGACCCTCACCATTGAGCCACACCCCAGCTCCTCACTGAGGGATTCTAGGCAGGGGCTCTACCACTGAGCCACACCCCAGCCCCTCCCTGGGGGATTCTAGGCAGGGGCTCTACCACTGAGCCACACCCCAGCCCCTCCCTGGGGGATTCTAGGCAGGGGCTCTACCACTGAGCCACAGCCTAGCTTTCTGTGTATGTATTGGGTAACCACTTGGCTCTCCCAGACTTCTTTTTGCTCAGACAAAGGGACAGGTGCTGCTAGTCTAGTCTGCAAGAACTGGAACCCTTTGTCTCTTGGCTATGTCTCCTTCGCCGGGTGGTGGCATACTATGAGAGTGGTTGAACAAACTGCAGCTTACCATGGCTAGAAAGATTGTGCAAAGCACTGGGCTGTGACTCAGGCTCTCAAATCCCATCCTTAGCACCAAAGAAAAAAGCTTTGAGCAAATATTTTAAGCTAGGTATGATGGGCAACCTAGTGATTCCAGCACCCAGGATGCTGAGGCAGGGGATTTCCAGGCCAATCAGCTACATGGTAAGTTTGAGACCAGCCTGGGCTACAGACTAAGACCTGTCTCCCAAAACAAGCAAGTTGTTTGAAGAACTCACTCACATTGCCTTTCTTCTCTAGATTATGGTGACAACAGGGAGCCGGCTGATTTCCTCGCCCAGGAGCTGCCATGTTCTCCAAGTGGGGCTTGAGGGACCAGTCTAAGTAGACTGGGCCTGCTGCATGCCAGGGCAGGCGGGCCTAGCTTTATATGTGTGTGTACCTGCAGGGCTTGTCACTTGTGCTGTCAGAGGGTGGTCTTCGTGACAAGGAGGAGAAAGAGCCCCCCATGGAGGAGGACGTCGGGGAAGCAGATGCCCTGCAGGGCTATCAGTGGCTGCTGCGGGACCTGCCCAGGCTGCCCCTGTTTGACAGCGTGAGGACCACCACTGCCTTGGCCCTCCAGCAGGTGTGGAATGGGCTGGGCCAGTCCTGGGAGGATGGGGTAGATGCTCGCTGCCTCAGGACCCTTATCAGACACCCGTCCACCCTCCCCAGGCTATCCACATGGAAACTGACCCCCAGACCATCAGCGCTTATCTGATCTACCTGTCCCAGCACACCCCGGTGGAGGAGCAGGGCCCACACAGTGACCTGGCCCTGGTGAGGGAATTTTGGCAGGGCCAGATGGCTGTGTCACAACGTTGTGGCCGGCTGTTAGGCTGGTGGTGGAGGAGGTGGGGCTACTCATGACCAGGATCTCTGGAGCCTCTGACAGCCCTTGTCCCTCCTCAGGACGTGGCCCGGCTGGTCGTGGAGCGCTCCACCATCATGGCGCACCTCTTCTCCAAGCCCTCCTGCAGCACTGCCTCCGATGCCGTACTCAGTGCCCTGCTCTCTGTGTTTTCCCGCTATGTGCGGCGCATGCGGAAGAGCAAGGAGGACGAGGAGGTCTACAGCTGGGTGAGGGCCAGGAGGATCAGCCGCTACCCAGTGGGACGGGGCATTCAGAGCTGGATAGGGGAGGGGGCTCTTCAGGGGCGAGTCTGAGGTGGACTGCAGCGGGGCACAGGGTGGGCACACTGTCACACTGACACCATTATCGGCCCACCATCCGAGCCACCTGGTGCCCGTCCCTCTGCCCTCTCTCACAGTCAGAGTCTCAGGACCAAGTGTTCTTGCGCTGGACCAGTGGGGAGACAGCCACCATGCACATTCTCATCGTCCACGCCATGGTCATCCTGCTGACACTGGGCCCCCCTCGTTGTAAGCAATCCGTCCTGGGCTTCTCTAAACTCGACTTCTAGTCAAGTTGTCCTGGGAAGAACCCTCTGGCCTGGCTCAGGCGTGCCCTTGCCCACCGCACCACAGCTGCTGAGTGCAGGGTGACCGCGCCCTCCCCACTTACTGTTTGAGTATCCTGTGCACAGTTGAGCTCCCGCCATCCTCACGGTCCTGTAGGTCGGCCCGGGGACTCAGTCTGGCTGAAACCGCTCTAGTCAGTACAGGTTCTCTTTATGCCAAGAGACTGGAAAGGGTATAGATGCCCTGGCGGGGAGCTCTAAGGCATGTGGGTGGGCTTCCGTGTCATACTGAGGAAGTGCCCGTCTATGGTGTGGTGTATGTCTACTCTGTTACTGCCCTGAGGAAGGACAGCAGGGAAGGCTGACTTGTCTCATCTTGTTGGGTCCCCTGGGCTCTGTGGAGCCAAAGACTGAAGGCACTGTGAGGACAGGCAGCTTGTGATATAACTCTGGGTGGCCTGGAGCAGGAAGCTGCCTTCCACCCTCAAACCAGGCTGCCGTAGGCCACTCACTGTACAGCAGGCAGGGTGACATGAAGTTCTGTGCCCACTACCTTCTCAGTCCTCATCTGCACCATCATTTGAGCTTTCTCTGTTCCTTTAAAACCTCAGTTCCCCCCACCCAACCCCCACCCCAAGAAATACAGTCTTTAGTGGTCTGGGATCCTTCTGGGGTTCATGGCTCCTCAGATGACACAGCTGTTCCCTGTGTCCTCCCTAAAGCTGGCGATGGCGAGTTCAGTGAGTTGCTGGACATCTGGTTTCCAGAGAAGAAGCCGCTGCCCACAGCCTTCCTGGTGGACACGTCTGAGGAGGCGCTGCTCCTGCCCGACTGGCTGAAGCTGCGGATGATCCGCTCTGAGGTCCCCCGGCTTGTGGATGCGGGTACAGTGAGGCCGGGGAGGGGTCTGAACCCACGCAGGTCACACCTTCCAGGAACTCCGAGGGCTCAGAGACCAGGCCCAGAGAAGAAAAGACTATAGAAGACCTAGCCTTAGAGACACAAGAGATAGTTTCGGGGCCTTGGGAGGGCATGTGGGCTATCGGCGAGCTGCACTGAGCAGAGGAAGGTCCTGTCAGGGCAGGGAGGGCCCAGTGGGCAGCTGAGCACACCTTGTCCACAGCCCTGCAGGACCTGGAGCCCCAGCAGCTGCTGCTCTTCGTGCAGTCCTTTGGCATCCCCGTGTCCAGCATGAGCAAGCTACTGCAGTACCTGGACCAGGCAGTGGCCCAGGATCCCCAGACCCTGGAGCAGAACATCATGGACAAGAGTAAGCCCTGGGGGTCATGAGGCTTGCAGCACCCTGTGGCCCACCGAGCCCTTTAGGGCGGATGGTGCAGTTATCAGGTCAGGTGGGCACCTACCCCTGTGGCAGACTCTGGAGCTCATACTGTACTGTCCCCATCATGACTGACTTGAGGTTGGAGGGAACCGTAGGTCCTCTGCTGGGAACCCAGCAGCTCAGCTTCTGCAGTCTTTGTTTTGTCTTGTCTTTTTGAGACAGGGTTTCTCTGTGTAGCATAGCCTTGGCTGCCTTGGAGCTAGCTCTGTAGAACAGACTGGCCTCCAACTCAGACGGCTTGCCTGCCTCTGCCTCCTAAGTGCCACGACTAAAGGTGTGTGCCACCACTGCCAGGCTAGCTCCTGCAGGCGAAGACAAGCTTGCTGGGCATGGTGTGCCAGCCCCCTAGTCCTGTGTTTGGTGGAAAGGCAGGCTGGCTTCCCCCACCCCCAGTGGTCCCCTGTCTGCTGTTTTGCAGATTACATGGCCCACCTAGTTGAGGTACAGCACGAGAGAGGTGCTTCTGGAGGCCAGACCTTCCACTCACTACTCACGGCCTCCCTGCCACCCCGACGAGGTACAGCCCCTCCTTCCCCCACTACATGTTACTGTCCGAGCTGGACCGCTTTTGGCCTCCACCGTATTCCCTGGCATGTACCAGCCTTATTTGGAGGCTCTTATGTGGGCCCAAGGTCCAGCTCCGCTTTCTGGTCACAGTCCGTGGCAGGACAGGGTCAGAGGCTGGTCAGAAAGTTTTGAGGCCACATGCTTCCTGTTTGTCTGCAGACAGCACAGAGGCTCCTAAGCCAGAAAGCAGCCCTGAGCCCCCACCGGGCCAGGGCAGGACTCGGGCAGGGACACAGGTTCCGGTGCTCGGCCCTGAGGACGACCTAGCTGGCATCTTCCTGCAGGTACAAGGGCTGCCGTGTGAGGGCCCCTCAGCAGCACCCCTGCAGTCTGCCCTCCCTGTGTCTCATGGCATGGATGCCTAGTCACTACTACATTCTTATCTTGTGCTCACACCCCATGCTCGCAGTATGAAGTCTGGTTCTGGGGTCCCTGCCATTCCCGGTGCTAGGGTGCTAGGTACCTCTGTCCTTCACGGCTGCTCTTGGGGTGTTAGACTCCCCTGCCACTCTTCCGGCAAAGATCCTGGGTCCCTTAATTAATGCATTGGGGACCGAATCTGATGGGCCTGAGGCAGGATACACATGGAAGCCACAGGGTAACAGGGCCTCTGCATTTTTCCACCTCCTGCTTTCCAGATCTTCCCACTGAGCCCGGACCCACGGTGGCAGAGCTCCAGCCCACGCCCCCTTGCCCTGGCACTGCAGCAAGCACTGGGCCAAGAGTTGGCTCGTGTCCGCCAGGGGAACCCCGAGGTGCCAGGCATCACAGTCCGCCTTCTGCAGGCCGTGGCCACCCTGCTGAGTTCCCCGCACGGTGGTACGCTCGCTCTGGCTATGCACCACAGCCACTTCCTGTCCTGCCCGCTGATGCGCCAATTCTACCAGTACCAGGTATACTGACACATGGACTGGAGGAAGGGAAGAGCGGTGGGCGACTGGAGGCCCAGAGTGCGTGGCTCCGCCTACTGTAGTAAGCCCTGGGCATCTCCCCAACCCACCCTCAGGCCTGATGTTGTTCCCGGCATGCCTAAGGCTTCCCTTAACAGGTCTAGATTTCCTGTCTTTAATTCAAAATGCCAAGCTACCTTGGAGCAGGGGCAGGGGCAAGGGCCCCGTCACAGAGGGTGCACACGTGAGGTCTCCGTCACCCCGCCTGCAGGCTGTGTGGTCTGGGTCTGCCCCGTCTGTGTGCACGAGTGCTTCTGTGTGTGTGCTGTGTATGTGTGTGCACACCTGTGTTCCTTCTCCACTGTGTATTGGTTACCGGTGAGGTAGAGGCGCATCCCCAAGGGGCTAGTATTTAAACCCTTCAAGGTCATCCTGGCATTTAAGAGACATGCTTTTGAGTGGCAAGGGGGATGATGTTGGGTTCTGGCCCTGGCTCTGGGCCTCTGGTCCTGGGTGGCATACTGCCCCCCCCAGGCAGGGTTGTTGGAGTCCTAGGCCAGCATGCTCACATATGGCTGGCTGACCCCACAGCGTGCCGTACCACAGGACACTGGCTTCTCCTCACTCTTCCTTAAAGTGCTCATGCAGATTCTGCAGTGGCTGGACAGCCCTGCTGTGGAGGACGGGCCCTTGCAGGCCCAACTCAAGTTATTTGCTACTCGCTATTCAGCAAGACGCAGGATCAGTGACGGTGAGCGAGCTGAGGGCGGCAGGTGGGAGGGGACTGGTGGGTGTTACTGTGGTGGAACCCAGCCTTCAGAGAGCCATGTGGGCCTCTTGAAGCACAGTCAGCCTGGGCGGAGAGGTGGGCTGTCATGCGTGGGCAGACCAGAGCCGTGGCATTGGTCATGTGGTTTGTCCCGCGGCCTGCAGTGCGCAGTGGGCTCCTGCACCTGGCTGAGGCCTTGAGCTTCCACCATGATCTGGAGGTGGCCAACTCCACCGCACGCGCCGTCATTGCCACCCTGAGGTCCGGAGAGAAGTGTACTGTGGAGCCTGAGCTCATCAGCAAAGGTACTGTCCCCTCTCCCCTCTGCCCCACATGGAGCTCTTGAGGATAGGGGAGTGCCTGCCTTGGGAAACTCCAGGCTGTTGGCCTACTCCACTCAGCCAGCCTTCTGTTCCACAGTCCTCCGGGGCCTCATTGAGGTGCGCTCCCCCCACCTGGAAGAGCTGCTGACAGCACTCTTCTCAGCCACCGCAGAGACCTCCTGCCCGAGCCCAGCCTCTGGGCCTATTGTGGTGGTGAGCTCCTTGCTGCTGCAGGAGAAGGATGAGCTCCCGGGCCCCAGCAAGCAGGATGTGGAGGGTGCCAGGTAATTGGGAGTGTAGCCACGGGTGGGAGGGTGGTGGCTCTGCAGCCTGGTCTCTGCTCTGACCCTTCTGTCCCACAGCACGGAAGCCATGCGCCTGGGACCAGCATCTGGGCTGCTTGTGGACTGGCTGGAGACACTGGACCCCGAGGTGGTCTGTAGTTACCCTGACCTTCAGTGGAAACTTCTCTTCTCACGGAGAAAGGTGACAGGGACATGGCCCAGTGCCCCCCCCACCCCACCCCACACACACAGTGCTGCCACTCCACCTGTGTCTCATAGCCTCCAGAGGGGTGTGGTTAGCCAGGCCCAGGCTCCCTGTCCCAGGGGGTGGTGCCTATCTCTTTGGGTCAACATTGGAGCCACATCTGGGTCTGGGGCTGGAATGGGTGAGGACAGGATAGTTCCACAGATCCTAAAGTCTGAGGAACCCACGTAGGCCCAGGACTGTAGGGAGGTGGAGAAGGTGGAAGGGCTGTGCATTGTCATTTAAACCCAACCCTTGCCCAGGGCAAGAGAGAAGATGGTCAGAACCCAGGCCCTGCCTCACACGGAGGACATAGGGCCAGGCAGGGCCTTTGCTGCTGTTTCCTGGGCGGCCTCACCAGAACATGGTCAGCTGACATGACATATCAGAATTGGTGGTCCCTGGGTCCAATTGAGATCATCCCGGCCTCTTTCCTCTCCAGGGCAAAGGCCACATAAGTGCCCAGGTGCTCTCCTTCCGCCCCTACCTCCTGGCCCTCCTCACACACCAGGCCAGCTGGTCTACACTGCACCGCTGTATCCGTGTCCTGCTAGGCAAGAGCCGTGAGCAGAGGTGAGGCCAACCCGACCCCTTGGAGCACCTCGGCCTGGATACAGCTTTGTGGGACCCATGACTGTGTCCCCTACACCTTGATTCAGGCCAGCATCTCCTGAGGGGGCTCCTGTTGTGCTCAGTGCCTTGGGCACCTGCAAGCCCTCAGCAACAGGGCCAGTGTCTTGCTTGCTTTTGATTCCCGGCCCCTCTCATCTTCTCAGCACAGTTTTGTCTGTGGAGAATTTGGCTTATATCCATGACATGGTACAGGAGGCAGGAGCTGTTAGAAGCTGCCCGTCACAGTCTTGACTGACAGGGCCAAAGTGTGGGCTCAAACTATGTCTGAGTTTTCTCATGGGAACCATCAGGTGCCCAGCTCACAAACACAGGACCTGGGAGTGTGTGGGTCAGGAAGACCCCTGTTGCGCGGCCATTATGCTTGAAGGGACGAGGGGCTCCTCAGAAGGACAGCAGTGGTGGCCTCTACAGAGGTCCCTTTTCTAAGAACTTTATCCTGGCGCTGGTGTTCAGAGGCCTGCTTGCTTCCTCCCAGACTCGATCCTTCAGCCTCCCTGGACTTCCTCTGGGCCTGTATCCATGTTCCCCGGATCTGGCAGGGCCGGGACCAGCGCACTCCACAGGCAGGTCTCAAGAGGTTAGCCCAAGCCCATGGGTGGTGGCTGCATGTTCTGGGGATGACCTGCAGCCTCCTGATTGCAGAAGCGACGGGAGGAGCTAGTGCTCCACGTCCAGGGCCCAGAGCTGCTCAGCCTGGTGGAGCTCATCCTGTCCGAGGCAGAGACCAGGAGCCAGGATGGGGACAGTGCCGCACGCACCCTCATCCAGACCCGGCTGCCCCTGCTGCTTAGCTGCTGCTGTAGCAACGATGAGAGCATTGGAAAAGTGACTGAGCACTTGACCAGCTGCATTCAGCAATGGGGGGACAGGTACCTGAGTCTCCATTGTGTCCCCTCGCTGTAGATAGCTGCTGTCACCTGGAAGTGGCTCCCTCAGCACATGGCCCTCTGCTGGACACAGCATCACAGTAACCCAGTCCCTCTGCCCTCTGTTCTTTCCAGCGTGCTGGGCCAGCGCTGCCGAGACCTGCTGTTGCAACTCTACCTGCAGCGGCCGGAGGTCCGGGTGCCAGTGCCCGAGGTCCTACTGCAAAGTGAAGGTGCCACCAGCAGCAGCATCTGCAAGGTGAGGGACACAGTCCCCACAGAGCGGGGGGGGGGGGAAGGGGGGAGTGGGGCACTGCGCAATCAGCCTTACCTCACCTCACCTCGCCAGAGCTCAACCTTGCTGTGATAGGCTTCTTTCCTGGCTGCAGCCTGGTGCAGAGAGATGCCCCTTCCCCTTTCCCTGCTCAGGTTGTGGACAGACAAGAGTTGGCATGTGTGTTGTGTAGCATGTGGACAATACGGGGCCATGGCCTCCATCAGGAGGGTCGTGCCCAGTCACCCCAGAGCACCCCCAAGCCCTCCTGCCTCCTACCCATTCTGGCCAGCTCCGCTGTACAGGGCAGGTCAGCCTGTGTCCTCTGGAGCTTTGGTGTGGTCTCTAGAGTGTCCATGCTACTGCTGCTGCGCGGTGTCCTGGGCCGTGAGGGGTGGGAGAGTTCAAACGGTGTACAGGCAGTAGTCTCCCCTCCCCGTAGCTGGACGGGCTCATCCACCGCTTCATCACGCTCCTGGCAGACACCAGCGACTCCCGGTCTTCCGAGAGCAGAGTGGCTGATGCCAACATGGCCTGCCGGAAGCTGGCCGTGGCCCACCCCATCTTGCTGCTGAGGTGCGTGCTGTCACAGCTGTGGCTAGCCCTGTGGGGTTGGGGTGACTGGGGGAAAGTGTGACCAGAGACATCCTTCTGCTGGCCCCAGGCACCTGCCCATGATTGCAGCCCTCCTGCACGGCCGCACTCATCTGAACTTCCAGGAGTTCCGGCAGCAGAACCACCTGGCCTTCTTCCTGCATGTGCTGGGCATCTTGGAGCTGCTGCAGCCTCGTGTTTTCCAGAGCGAACACCAGGGGGCGCTTTGGGACTGCCTGCGATCCTTTATCCGCTTGCTCCTGGTGGGTGCCAGGCAGACTGTCCCCCACATTCCTCAGCCAGACATCCTCCTATGAGCCCTCCTGTCCTTGCTTGACTCCCTTCTCCTACAGGACAGCCTGGAGCTAGGGCCAAAGCCAGGCCACCCTCCAGTGGCTTCTGTCTCCACTGTCTGGAGACCAGCTCTCATAGAGGCTCCTAAGCCCCAGCGTCCCCCGCCTGGGGAATGCGACATTCGAGACCCTCAGTGCCAAGCCCCACGTGTGCTATTTGTTGGTGTCATATGCCTAGTATATACATGATACTATGAAAACAAAAGCCAGGCCAGCCAGGTGTCAGAGTAGCACACCTGCAATCACAGCACTTGGGTGGCCGAGGCAGGAGAATTGCAAGTTCTGAACCAGCCTTGGCTATAATATTGTGAGGCAATATATGAGTCCGACCCAGGGGCTGGAAGGAGAGCTTCGAGATTAGAGATTGTTAGCTGCTCTTGCAAAGGAAGACCCTGGTTTGGTTCCCAACACCCAGATGGTGGCTCACAAGCCTTAGAAACTTTAGTTCCAGGACACCAGACACCCATGTAGTGCACAGTCATACAGACATACATTCAGGCAAAACGTTTGTTCAATAAAAACAAAAACATCAGGTCCCAGTAGGGCTAGCTCATGGGGGTCATGCGTCAGGTAGAGGGTCTGAGGAAGCCCCTGGTGACTCTGCCTTCTCTACAGAACTACCGGAAGTCCTCCCGCCATCTGGCTCCCTTCATTAGCAAGTTCGTCCAGTTCATCCACAAGTACGTGGGCTGCAGCGCACCAGCAGCTGTGGCCTTCCTGCAGAAGCACGCAGAGCCCCTCCAGTGAGTTCCCACACCTGCCGGGGCTGGAGCCAGGAGGGACGGTCCAGACAGTGAATGTTCTGGTCTGAATCGCAGCCCCCAGCCTCATCCCCACTTGCTCCTCCTTACCTTGCCTCCCCATTCATTCCTCCTCCTCCTCACTTGCCCCTCCTCCCTGCCCTGCTGCTCCTCTCCGCCTGCCCTCCTCTGAAGTAGACCCATGCTTTCTCCACAGTGACCTGTCCTTTGACAACAGTGACCTGGTGATGCTGAAGTCTTTACTGGCAGGGCTGAGCCTGCCCAGCCGGGATGGTAGAACCGACCAAGGCCTGGATGAGGAAGGCGAAGGTAAGCAGACAGGTGAGCTCTCAGGTGGGGTGCAGGGAGGGCCCTGAGACTTGTCTCATGCACGTGTGTGGGCGGTGCCATGACCACGCTGACTGACCGGAACCACCTTGTGGAAATATTTGGTTCTGCTTCAGACATTACCCCTCTGGATGCTTCCTGTGCGCTGCCTGGGCAGGTTGCTTCTTAGGCCAAGGTCTTACACCTACCTCACTTTCCTGATGGTGGCCCGTGCTCCACACGCTATCCCTTGCTGACATAGTCACTGGCGGATAGGCGATGACTCAGTAAGACAGGATGACTAGAAGCCCGGTGATTGCAGCTGCCTCTGCTGGCCAGATGGGCTGTGGCCTTGGGACGCCTGAAGGCACATAGAAGGTCCTTCACAGAGGACACACTGTACAGACAAGTCTCCCATGTGGAGTGGTACCCTGGGGGCAGAGGCAACTTGAGCCAGGTCTCCCAGGGCAGCCCAGCATCCTGAATGCCACCTCCCACATGACACCTCCCAACCCCATGACCACCACATGTATCAAACACCATGTGGCATCCTGGATAGTGACCATTGTGCCTCTGGGATGGGCATAGTCTTTCCATGGAGACTGCGGTCTGGCTGGGCCCTCGGTG
The DNA here is from genome assembly GCA_036184795.1 of Tokudaia tokunoshimensis. NCBI lineage: Eukaryota > Metazoa > Chordata > Mammalia > Rodentia > Muridae > Tokudaia > Tokudaia tokunoshimensis. Next base: position 29,699,677 of record BTHU01000006.1, on the reverse strand, counting down.
TTCAGCTGTCACCTGACCCTGACTAACCTTCCCCAGATGAACGTTCAGCTGGCTCCCTGCCCCTGGTCAGTGTCTCCCTCTCCACCCCACTGACTGTCGCTGACGTGGCTCCTCATATGAAGAGGCTCTCCCGGGGCCAGGCTGTTGAGGGTGAGTGTGCCACCCGTTCCTAGACCACCCCAGATCCGCTCCACAGCTTGCTTAGATAGTGCAATGGATCCCCGAAAGCATTAAGGTTCTTAAGGAAGACCCAGCAAGGTGGCTGGTAGGTTTGTCCGTCTTCAGAGCAGAACCAGGGGTTGAGTAAAGGGGTTTGCTCCAAGTATCCATTTTCTAGGGTAAGCCACTGGTCACGGCCTCCCTGGAGACCAGCGTGAGGCCAAATGGGGAGGGCATATGTCAGGACAACCATGGAGCATGGTACACGCTTCCTGGTGCATCTTAGGGAGACTCTGGGAGACTAGGATGCCTGGGAACTGTTCCTTCCTGTCTCAGGGTTGCTTGGGATAGGAAGGAGGTTCCCCTTAGGTCCCCCTAGACCCCACAGCCTGGCCTTTTGCCCTCAGATGTGCTCGAGACCCTGAGTGACATAGACGAGATGTCACGGCGGAGACCTGAGGTCCTGGGCTTCTTCTCGGTGAGTGAGATGGAAAGAGCCCAGGTCGGGATCTAGAGGGGAGCACTCACCCGCTGCCGTGCAAGCCAGGCACTGTCCTAAATGGAAGTAGGAGGTCAAGCGGGCTATCCCACCGCCCTGGTGGCAGTTTGGGAACAGGCCCTGTCCTGCACTTACCATTAGGGTGAGTCCCCACAGTGACCCTGTTCTCTCACCTGAGCAGACCAACTTGCAGCGGCTGATGAGCTCAGCAGAGGAGTCCTGCCGCAACCTGGCCTTCAGCCTAGCACTGCGTTCCATCCAGAACAACCCCAGGTAAAGCCCCAACCTAGGGCCACTGTCATCCCAAGCTAGCTGAGCCAGGCAATAGGGGGTCAGTGCATCCTGGGGAGACTGGAACTTGCCTGGCCTCCTGGACCAGAGGGCAATACCCTGTGAACTTGTCTCTTGTAGCATTGCTGCTGACTTTCTGCCCACCTTCATGTACTGTCTGGGCAGCAGAGACTTTGAGGTGGTACAGACGGCCCTCAGGAATCTGCCAGAGTACACCCTGCTCTGCCAAGGTGAGCCACCCACCCAGCGTCTGCCCGCTGCCTGCCCTGGGCACTGCTGGCCCACAGCTGTCTGACCTAAACTCTTCCGTAGAGCACGCGGCTGTGCTGCTGCACCGAGCCTTCCTCGTGGGCATGTACGGCCAGATCGACACCAGCACACAGATATCAGAGGCCCTGAAGATCTTACACATGGAGGCTGTGATGTGAGCCGCTGTGGTCACCATGATTCCAAGCCACACCAGCAAGCCTGCCCTGAGGTGGTCCCGTCCTTGAGCCCCTTGAGGGTGGGCAGGGGCTGAGAGCAGCGCTGTCCGGCCATTGGCTGGTGCTGAAAGTCCTCTTGAGTACTCAGCCAGTCTTTGGAGTGATATGATGGAGAGAGGCTGTTCTGCCAACAAGGCGTACCGAGGGCAGTTTAAATGAAGCATGGAGTGCCTGTGTGCTGTCTGGTGTCCTGTGTTGTCCCTGGCCTGTGTGGTCTGGGTTCCTGTACGTGGTGTAAGACTTCCATGGTGCTGAGCAGAGGCCTGGCGGGCAGAGCTTGAGGCATCCCCTGACGAACTACCCTGCAGGCTGCCCACACTGGCAGGTCTTCAGTGGTACAGCCTGCTTGGTTCAGGCGTTATTACCCCAAGATCAGCCAGGCGGGCAGAGTGGTCTCACCCTCACCCTAAACAGATGATAGAGCCCAGTGGTTCAAGCAGGAATGGCCCTACTTGCCTGTGGGCAAGTCCTGTGGGTGGCCAGTTCCCACCCACCATGGGGACAGCAAGGTGTTGACTGCAGCTGGTGTATAATGGACCATTTTGTAGAGAGCATTTGTCTCTGATGGACTCATGTCCTCCAGGTTAAGATCAGAGCCATTCTCAGGGTGGTCAAGGGCCCTTCCTAGGGGTGCAGGCACCTCCCTAGATTATCCCTATAGGGTTGTCCCTGGCGGTTGGCTGTTCCATCTCTGACCACCAGGGGTCACTGTTTCCTAAAAGACCAGCTCCAGCCCTAGGTTCCCCAGAAGTAATACTGCCTCTGGCAATGACCTGGGCTCAGATCCACTACCCCAGTCCTATCCTGGCGGCTGAGCCAGCCCTACCTGTCCACACACCTTTCCCGATGCATTGCTACTGTTCCAGTCTCCCATCCTTGAGTTTTCCACAGCCATGCAGATCTGATGACTGGGGCCCAATGGACCAAGGTTTGCTTCCCTTTGTCCCCAGGAAGGTTGGACAAAGAATGAGGGACAGGCACCAACTTCAGGTAGCCAGGTCCTTACCAGGCCTTCATATACCCATTCAAAGCAGCAGGCACATGTGTAGGTGATAGTCTCTCTGTACAGGTAGGCTGGCAGTGATGGCCTGTCTGGGTGGCTGAGGGCACCTGGACACAGGGAGGTTCTCTGTGCCCTGATTCCACCACTGCTCTCTAGCCTTCTGGCTTCTGGTCCAGGCCAGTTCCAACCAAACCAAGTCCACCTCACTCCCACTTCCCAACACACACACACACACACATCTCTTGAGAAGCCACAGGGCTCGTCAATGGCACCTGGGCTCTGCCCTGGGGGCTCTTTTTTTTGGTTTTTCGAGACAGGGTTTCTCTGTGTAGCCCTGGCTGTCCTGGAACTCAATCTGTAGACTAGGCTGGCCTCGAACTCAGAAATCCTCCTACCTCTGCCTCCCAAGTGCTGGGATTAAAGGCGTGCACCCCCACTGCCTGGCTGCTCTGGGGGCTCTTAAATAGGACCCCTAGAGCTGGGTAGCCGCTCTTAAGTGTGGGCCAGTCCCACCCATACAGAGAGTGAAAGGTCGTCCACACCACCCAGCATGGAGGCCACTGTCCCCCAGTGCAGGCCACTGTACAGTGTACTTTGTACCCTGCCAAGTGGAAGCAAATCTTCACATCCAGGAGTCAGCACATTTGCATTCCATCCCCTTGCTCAGTGCCCCTGAACCTGGGCTTAGGTCACTGTCCTTTGGCACATGTCTTCAAGCACTGCCACTTCCCTTAGACCTAAGGTACACAAAAGGGCAAGTGGTACCTTCCTGCCCCAGGAGTTTGGGAGGATGATGGGAACTTCGTGATGGAAGAGTTAAGACTGGAGCTAGTGTCTGGATCATCACACTAGCGCCTGCATCTGCCCTGCCTCACACTACCGTAGATAGGGTGATGGGTACTGGATAGCACGTGGATGGCTCTGTGGGCAGGTGCAGGAATCCTGGGCACTTCCCACATGGGCATCCAGCCAAGGCCTGGAGCTTAACAGTCTGGTCCTCTGAGTCTTTGGTCTTGGCTTGGGCTTATAAATAGCGCGCACACACACACACACAAGACAGGGTTTCTCTGTCTAGTCCTAGGTGTCCTGAAACTTATTCTATAGACCAGGCTGGTCTTGAACTCAGAGATCCTGCCTGCTGGGGATTAAAGGTGTGTGACCACCACTGCTCGGTATGACTCAGGGCTCATGGACATCAAGGGCTACATGTGGGTTCAGCTGGCCAGAAGTAGATGCCTGGGAAGTATTTTCTGCTACATCAAACAGCAGCTGTGTGCCCATCCTCGGCTACTCCCTTCCATCATATACAAGGCGCTAGTCCTGGTGTCAACTAGAGACAGCAGACTTGTGCGGAAAGCAGGGGTCTGTCCACACCCAGTGCTGGGGCTCACAAGATAAGACATGGTTGTGGGTAACCCTGGATGTGAGTGTGTGAGGTGTACAGGGTCATTCATCAGGCTCATAAGGTTGGTAGCGGGGCTGCTATCTCCAGGTTTGTCTGGTCCTAGGACAGAAGCCTGAAGGTTGAGCCTGATGTCAGCCTGGGAATGAAACCCAGCTTGGGGTTGTGAGCTTCCCTGCTGGAAGGAGTAAAACAGTCAATCATGGCCTTGAACCTGAGCCCAGAGGGACTGTTGATGCGCAGCTAAGGTCATCTCTAGGTCACTCTCAAGCCTCAGTTTTCCGGAATTATGAGGGGCAGTACTCACACTTCCCACAAGACTGCAGGGCTGGGCAGAGAAGCTGTACCCATGAAATGCTGGGGGAGGGGTGGGGCCAGGTGAAGGGTGCCCTGTACTCCATGCTCACTGAATGAGGATACTAGTCTATGCCCCAGATAGCCAGGGTGCTGAGACCAGGGCCTGGGGACAAGAGGGTCCCTGGCTGTGCATGCACCAGACTGATGACTTCCATAGTTCCTGGGGGACAAAAATGTCAGTGTGTCCCCAATTCAGAGAGGGTCACAGCGTAACCTAGCTGAGATCAAAGAGCAGACCTACACGGACAGGTCTGTGGTGGGGTGGCTGCAGGGTCCCTGGCAGTGAGGGGCTGTCTGGTGGAATTAGGGTCTGCATAGTATGAGATGTCCGACTAGGCCAGTCAAGGGTAGACACCCACAGGATGCAGAAGGGCACTGGGCCAGAGAACTCAGCACAGCCCATGCCCCAGCTCCTGACTACCTCCTCTCCACCATCAAAACTCCAGTGGTTTGGGGCACATGGTGAGCAGGACAGCTCTGTTCTGTTTACTGTAGTGAGGCAGCAGTAAGCCCCCCCCCCAGGACACCCCAAGCTAAGCCTGGGGTCTTGCCAGCCCCTCAGCCTTTTTCATTCTGAGGAGGAAGGCAAGGCAGCCGAGTCCCAAGCCCACCTGATTCCCCGTGGTTGCCACCCAGTACCTTGATCTGGGTGGTGGTGTCGTGATAATGAGTATACCTGTTTCTTGCTATTAAAAAAAAAAGCCTTTGGGGTTCATTTTCAGCTCTGGACAGTTGTGACCTTCACATGGGGACAGTTCTGGTCTCACCCACAGGGTTACCCCACACTCACCCCAGGAGGCACACTCAGTCATCTTTTCTGCCTTGTTGACAGAGCAGGAAGGGTTATGGTGGCTCAAGGTTGTGTTTGTCGGTGGGCACCTGAGAACTGGGCGGTTCTGGGGACTCGCCTCTTCCCATTTCTTCCTGAGGGCAGCCAGGAACTCTGACCTAGTTAGCCTGGCCAGGTAGGCCAGGGTCGTGCCAAGTGTCTAAAAGTTAGACCATGCCTGGAGGACTTCTGTGGCCTCCTCCCTCCTGGGAGGTGATCTGCTAGACACTCAGGGGAACAGGCAGGCTCGGGCAGAAGTCCTGGGTGCCTCTTTCCACCTCTGCACAGCTGTAGGTCTGGAAGGACAGCCTTTCAACTTTTGGTCCACTTGGGCTCACTGGCCCAGTGATTCACCGGAAGCATGAGAAAGTAACAGGCTGAAGGGACCTTAAGGGACGAAGAGGAGTTTTCCAGGTAAGTTCTTCAATGCATTGACTTTCTGCTGGGAACTCAGGACTCTCTCTGTCCCTGTAAGGCATGTGCCCAGAGAGCAGCCCGCTTCCTGTAGCTCCAGGGAGGGAGACCAGGACCCAGGGGAAAGGAAGGTCAGCTAGAAGACATGTCTTCACTCCGATGTCATGGCCACCCAGAGAGCAGGGCAGGAACCTCTGATGTGCCCAGGGGCCCACCATATCCTCAGTAGAGGGGGCTCTTGTGCCTATCCGTGAGTCTGCACTCAGCTCTGCTTGGGTCACATGTCCTGGGAGCAGAGGTTCTCGGGGCATTGCTGGGTCCCTGGCATCCTCATCCCTGGTGGCAATACAGCAGGGGACCACAGGGCTTTATGAAGACCTCTGGGGTGTGCTGAGTAAGGTATGCATGCCCCTCTGGGAGCTGAGGAGTTGCCTAGGACAGTGGGTAACAGCGGGGGGCGGGGGTTAGTTAGGATTTGGGCCTGCTGGATTCCCAGCTGGCTGAGTACTCAGGCACATTTTTGAGCTACAGAGAGTCTGTGGGGGAAGTGTGTGAAATGCATGGTGTTCGGACACACCAGCTTCTGGTGCTGTGTGAACGGAGAGGCGTGGATTGACAGGGCCACACAGTCAACAGCACAGGTCAGTTCCCTCCATCCGTGGGTCCTGCACCCTCAGCACCAAAGTACTGTTTGCCGAGAGTGTGGAGGGCCCGGCCCTATTACAAGGGGTTCCTATCAATGGTATGAAGAGGATTAATAATGTATTTATAGTGCATCGTTGTGGTAGCTGAGAATGATCTATAAATGTGCGGTAAATGTTTTATAATGTTTTTGTAACCCGTTATAAATGATAAATGGACAACTCTAGATGTGGGATCAAATATTTATAACGCATTGTGTGCGACGCTGGCCTGCAACAGTTCTGGAAAGCCATTAATAATAAAGTGGATGGAAATGTAAAACTTACGGGCATGCCCAGCAAAGCCATTTGTAATGAAATGTAAAATTTGGCTGTTGGAAGCGGCCCGAGACCGAAGCTTGAGCCGTGGCCAGTGTCTCCCATCTCCTAGAGGCCAAAACGGAGGTGAGGGAGAATGTCCGTAAGGTCATTCAAAGCTACTAATGTATCCACAGTGGCCAGCACTCTTCCATGTAGCCTAATTAATTAGCTAGTGGGCCTTAAAACAGGATTCACCGCCTGCTCTCCCTCTCCGGCCTGGAGCCACAGGGATAGTGGTCTTGGGTGTTGGGGGAGGAGACTCCCTGTGGATTCTGCATGAGATCCAGATTGATACCTCCCTCCCCAGCCATCCAGACAGTTCCATGAGTAAAGCCACGTGGGGAGCCTCTGGGCAGCATCGCGATTTCCAGGCTCTGACAGTTCTTCAGGAAACAGCTCGCTCTGGGCTTTGCAGCTCTGTTTCTCTAGTGCCTGCTCATTTCCTGCCATCCTGGTGTCTCCCCTCATCAGTCCTGAGCCAACCACCATTTTAGGGGCACACTACGTGAGGGTACCCTCAGAGGCCGGAAGAGGGCACCAGATAGATCCCTTGGAGCCGGAGCAACAGGTGGTTGTAAGCCAGCACACACCTCTGAGAGAAGCATGCACTTTACAGACGAGCGAGCCATCTCTCCAGCTCCCAGGCTAACTTTTGAATTGACAGGAAAGATACTTCCTTCTCGGTCCCTCCTGGATCCCCACCTCTACCTCTGCTCCCTTGGGAAGATGTACCATAGCAGGAAAACTGAGGCTGGCCTGGAAGTCCCATCTCAGGCCAGGGCAGGCATTCAGCAAGACACCAGCTGGTCAGGCCAGATCTCTAAACCCCTCCCCACATTGGGATGGGGCAGGGCTGGTCTTAGAACCTTGTTTGCTTCAGCCAGAATGAAAAACTGGGGTATTCAGAGGGCTGATGAGGCTGGGGCAGGGTGCTGTTTCCCCTAGCTCTCTCCCAAGTTCTCTGGTTCCCGTCCAGCTGTGCTCTGCCCATCCCTACCCCAGGGCCTTTGCATGCCTGGCCCTCTGGCTCTTCCTCCTTCTGAAGTGGGACTGATGCACACATGCTTCAGGGCTCGGCTCTGACATTCTCTCCTTGGAGAAGTCTTCCTGGACCCTTGTCCTGTCTACACGTGTGCTAGTGTGCCTCTCGAGACACAGATCCAGCTATAGCCCCAGCCACTTTGTCCCCAAAGGTCTTTGCTGTCTGGCCCTGTGGAATCACACCACACATACACCACTTGCATGCACACACAGCACTCATACATACATCACACATACGCATACACCACACACATACCACACCCACATCACATACACACACACCACACCAAACACCACACACATACCACATTCACACACCACACCACACACATACACACCACACATCCCACCACACATACACACACATACTCCAAATACACGTATTACACACATATACACACCATACACACACACCACACACACATACCACACACACACTACACCACACATATACCACACACATACATAGTACATACACACTGATATACATGCACTCACATACACACTATACACACATACCACACATATACACACACAGGTGTCACATACATATAAACACATACATGTGCATGTATGTACACATGCGCTCGAGTCTCCTAGGTGCCACTGAGTTATTGACATGCGGCTAGTAGTGAGGGCTCAAGTTGCCCTAAGAGAGCCAAGCAGAAGGGGTGGTTTTGCCAAAGCCTGTTCCCACCCTCTCTTGGTGAAGACTCAGTCCCTAGCCAGCAGACTGTAAAGCTCCAGCATGCCTAGTGTTTGGGGACATAACAGAGAACTCACACATAGCTGTCCTGGCCATAGGGGCTGTTGTTACAACAGGCTGGATGGAAACCGTGAGAGGGACTCAGGGTTCAGTGCTAAGTATGGGTAGTGGCAGGGGAGGGGGTGCTCTCAGCAAGAGGGTGACATTTGGGCAAACAGTCAACAGAGGGTGAGGAACAAATCAAGTAGACATCCTGGGGCGAAGGTCCTGAGATAGGAATGTGTCCCAGGCACAGCTGCAGAGGGAACGTGGGGAGGACTGGGATGGGACCAGAGATGGTGTGTCCAAAGAGGCAGAGGGAGACAGCCTGCTCGGTTTAGCAGTTTCTATGGAAACTAGGGACTAGGGGAACCATAGGAGTGGCTTGCAGGAGGTAGAGTAGGCCAGTGCTTAGGGTCAAACTCAAGGAATAGAGAGGAGAAGAGGCCAAGAGTCAGCCTGCCTGTCATTCAGGCAGCTGACTGGAGCAGTGGCCCCAGCTATGCAGGGCTGGGATTGGTGTCTCTGGATCTGCGAATCAGGCTTTCAGTTTGAGCAACACTGAACTTGAGCTTGCCTGGAGTCATCTAGGATGCTGGGCTCAAGCCAGAGGCAGATGCCTGCGATTCATCAGCAAGAATGTAAGTTTAGGAGCTGGAGAGAATGCTTGGTAGTTAGGAGCCCTAGCTGCTCTCGCAGAGGACTGGAGTTTGGTCCCCAGCACCAAATCAAGTGACTCATAGCCACTGTCTGTCACTCCAGCTCCAGGGGCTCCAGAGCCCTTGGCATCTGTGGGCTCTGTACCAACTGCACAAACTCACACACGCAAATACACATAATTTAAACATAGTTGTTGTTTTTTTGTTTGTTTATTTCTTTGTTAGTTTTTGAGACAGGGTCTAACTACATAGATCTGGTTATCCTGGAACTCACCTAGCTGGTCAGGCTGGCCTCAAAACTCAGAAATCTGCTACTTCTGCCTCCTAAGTGCTGGAATTAAAGGTGTGTGCCACTACGCCCAGCTTTAAAAATGTTAAAATAAATAAATAAATAAAAGCAGCAGCCACAACAACAACAAAAAAACCAGAATGCTTACCTAGAGCTAGCAGTGGGTACACAGCTGTCATTCCAGGACTCAGAAGGCTGAGCCAGGAGTTTGAGGCTAGCATGAGCTACACAGCAAGACCTTGACTCAAATATACAAAAACCAACAAAAGAACCCATCTGAATTCACCAAGGGCAAGAGAGCTGGAGTAGAGGGGACTCAAGGGTGGGGCCAACAGCCTTAGGATCTGGCTGTGGCCTGTCATCTCAAGCAGCATGGCCTCACCTGAGTGGCCGTGGAAGCCGTAGGATGGCATCCTCTAGCAGCAGATGCCTGGGCACGTGGAGAAGGGACAGAGATAATATGGTCTGTTGTTCTGTTTTGCTATGGAGGGAGCAGGAAGGGGAGTGAATTTGTCTACTATGTGGAGATGGGAGAAGCTACAGATCTGTGAGGCTGAAGGGTGTGAGCTATCTGGAAGGGCCTCTTAGCCCAGGATGATCCCAGGACACAAGCAGAGGTCATAGATGCATGCTGGGACAAGGGGGACAACGTAGGAGTCCCCTGAGTGTTCCTTCAGAGACTCCCAATTTCTGAGTACAACGGCACCTACAGTACAGTGGGATGAAAGCCTGTGTTCAGCCTTCCTGTGCACATACACGCATGCACACGCACACACGTGCTTGTGTGTCCTGCAGTCTGGGCAGCTGTAGCACAGTGGACAATGCTATAGTTGTATACTGCACATTCCCAGGGGCGGCCATGTGGCAGATCCCATGTAGCCCTCCACACGTGTCCCATGACTCATCTCTGCTGCGTCCCCAGGCTCTCCAGGCTCATCCTACCTCCCCACAGGTGGCCTACCAGTTCTCCCAACCCTTAGAACTCGGCCACCCAAGACATAAATCCTGCAGAAATGGCACAGTGAGCACAGGGTATGGGGTTGGGGGAGGGGCTCACACTTTTATCTCTTTTAAAAAAGTGTCTGTGCGTTTTTCCTGCATACAGGGATGTGTACCTTGTGCATATAATGTTGTCTTGCAGAGCTTTCCTCCAAGACTGAAGCATCCCATTCTTCAGGGATACTCCTTCAGACAGTGGTAACAACTCGATATAGCTCCCTGAAGTCCCTGAAACTGATCAGATTCACGAGGCCAGCCCCACCCATCATTCGGAGACAAGCCAAACTTCGAAGAAGACTTGCTGACTAGATCAGCTGCCTCCAAGTGCTGTAGAACACCTGAGTCACTTGGAAAGGACTCTCTTCAGCCTGTTGAGCTGCCTGCAGGCTGTGTGGTGACCTACGTGCTGCAGGTCCTCAGCCCTTGTGGCCTGTCCCCCATGCTGCGGTGGGCTTTGGTGAGGCAGCTGTCTTTGAGTCATTTCTGCTCCTGTAACCCCTCACCCATATTCCCGTAACTAACCCCAACAAAGCCCATGGGGTCTCCAAGTTGGACTTTGGTGGTGTCCGTACTTTGGTCTGCAGTGGGCTCCCTATCTGAAGTAAGTAGACATGTGCGTCTCTCTAGGAAGTCATGTCACATGACAAGTGCACACTGATGTCCAAAGAGGACATCGGCTCCCCTGAGACTGGGATACAGTTACAGATAATTTTGAGCCGCTGTGTAGGTGCTCGGAGTCAAACCCAAGTCCTCTGGAAGAGTGGCCGGTGCTGTTAACCACTCCTATTATTTTACATACTTAAAGTCAAGTCTCCTGGATCTAGAGTTACAGACAGTTGTGAATCACTACATGGATGTTGCACATATAACCTGGGACGTTCCTCTGCAGCGGAAACTGATCAGTCTTCTGCACTTTGTCTCTCTAGTTTCTGAATCCCCATCTAGTCTCTGTGTTTCTTTCTCTCCTGTATGCTTCCCAGTCTCCCTGTGTCTTTGTCTCTCTGTCTGTCTTTCTGTGTGTCCCTCTGTATCTCTGCCACTCTCAGATTGTAATTAGCAAATGTCCTAAAGGGTCCAGACACCTTTCCGCCACCCATGAGATGGGTGGAAGAAAAACTCAATTGTAAGCACATGACACTGCATTCATTGAGTGCCTACTGTGTGCACACTCCCTGATGGGAGAAAAGTAAGCTTTCCTTTGCAGTACGAGACACTGAGACGGAGGGTGGTTGGGAAGGCAGTAAGTAGGTTTGATGCCCATTTTCCTGGCCTCCCAGGGCAGGTCAGTGGGTTTGTTAACCCAGACAATGGCTGTCACTGATGAAAGCTGACCCAGTGAAAGCTGGGGCTAGGTGCCACCAGGGCAGAGGTGACAGGATGGGAAAAGGTTTCTCAGACTGGAGCCAGAAATTACACCGATGGTGGAGGCTTCCGGTTGGATGGGGGAGCACCAGCTATCTGGAAGAATGAGGGCCGACGGGGAGTCAGGAGGAGCTGAGAAGAGCACACAATGACTTCAGTGGCCCCGTGGAGCTGCACAGTGGGCTCTTGAACTCAGCTGGGGAGCCAAGGCCCAGAGGGAACATGGCAGGGTGTGGCCTGCAGAGTTGGCAGGTTCTGGTGGCTGATAAGGTTCCTGGACTTTATTCGGAGGAGAGTTGGCAAGAGGGGCTTGTGGAACACTTAAGGGAGTCTGCAAGGTGGACTTGGGCGGACTAAGCTGCTGGGGGAAGACATGGGAAGGCTTGCAGTGGTGAGCAGATTGGGGCGTTCTGGTTTGGGGGACTCTAGAAAGGCAGGCTCTATGAGGTGCTGGTGGTGATGTCATTGGTGGCCCCAGGGGACTGTCATGAATACTGTCCTCAGGCTCCGGTGGTGGCAGGAGCTGGGGGTGGGGAGTGTGAAGAGGCTGGTCACATGGTGACCCTTGAGATGAGATTAGAACTCAGACCCTGGTACGGCCCTCCTGCGTTTGTTACCCTTTCTCCCCACGGCTTGGCAGTCACCTTCCTTACCAGCCTTCCCGGGTCTGGTAACTGCTGCCCTGAGGGTCAGGAAAACCTGGTTCCGGGATCAGGCTGAATGGGGTGTGATTCTGCACTTTGTCCCCCTGACAGATCAGCTGCTTCCACTGGGCGAGGGCTGAGGCAATAATCCCAGAGCACAGGCTTGTGTGTTCTTCGGGATGAGGTGCGTGCTGCCCACCTGCTGGCCCCACACCTGCTGCCTGTCCCCAGGAGCCTCCGTGATGCCAGCCCACAGCTCGGGCATGGAAAACCTGTTTTCACTCCGGTAGAGGGTGTAGAGACGCCACCTGGCTCCAAGCCAGATGCCATTTTTGGGAAAACACCTACCTTCCTAAAGATCCTGCCTAGACAGGCCCTGGGGCCCAGCTGGGAAGGGCCAGCTCACACTGTTGGTGTCATAGTTTGGTCCTTCTGATGACACAGATTCTCAAGGAAGGGGGTGGGGGTGGGACAAAGCTGGGCAGAGGTGGCGCACACCTTTAATTCCAGCACTTGAGGAAGAAGCAGGTGGTTCTCTGTGAGTTCGAGGCCAGCCTGGTCTACAGAGTGAGTTCCAGGATAGCCAGGGCTACACAGAGAAACCCTGTCTCAGAAACAAAACAAAACAACATTCAGGACAGCCCCTGGCTCTAACTGAGGACCTGGGAGAGTTACTTTCCTTAATCACCCCTGGCATCCTCAGAGGCTTGTAGGAGACTGAGTCTCCTGTCTCCATAGAAACCGCTGAAGAGTCCCCCCCATAGCCTCTGTCTCCTCCTCTGTGAATGTAGAGGAGTCATCCTGGCCGGCTTGGCACCCCTGAGGGGAAGGGAAAGCAGACAGTGTTTTAAAGTTTAAGACAAGGTCTCAGGTCGCCTATGTCAACCTTGCGCTCCATATGTATCTGGGGATAAGCTTGGGTTTCTTATCTTCAGCCTCTCCCCAGTGAGTGCTGCGATTCAAGGTGTGTGCCATCATGCACAGTATCTATATGATGGGAAAGCACTCTACCCCGCAAGCTCTACCCCAGCCTCAAACCAGACAGCTTCGTAGACCCTGAAACAGGGACACTCCTTCTCAGAGGTTGCATTTATCCTAGCCTCTGCTTTCCCATTTGTCATCAGGCTGTCCACTCTAGAGGCTGAGGCAGGAGGATGGCAGCTCAACAGTTAACTCAAGACCAGTCGAGGCAGCTTGGACTCAACCTTTTTTTTTTTTAAATAAAGGAAAGATGTGGTGGGTTTGGGTTGGAGAGAATGGTCAGTGGTTAAGAGCATTTGCTGCTCTTCCAGAAGTCCTGGGGTTTAGTTTCCAGCACCCACATGGCAGCACAACCAGCCCCAACTCCGGTTCTAAAGGAGCAGGGACCTTCTTCAGGTCTCCTGGGGTACCAGGCACACAGGGGGTGCACAGATACACCTTCAGGTCAGAGCCCGTATGCATAAGATAGAAAAGTAAAAAAGCTGGGGGTGTAGCTCAGCTTGCCTAGCATGCAGGAAGCCCCAGGGTCCCTACCCCGCACTGCAGAAACCAGGCATGGTGTGGTGCACAAGCCTGTAATCCGAGCAGTAAAGGTGGGGGAGGCTGGAGAATCAGAAGCACAAGGTCATCTTTGCTTATATAATAAGCTAGAGGCCAGTGTGAGCCACAAAGGTCCCGGTCTTAAGGAAAACAAAAAAAAAAAAAAAAAAGAAAACCCCGACGCCTCTGCTGGGAGTCATGGCTGAAGGCCAAGGCGGGAGCCTACGCCCAGAGTACCAAGCCCCTATTCTCCAAGTCCCAGGAAAGAGGGGGCGTGGTCTCGTGTGGGCGTGTCTTTTGTGGGGCGTGGGTGTGGCCTGACCAAACTGGGGCGGTGCGGCCGGAACAAGGAGCCTGTGTGGAGCTTGGAGCTGCTGGGCCCGGCCTCCAGGGGGCGTGATCTTGTGGGGGCGGGTCTGAAGAGGCGGGGCCTCCAGGGGGCGGGGCCGGCGGCCTCCAAGGCGGCTGCCGAGTGGGGCGCCGATCTCCCGGCGCTCTCTTCTGCCTGCCCGGCTGGTGGTCGGCGGGTCCGGGCTTCCTGCGCGTCTCGGGCCCAAGTGGGGCCTGTGGCCAGCTCCTCGAGCCGCCAGCCCGTCCTGCCGCCCACATGGCCGCCATCAAGGCCCTGCAAGAATGGTGCCGGCAGCAATGCGAGGGCTACCGGGATGTGAGCATCACCAACATGACCACCTCGTTCCGCGATGGCTTGGCCTTCTGCGCTCTCTTGCACCGACACCGGCCTGACCTTATGTGAGTGCTTTTTGACCCCTCTGTCGGGCTCTGATGTGCCGCTGCAAACGGGAAACTGAGCCCACGCCTGCTTTGGGATCCGGGTCAGAGGTTTTGGACACACCCCTCTCAGATGGGCCACCCTGGGCAGAGCAGAGACCTGCAGGTACAGTCTACTTGGTGATCTCCAAGACTGTGGCAGTCAAGTAACCTCTGTGCAGGCCACCAAGTGCAGCTGGGCCAGGGGCCAGGACATGGGCTGTCCAGCCGGCTTAGTCAGTGGTGACTCAGGGCAGCGTCCGCCTTCCCCAAGCTCCCTGAGAAAGGGCAAAGGAGTAGCTCCTGGGGGTCTGAGGTCTGGCCCCAAGACCAGGGCCACTTGAGGCTTCTAGTGGGATTACTGCCCCTCCCCTAACTTGTCCATGCATCTTAGGGAAAGCAATCAAAGAGGGAAGCCTTTTGGCACCTTAGAATGACAGGGGGCAATGGAGTCGGGGCCACCATCCTTGGAAGTTGTAGGAGAGGACAGGGATGGGGTCTAAAGCCTTCTACAGAAGAAGAGCCTTGGCATAGGAAGTTGGGAAGCAAGCTAGCTCTGTCTTGTCGAGGGTCCTTGGCCCACAACTGACACTGTTCTATCAGTTACTCACTTAGCAAACACTTAGTCTGCACTCGGTCTAAGTTAGGTTGGTGATCAGAGTCCTAGAATGGGACAAGATCACCTATAGCTCAAGCTCTTCTGAGAAAAGCATTCTCCTGTACATGGTAGCCAAAGCCAGAGTTGGCTGGTCTGGGAGTGTTTTCCAGGGAGGTCTTAAGGCTGAGTGAGGCTCTAGGCAGCACCTTTGGAGCCCACCTCAGTCAGGCTTCTTGCTGTGCAGATGGGGAAACTGAGGCTCAGAAAAGGAAAAAAACAAACAAATATTGTTTGGGTTACACAGCGTGTCAGGCAGAGCCAGGCCTGGTCCTATCAGACTCCCTTGGGCCAAGCTTTGCTACTCTCAGGAAGTGGGAATCTTGAGCAAGAAGAAGTCTTCTGTCCTGTGGTTATGAAATTCACACCCCCCTGACCCCCAGAGTTGCTTGGGAGGGCCCCATGGCATGAGCCTCAGTCACTCTCAGGGAGATCGATGGTGTGAGCTCAGTGGGGCATCAGTCCTATGGAAACTGGGAAGCTGAGCGTCGATGGATGCTGGGCCAGGGGTGTGGACCTTGGAAAATGGTCTTGGAATGGAAATGTGGATAGTCAGGTTTCTCCTGGTGGTGTGGGGGTGGGGTTGGGTTGGGGGGAGGGGGGGAGGCTGGGTGTAGATCCAGAGCAGAGAGCTAAGATGAGAACTATGTGATGAGTTCTCAAGTGGAGGACATGATGGTGTTGGATTTTGGCTGGCCTAGAAGCCTCAGCTGATAACTGGTCAGGGACAGGGTCTTCACAGATATGGGGTTTCCTCTGCTCCGAGGCAGGGGATGTGTGTGCTCATGGCCTGACACATAGTCCCCACAGAGAAGGAGAGGTGTACATGAAGGGGTGTAAGTTTATTTATGCTTGTGTCTGTACTTGTGTGTGCATGTATATGCTGGCACGGGCAAGTGTTAAATATTTGCTCATTTATCTAATGAGCGCTTACTGTATGTATACTGTGTAAGATCATCTTAGTCCCCAAAGTGCAGGGAGCAACTTCCTGGTGTCAGAGACAGAAGTTCAAGGTGATGAGAGGGAACCAAGAGTCTGTGAGAGGAAGGAGGCTGGAAGAAGAGGTGTCTGCTCATCCACTCTGGGAGGGTTATCTCACACTGTTGACTTCCTTTCTGTCCCTCCCAGCTGGACTGATAGCTCCAGTCTCTTAGTTAACGCTCTATGGAAACCTGGGGGTGGCTACAATGTAGCTGGAGCCCTACAGATAAGGACATGTCGCCTGGGCTCAGTAGATGTGGTAGAAGTTTGATAGGAGCCTGTGTGCATTTGGAAGGAGTTTGAAGGTGACAGAAGTAGGAAGCCCAGAGGTGGAGACGTAGGCAAGGGACATCCTGGAGCTCTCAGAAGCTGGGAGGGATAAGGACCCCCCCCCCCGCCTTGTAGCGAGTATGTCCCTGCTACACCTTGACACTGGATACCTGGCCTTTGGGAATCTGAGGACAGGTATCCCTGGGTGTGGATTGTGTAATAGCAGTGGTGGGAAGGGAGCGGGAGTTTTGGCAGGAATCACAATTATTGATGAGATTGTAAAGCAGTGGTTCTCAACCTGTGGATTGCAATCTTTTTCGGGCGGGGTGTCAGTGACCCTTTCACAGGGGTTGCCTGAGACCATTGGAAAACACAGTTGCGATTCATTAATAGTAGCAAAATTATTGTTATGAAGTAGCAACAAAATAATTCTTTGGTTGTGGGTTACCACAACAGGAGGAACTGTATTAAAGGGCCACAGTGTTAGGAAGGTTGAGAATCTCTGGTGTAAAGCCTGGCTGAGTACTTAGACCATGTGAATTCAAGCATTAAAAGTCCCCAGCATGGGCTGGTGAGATGGCTCAATGGGTAAAGGGACTTGTCACCAAATCCGATGACCTGCCGTGGATCTGCAGGACTCACACGCATGATGCGAAGAGAGAGATTGACTCCCTAAAGGTGGGATTTTACCTGCACATGCGCACAGTGTTTTATATGTCTCTTCCTCCAAGTGTGTGTGTGTGTGTGTGTGTGTGTGTGTATTTAAAAGCTCCCAGCCTGTGTCCTGCCATGCTCTGGCCCAGGTGGCGGGTGAGGGGGTGGGGTGGGGATTGAGGGTGGGGGAATGTCTCACTGCAAAGTTGTGTAACTACTAGGAGGAGTGGAAAAATATGATGGACCGCAGGTAGAGAGGGGGCTGTCCTCTCTGAGGAGCCCCTCAGTCAGATCTTGGCAGGATTGGAGGACACTCTAGCCCACTTCTTCCTCTGAAGACCCTCTGGAAGCAGGAAGGTGGACATCCTGTCTCCTTGTTCTTAGCTTTGCCACCAGGAAGTCCTTCCCTTTGTCTGACCTCAGAGGTTCCTCCTGCCTGCTGAGTGCGCTTCCTGTGGCCCTTGGTGGAGCACAGCTGTGAGGGAGCATGTCTGGGCATGGAGCCAGCCAGGTGGGGCCAGGCTGCAGGCCGCGAGTTCACGTGTGCTGTTGCTGTCCCTCCCACGTCACTAGGCCCACGGGACTGAGGAAATAGGTTTACCAGTGACACCACCTGGGCCAGCTCCCTGCCTCATGAGCCTGGCTTTTCCACAGAGTTTAAGTAGGTGCCTGCCCACAAGGACCATTTCCGCAATGAAGCCACCCGGCAACTGCCAGGTGAGAGCTGGGGAGCTGCCCAGCCCAGCCCAGCCCAGCCCCAAGTGGGGAGACACAGCGTGGCCAGCTTCCCTTTGGGCACATGGAGGCTCTAGTTGGGCCATGGGGGTCAGAGGCATAGGATCCTGTGCTTCTGGGCCAAGAGGTGGCGGAGGTTGCTTCAGGGAAGCCCCCACCTCTGGTAGAAGAGCCTTATGGGACCCTGTGCTTGAACTTGGGTTGTCAGAGCCTTTGCCTGATGAGGTGTCTTGCCAACCTGTTGTTCTCTCTCTACAACTTGGTGTTGTTTATTCAGACAGGGTTTTTCGTGCAGCCCTGGAACTCTCTCTGAGACCAGCTAGCCTCAAAGTCAGAAATCTGCCTGCCTGTGCCTCCCAAATACTGAGATTAAAGGTATATACCATACCATGCCTGGTTTCTCTCTCTCTCTCTCTCTCTCTCTCTCTCTCTCTCTCTCTCTCTCTCTCTCTCTCCCTCCCTCCCTCCCTCCCTCCCTCTCTCTCTCTCTCTCTCTCTCTCCCTCTCTCTCTCTGAGATACAGTCTCATTATATATCCCTGAAGGCCAGGAACTCACTATGTAGACCAGGCTGATCTTAAACTCACTGAGATCCTCCTGCTTTTTATCTCCCAATGCTGGGATTGAGAAGTGTATTACTTGTCTGGCATAGTTTTCTTTTGTTGAATTGACCTTATCTAGTTCAGGCTGGCCTTGAACTTAGTCTGTTGCCAAAAATGACCTTCACCTCCTGACCTCCCTGTCTCCATCTCCTGAGTGGTGGGATTACTGGTGTGCACCACTATGCACAATTAATGCGGTGCCAGGAATGGATGGGACCCTGGGGTTTCGTGTATTCTGCACCACACTCCGAATCCCAATGTTGGGGATGTTTATATGGAGAAAGGGTCTTGATATATAGTCCAGGCTGGTCTAGAACTCACAGCATAGCCTGAGTGGATTAAATTTGGGACAATCCTCCTGCCTTACACAATGAGTGCTTGGGGTTGTAGGTATGCACCACCACACCCATGGGAAAGCCAGAGTTCTGTGAACCCTTCTGACTCTTGACTATTGGTGGGGTGACCTGAAGGTCCCCAAGGTCCCTACAGCCACTGCTAAAAGCCGCAGGTAACTGAAGTAGCCTGTATAGGGATGCCTTGGGTAGGTGCCTCTGACTCTGTTGAGACTATAGACTCTCCTGGTCAGGGGTTTCACAGGGTCTGCTCTATCCTGAAGCTTCCGGCTAAAGCTGAGAGCGGACCAGGCAAGGCCAGCTGACCTTCCCTCCCACGCAGGCTTCGGCCAGCAGGAAGCTGTTTGGGCACAGAGGCCCTCTGTTCTCTAGCCTGAGGCTGGCTGCCCAGACCCCTGCCCCTGCCTTCCAGCTAAAACTGTCCAGAACACTGGGAGGGGGCTGCTATCCCCCCTCCCAGGAGACAACCCAGCCTGGTGCTGGCCTTCCAGAGGCCTTGTTCCCTGTGACTAGTTCCCAGGTCTCCCGGTTGGTTTCCCAGCTAGTCTCCTGGCTGGTCTCCAGACCTGTTCCCACTTTGTGATTGGGCTTGCTCCTCTCAGTCTCACACTTACCCTGAGCCCCTCTCTCCACTTTGGAGCTGCATGCCTCTCTCTAAGCTGTCTCTTCTCTCTGCCTTCTTGCCAGTGGGATTAACTCCAGATGTGCTGGGCTCGCCTAGAGATAGCACAGAACTAGGAATTCCCCTTCCAGTCTGGTGCCTTCCCCTGCATAGCTGAGTTTTCCTCCAGGAAATAAATGAATATGAAATCAGCTATGTGGGAATTTAGAAGGGGAGGCTGTGGCTGGGGACAATTCCCAATGGATCCCCTAAGGTCCTTGAGGGGCTGGAGGCTGGCTTCCTCCACAGCCAAAGCTCGCAGGGTTGGAGGTCATTGTGTTTGATGGGTGGTGGTGGCCTGGTTGTTCATGCCTTAGGCTATGTAGCCATCCGTACTTTGGTGGATGGATGGTTCTCCATAGTTTTGTTTATTATGTTTATGATGAAATGAAACACAATAGGGGCTGGGGGAGGGGCATAGCCACTAAAACACTTGCCTTGTAAACTTGGGGACGCAGTTCAGTCCCTAGCACCCATGTACAAAAGCCAGGGATAGCAGTGTACACTTGTAATCCATTGTTAGGGAGATGGAGACAGGAGGCTCCCAGGACTTGTTGGTTAGTCAGCCTGTTGTAATCGGCACCAGTGAGAGACCCTGTCTCCGAAAGTGGGATGGACAGTGATGTGTTTATAAAAAGATAAAGAGAAAAGACATATGTTCTATGGAGGTGTGGTGAGGTATGGGGGAAGGGGATGTCTTAGCGGGGGTGGGTGGGTGTGGGTGGTGGGGTGAGGTGGGGGTTAGGCATGCCAAGGCACCCTTCCCCCTAAGGGACCAACTACATGACTGTATAGTATAGAAGAGAGTTTATTCAGGGCATGGGGAGGGGAGTTAAGAGGGTAGTAGAGGCAGAGAAAGGCAGAGAGAGAGAGAGAGAGAGAGAGAGGAAGAAGAAGAGGAGGAGGAGGAGGAGGAGGGGGAGGGGGAGGAGAGGCCGGCCATGAGCACGTGGGGGGAGGAGGGAAGAGCAAGGGAGCAAGAGGCCTAGAGAGCAAGAAAGGAACAAAAGATCAAGAGAGGGAGGAGGGGCAGGCAGCCCCTTTTAGAGTGGGTCAGGCCTACCTGACTGTTGTCAGGTAACTGTGGGGTGGAGTTTAGACAGAATGCTAACAGACAGCTCCCGAGGAATGACACCCAAGGTTGACGTCTGGCCTCCATGTGTATGCGTGAGCTCACTCATGCTCTTGGATAAAGGAGTCTAACAAACATGGTTCTGCGGGCCTGTGGTCCCAGCCCTAAGAGGGTGAGGTAGGAGGGTCTCACGGTCCAGGTTGGTTTGGGTGGTGTAGTAAGTTCCAAGCCAGGCTGAGCTGTGTGCTCAGGGAGACCCAGTCTCAGTGATGTGAGGCTGACAGCTGGGGACTGTAGCAGTGGAAGAGACCAGCAATGTGAGAAACCCTAGGTTCAATCCCCAGTACTGGAAAAACTTAGGGAAGGTGAAGGTTTAAGACGGGCAAATGAGGCCAGAGGCTCCTGAAGAAGCTGCATTTATGTCTCTGCTGGTTCGTGTACAGCCTGCTGTGCTCTCTCGTGGCCTCGCATCCTCCTGCCCCGTGTGTGTCTCTATCCAAGTCCAACCCTCCTGCCCTGGTCTCTGTCCAAGTCTCTCAGCTGAGGGACACAGGCACCTCGGGTCAGGCTACCCCAATGACCCCCCCGTGTTCACTTGATCACATCTATTATTATTATTATTATTATTATTATTATTATTATTATTATATGTAAATACACTGTAGCTGTCTTCAGGCACTTTTTCTTAATTGCTCCAGGCCCACTAGCTTGGTGTAGCTGTCTTCAGACACCCCAGAACGGGGTATCAGATCTCATTATGGATGGTTGTGAGCCATCATGTGGTTGCTGGAATTTGAACTCACAACCTTTGGAAGAGCATTCAGCACTCTTAACCGCTGAGCCATCTCTCCAGTCCTGATCACATATGGGATGACCCTGTCTCCAAGTCCAGTTATACTGGGAGATACTAGGGTACTGTGAGTGTGTGTGTGCCTCTGCACATGCTCCTACACATGCGTGTGTGTGTGTGTGTGTGTGTGTGTGTGTGTGTGTGTGTTTCATATGGTATGCAAGCATACATATACAGGGCATTGATCCTTGGGCACTGTGCACTTTGTTTTTATTTTTTAAATTTTTTTGCTTTTTTTTTTTTCAAGACAAACCCAGTGTAGCCCTGGCTGTCCTGGAACTCACTCTGTAGACCAGGCTGGCCTTGAACTCAGAAATCCACCTGCCTCTGCCTCCCAAGTGCTGGGATTAAAGGTATGTGCCACCACTGCCCGACTATTTTTAAATTTTTTAGAAGATTGATTTTATGTGTATGAGTGTTTTGGATGCATGTATGTCTGTCCACCATGTGCATGTCTGGTGTCTGTGGAGGTCAGAAGAGCTCATTGGATCTTCTGGAGCTAGAGTTATGGATGGTTGTGAGCCACCATGTGGGTGCTGGGAATGGAATAGGTCCTTTACAAAAGCAACAAGTGCTCTCAACCACTGAAGTCATCTTTCCAGCCCTGACTTGTTTTTGAGACAGAGCTGGCCTGAAGCTCACCAAATAAGTTCGACTGGTTGACCAGAAAGCCCCAGAAATCCTCCTGTCCCCACCTGCCTGTCACTGGCTTTTTACAGGGGTTCTGTGGCTTGAACTCAGGTCCTCGTGCTTTTTCAGTGAAGACTTTCGCAACTGAGCCTTCTTCGGAGCCCCCTCAGTGTAACTTCAGCAAGTAATGTCAGCGTTTACTTCAGAGAGTAACATCAATGTTTTAGAGTCCTGCTTCCAGAGCCCTGCCACACAGGCTTCACTCCCCTTCTCAGTAGGTGGAGGTGGATGACAGTGACCAGCAGAGAAAGGATTTGATCAGTTTGTCTTTCATATGCTAACTAGAACTTGGGGTTTAAATAGAGGAAGAAGCAGGGTAGGGGTGAGAGGTCTGTAGCTAAGTGGACCTGGCTAAGGTGGGGTCTGGTTAGTCATCTCAGCTCTGGCTCTGCAGGACGGGATGGTCTGAAGAAGTCCTCATTGCTCTGGGGCTGCACTGGCTCTCAGGATGTGTGTGTGTGTGTGTGTGTGTGTGTGTGTGTGTGTTTACTCCTACTGCAGGGTGCAGTTTAGCCATCATCGTCCTCATGGGGGGATGTGTCGGTCCTGTGGTACTCTCTGTTCTCAGAATGCAAGAGAACTGCAGGTTTAGGGCAATGGCTATATGCTGTCCCATGTCCTCCTCTTCTTTTCAGGGTAACCAGGCGCTGGACCAGAGGGAGGGAAGCTTAACCACTAAGGGTGGGTGCAGGGAGGGTCCTGGTTGGCCATGAGTGTGCAGGTAAAAAACACATGCCCAGAAACAGCCTAGGAGAACCGGCTCTGTTTATTTAGGGGAACAAAGGGCTATTTAACCCTTTGGGGGGGTGAGCAGGGGCTATTGGGGTGAGTGCACATCATTGGCCAGGGCCAGGGCCCTAGGAATGCCTCATTTGCATGAGAAGGGATTCTAGGTGCTGCTGGATATGATGTTAAAGAGGATACGTGACCACCTCTGGTAAGACATGGGTGGGGGGATACACGGCTACGTGCACCAGGACACACAGGCCCGGGGCAAGGGTGAGCAATCCATTCCTGCCGATCTCAGGACAAGATTTCCGGGGTTTGGACATGCCTTGACCCCACTCTTGCTCCAGGGCTACCCCTCCCAGTCCCAGGACTCTCTGGCCCCACAACCATAGAGGAATGGTTCTCAACCTTCCTCATGCTTTTAATACGGTTCCTCATATTGTGGTGACCCCCCCCACCCAACCGAAAAATTATTTTTGTTGCTACTTCATTAACTGTCATTTTGTTACTGTTGTAATTATAATGTAAAGATCTGATATGCAGGATAGCTGATACTTGACCCCCAAAAGGAGTCATGACCCACAGGTTGAGAACCAGTGATGAAGCACGGAAGATGACTTTGGGGTCTAGAATACGACTGTAAAAGTCGGCAGGAGATGCACTGGTTTTCTGTCTTCAGCTGCCTTGTATGGAGAGGAGATAATTATCCTCAGATTTTAGACAGACCTTTCTAGAATGATTATTACGTGTAGGAGGAGGTCAGTAGGTGGAGTAAGGAGAGGGCCGTGGTGAGGAATGAAGTTGAAGGTGCTGGGCCTCCTGCTTGTATTCACTGCATGGACCTGTGTGAGGACACAGTGCTTCTCAGCAAGAGCGGCTTCCGGAATGTAGCACGGTGGCATATGCTGGTAATCCCGGCACTCAGGAGGTAGGGTAAGAGGATCAGAAGTTCAAGGCCATCCTTGGCTACTGTCTTAACTTGGGCTTCTGTTGTGATAAAACACCTTGACCACAAGCAGTCTGCAGAGCTGTCTTAGTCAGTGTTTTATTGCTATGAAGAGATACCATAACCGTACATCTCTTATAAAGGCAAGCATTTAATTGGGGCTAGTTTACAGTTCAGGGGTTTAGTCCATTATCATCAGTATGGGGAAAGGACACGCAGGCAGACCTAGTGCTAGAGGAGCTGAGAGAGCTACCTCTGAATCCATAGGCAGCAGGACTAGAGACACGGGGCCTGGCTTTGGCATTTGAAAGCCCAAAGCCCACTCCCAGTGGGACACACCTACCCCAACAAGGCCACACCTCCTAATCCCTGTCTAGTAGCCCCACTCTGTGATGACCAAGCATTCAAATATATGGGCCTATTGGGACCATTCTTATTCAAATCATCACAGGAGGAAAGCGCTTACTTGGCTTATTCTTTAAGTTCACATGGTCACTGAGGGAAGTCAAGGGCAGAAACTCAGTGCAGGAACCTGGAGGCGGGAACTGAAGCAGAAGCCATGAAGGAGGGCAGCTCCCATGACTTTCTCAGTCTCCTTTCTTGTAGCACCCAGGACAACCTACTCAGGGTGTGTGTGTGTTGGGGGGGGTCGACACAGTCCACAATGGGCTATGACCCACCACATAGTCATTAATCAAGGAAATGTCCCACAGGCGACTTCCTCCAGGCAATCTGATGAAGGCATTTTGTCAACTGAGTTCCTCTTCCCAGATGACTCTTGCTTCTGTCATCAGAACTATTTAGCACAGTTACCTCAGGGAACCTAGCCTGGGCTAGCTAAGCCCTGTCTCAAACAAGAGCTTTAAAGTACCTGCTGTATATGTACTCAGTTTAGAGCTTGATGCTGAACCCATGCTGCACCCTGGATGCTTTCCAGGAAGCTGGCCATGAAGGGCTTCCTGCAGGGGTGGTCAGCCCCCACCTCGTAGTCTCAGTCGGAACTCCAAGACCTGGTTTACACTTGTAATCCTAGCACTTGTTAGGTAGAGGCAGCAGGATCAGGAGTTCAGGGGTATCCTTGTCCACACAGGGAGTTTGAGGCCATTCCTGGCTATGTAAAACCCCATCTCAAAATGAATAAACAGGAGCTAGAGAGATGGTTCATTGGTTAAAAAAAAATTGACTGCTCAGAAAGGGGTTCAATGTCCAGCACCCACATGGTGGCTAACGACTGTCTATATCTCCAGTTCTAGAGGATCCAATGCCTTCTTCTGGTCTCTGAGAACACTGCACATGTGTGGTACAAAGACCCATACACACAAAATAACAAAAAGGCCAGGCTCCTTTAATCCCAGCACAGAGGCAGACAGATCTCTCTGAGTTCGAGGCCAGCCTGGTCTACAGAGTGAGTTTCAAGACAGCCAGGGCTACACAGAGAAAATCTGTCTTGAGAAAACAAAACAAATAAGATAAATAGATCTTTAAAACATAAATAAATAAAGCCACACCTAAACTCCAGGGCTAGAGAGATGGGTTAGTCGGTAAAGGTGCTTTCTGTACATACCTGGTGACCTGCGTTTGATCCTCAGAATCCGCATAAAAGTGGAAGGAGAGAGAACCAGTTCCACAAAGCTGTCCTCTGATATCTCCACAAGGGCTGAAGCAGGCAGGTTACTTTCCACGTCATGTGTAATAATAATAATAATAATAATAATAATAATAATAATAATAATAATAATAATAATGTATTCTAGGGCAGTTCTGATGGACAACCCTGTTGGCACACTTAGTCAGGCCTGAGCAATTCAGAGACAGAAATGGTGCTGTCTGTACCCCATGCCAAGGGAGACGTGAGCTCAGGACATGGGAAAGCAAAGGCATACGCATGTCCACTTGGAGACCTGGGTGTCCTCAGGGGACCCTGGCAAGTGTGTTAGGTGGGGACAGGGAACAACTTGGTTTGAGGCTGGGCTTGGCATCAGTGGTGACTGGAGGGACTGGCCAGGGTGGTTCCATGTAGTCATGGAAACCTCTTAGGCCCAGGGAAGCAGTTTACACTTGGTCCTCAGAGTTAGCTGGAAATGCATGTGCTATCTTCTTCTAGGTACCATGCCCCTTCTCCGATGTATGGTCGCACTGTTGGGGCCTGGAAGGCTCTGGCTTGCCTGGGCTAGAGGACAAAATGGAGCTGCAGGGAGGTGTGGGGCTCCCTGGGTGGACGGGGGTGGAAGCAGGAGGCCGGCAGCCACTCTTCCTCCTCTGTTTGGAAACAAAACACAGCTTGTTGTCTGCCTCCTAGCAGTAGCCATTTAGGTCAGTGACCCTGGACTCCGGAGAAGGGCTTGTGCTTTCAAAGTGGATGGGGGATGGGAGGGACCAGTGTGGCTGGAGGACTGTCGGGTGCAGGCTGACACTCACATGCCTGTCCTTGGACAGTCTAGGAACAGCCGGCATCTGGGGATAGGCTCGGATGGATGGAGCCCGCATAGGTGCATGGAGTGGCTACCTTCACTTCTGGGGGCCGCCTTTGTCATTTGTTGGCTCACCTCTCACTGTGTGGGTGGTCTTGGCATCTGGGATGCATTATTGGAGGTGGTCCTGGCCGAAAGTGCTGAGAGGTTCCCGAAGGGCTGGGCAGCTGGCAGCCTGCTGGCTGGGCTGAAAGCTGACGGGAAGGTTTTTGTAAGGAGGTGGGGGGGAGGGCACACTATAACCCTCCACTCCATCATGTGGCGGGATTGACCAGTCTCATTTTAGTTGGTCTATAAAATAGGCTTACAGCCCAGGCTTCTGAGAGTCCTCATGACATAGAACTGAGCAAGGCCTGACTTGTGCAGGTAGGCTGGCTTTGTAGCTAGGCCATCCCAGGTCTGGTGTTTATAGGCACCCAGAACCTTCCCTCTTTGTTCTGTGAGACATACCTGTGTATTGGGAACGTGGCTGTCCCATCTGGCCATGCAGTGTCCTGAACAAGACTTAAATTTGGGACTGGGATGGAACCCAGTGGTAAGAGATGGTTTTAGTGTGGGTGAAGGCTTAAGCTCTGTCCCCAGAACCTCGGGGCGGGGGGAGAAGGGAAGAAGGAAGAGAAGAGGGGAGGGAGGACTGAAGAGATAGCTCATTAGGTAAGGTTGCTATGCATGCATGAGGGCCTGAGTTCGGGGCCTAGAACTCATGGGACAGGGCAGGCGTAGAGGCGTGCCTCTGTAGTCTCAGTGCTGGGGTGGTGGTGGTTGGAGATGGGAGGATCTCTGGGGTTCCCTCAGTCCTCCCGGCTGAATCAGTGAGCTCCTGGAGAGCTCCTGAGAGCTTCTCAAAAAGTAAGGCGGAGAGTGGTTGAAAAAGACATTTGATGCTGACCTCTGACCTCCACATGCACCTGCACACAAATAAACGTGCACACACACACATACACAGAAGGCAGAGAATATAGAACAGTAGGAACATGCTTAGCATGTGTGAGGGCCTAAACTAAATTCAATTCCCAACACCACCACCCCAAAAAAGGGGGGGGGGGAGGGATGGGCTGACTCAATGGGCAAAGGAGCTTACTGCCAAGCCTGGTGACCTGTGTTCAGTTAGGATCCACGTGGTGGTAGAAGGGAACCTAGTCCAACTTCCACACACTCGTGTAGTACACTAGTGCCCCTTCACTCACAAGCACACCGGCTAAATACATACAATACAGGACCTGTGAGCATCTAGGAAGTATGTTTATGAACTGGTCAGAACAGCGCCCCCTGTAGGAGGTGCAGTGAAAATATAAGTGCTGACCTTGAACTCACAGAGAACCTCTTGCCTCTGCTTTCTGAGTACTGGGATTAATGGCACGTACTATCAGACCTGGCTTAACACAGGTGGTTTTTGCTTTTGTTTTTGTTTTTTTTGTATGGTTGGTTGTTGGTTTTTGTTTGTTGTTGTTGTTGTTTGCTTTTTGAGATAGAGTTTCTCTGTGTCGCCCTGGCCATCCTGTAACTGCCCTGTATGGCAGGCTGGTCTCCAACTCAGATACGTCTGCCTCTGCCTCCTGAGTGCCACCACCAACAGTCTGTTGTTGTTGTTGTTGACACAGTGTTTTTATCTTTCAGAAACTTCGGTGCCCTCCGGAAGGAAAACATTTACGAGAACAACAAGCTGGTGAGTTGGGCAGCTGATGCTCGCTGCCCCATCCTCTGAGCCCCCTGCCTCCACCCTCTTCATGTCTGAAGGACCACCGCACCTCAGTGGAGTGAGCCTTCCGTTGGGCTATCCCAGGGTCCCATTCTGGGGATTCGGCCTCCCCATAGCCTCTCAGCCAGTCTCAAGCTGGGCAACCTGAGTTCTGAGAGAAACTTCTGATCCTGGATCCTAGACCCCATGGGCCCCTCTCTTCTTCCCTGGAGTGGCAGCCAACCTCCTTGCCCGTGATGGCTGGGCCATCCACCCAAGGCAGAGCAAGGCCCCAGGAGGTTGTGGGAGAGTGGGTCCTGGTGGTCTTGGGGGTCTCCCTTGGAAACCACCTTCCTTAGCCTTGGTTTCAGACCTAGTCTGTACTCCCATTGTGAGATCCTTCCCTGTGCTAACCTGTGCTAACCTAACTCTCCCTACTAACATATATGTGTTACTGATCCTTGAACTGACACATATATGTTCTTACTTCGAGCCAACTAAGGTCCACATGGGCCCCTGACACAGGCATCTCTCCAGAGAACTGAATCAGTAGACATGAGATAGTTTGCCTGCCCAGGCAGGGTAGCCTCTGCAACTTCATTATCATGAAATACAGTTAAAGACTCAGTTCTGGGCCAAGTGCGATAGCTTTAGTCCCAGAACCAGGGACTGGGGATATGGCTGGTGGAACAAACGTGAAGACCTAAGTTCAGATCCCTGGCACCCATATAACTCCCAGATGAGTGGGGCAGCTGTCTTGTAGTGCCAGTGCATGGGGTGGGAGACAGGGGACCTCAAGAGCAAGCTAGCTAGTCAGACTAGCCGGTTGGCCAACTTTGGATTCAAGTGAGATATCCGAATCAATGTGTAAGGTGGAAAGTGATCAAGAAAAACGAGAGTACCAACCTCTGACCTCTGCACACATAGGCACAAAGTAAACAAACACGCACTGCATGACATGTACACCCACACACATTTGAACTTGTGTGCACCCCCCCACACTGGTAAAAAAATAAGCATAAGATAGAGAGCAATTCAGGGAAACATCTGTCCTTGACATTCAGCTTCCATATGTACATGTATGTGGACATGTGTGTACACACATGCACACGCACATACATGCATGAAAGAGTGAGCTCCTCAGGTAGAGTGAGCCTCCCACTGGGCTATCCAGGGTGCCCATTGCAGAAGCTCAGAGCCATGCGTGGCTGCGCCCAGGATAGCTTGCTGGTTTGCCGCTCTGCTAGCACTAGATGTGAGAGGGGAATTTGTGTTTAAGAAGATGAGGCTGGGGTGTGCAGAGGCCTTGTTGGCAGGTCGGTGGATGCCCTCAGGAAGTCAACCTGGATGGAGTGACTGCATGGACAAAGGCCCTGGGGCTACAGGGTGCTGGGCAGGACTCGAAGTTGAGGAGCCTGGGTGGGTGGGGCAGTGTCATAAGGCAGGTTCAGAGGATTGGTGGAGAAAGGACTTTGGTCTTTCCCTCCAAGCCAGTGAAACTGGATTCCCGGAAGTGTGAACCCAGAGGCTGTCCTGCCCAGACTCGGCAGAAGAAAGGAGTGTCTGGTGAGGAGGTCACACGGAGGGCACACATGGCCCTCAGTGGGAGTGGCCAGGACCTGGGCCTTCTCTGTGGGTCAGAGGAGATCTGAGGTTTGGTCTGAGTGCGGTTTGGGGGCACTAGGGCGCTGTACATGTGAGAGCAATGTAGGAAGCCTGACTTGGCATCTACATGGAGGCCACATGGGCCTCTGGAGGAGGAGCCCCGGTGAAGGGAACTACAGGAGTCACCAGGATGTGGCTAGTCACCATGGGTCAGCGCCATGCATGTCAGTGCCTCTGCCCTGGGCTAAATGGAGCTGGCAGAGCCTTACTTTATTTTTTTTTTTAAGATTTTTATGTATTTTGTTTTACAGTACTGAGACTTGAATTTTGGGCCTCACACATACGGGGCAGGGGCTCTACCACAGATCCACGCCCCCAACTCCTCCCTGGGGGATTCTAGATAGGTATTGTAAGGCTGAGCCACGCCCCAGTCCCTCACTGGGGGATTCTAGGCAGGGGCTCTACCACTGAGCTACGCCCCAGCCCCTCACTAGGGGATTCCAGGCAGGGGCTCTACCACTGAGCCACACCCCCAATTCCTCTGGGGGATTCTAGGTAGGTGCTCTACCACTGAGCCACGCCCCCAGCCCCACTTTTACTTTTTATTTTGGGTTAATATTACTAAGTAGGCCTGGTGGATCTTGAACTCATGTAGCCCAGCATATGCTTGACCTTATAATCATCCCATCTCAGCCTCCCAAGTAGCTGAGTTGATAGGCCTGCAGCCACAGTTGGCGTTTGGCAAGGGTTTGAGTGGATGGAAGGCATCAGCAACCGCAGGTGAGTCTCTCAGCGAGGCCATGAGTCAGATAGAGATGGGGAGTACAGGAGGCCAACCAAGGCCATGGGCCGGTGATCAGCACCTCAGCATGGGGCTTCGGTGTTGGAGGTAGGAAGTAGGCAGTGGAGGGAGGGGCACTGAGCTGGCAATCTAATGGTCTGTATGCAGCAGGTGCTCTGTCTATGTAGATTCCTGGTCTGTATGCAGCAGGTGCTCACAGCCTAGCACCTCCTGTCCATCTCAGGGTGTCAGCTGCATCATAGACAAGCTGCTGTATGCAGATGAGGTTTGGCTCAGTAAGGCTGAGGGGAGGCTCAGGGCTGTTTCCAGACTGATGAGCCTCAGAAGTTGCAGGAGGACAAAACTCAAGACTCCTAGAGCCAGGCCTGGTGTTACAAGTCTGTAGTCCTAGCTACTCAGATGGGGACTGAGGCAGGAGGATTACAAGTCCAGGGTGAATGTTGGCACTTGGGGGTGGGGCTCAATGGAAGAGTACTTGTCTAGAATCCCCCAGTGAGGGGCTGGGGGTGTGGCTCAGCGGTAGAGCACCTACCTAGAGTCCCCCAGTGAGGGGCTGGGGGTGTGACTCAGTGGTAGAGCCCCTGCCTAGAGTCCCCCAGTGAGGGGCTGGGGGCGTGGCCCAGTGGTAGAGCCCCTGCCTAGAATCCCCCAGTGAGGGGCTGGGGGTGTGGCTCAGTGGTAGAGCACCTGCCTAGAGTCCTCCAGTGAGGGGCTGGGGGTGTGGCTCAGTGGTAGAGCCCCTGCCTAGAATCCCCCAGTGAGGGGCTGGGGTGTGGCTCAGTGATAGAGCCCCTGCCTAGAATCCCCCAGTGAGGGGCTGGGGGCGTGGCTCAGCGGTAGAGCACCTGCCTAGAATCCCCCAGGGAGGGACTGGGGTGTGGCTCAGTGGTAGAGCCCCTGCCTAGAATCCCCCAGTGAGGGGCTGGGGTGTTGCTCAGTGGTAGAGCCTTGCTTAGCATGTTGGAGGTCCTGGGTTCAATTTACAGCATCTGTATCCAACATCACTAGTCCTCTGGGCCTGGTCTCCTGAGGAACACTAGTTGGGACTTTGAACTTTCATACAAATGTGACAAACTTAGCCTAGGAAGTCATTAAGTCAGGAGTCCTTGAGTTTGAAGTCGAGGCTTCATTGCGCCCCTCTTTTAGGGGGGTGCTGATGGTCCAGCCGTAGTTCTTTCTGTCTATCCCACTGATTTAAACCCCTATCCAGGCCTTCCAAGTGGCTGAGGAACAGCTGGGCATCCCCGCCCTGCTAGACGCCGAGGACATGGTGGCCTTGAAGGTTCCAGACCGGCTGAGCATCCTCACCTATGTGTCACAGTATTACAACTACTTCCACGGCCGGTCCCCAAGTGAGTCCCCATCCAAACAGACCCTTCCTTGCCGAGGGTCATGACTGAGACTCCTGACACTGTCCAGGCTGCCAGCCGATACTGCAGTAGCCCTTTCCCATCCTCAGTTCTCATGGCTGAGCCCTGAGCCTAGGGTGGGAGTGATACAGGTACCTTTCTAAGACTCCATGGAGATGTGTCTGTTACCAAGGAGACCAAGGGTCTTTGTGCAAGTGTACAATGAGACACTCTCCCCCCACCCTCCTGTGCCCCTGGCTCCCTTATTCCCCAACCTAGACCTACCAGGGAACACTCAGCCAGGCTATGCCCACCCTGTGCTCCTAAGACACACAGATACATTCTTGTCCCAGTCTTTCTACCCTCACTGCCCGTCTCGACTCCCAAGGGCTTAGCCGGTTGAGGCTGGGCAATGCCTGGTTGAGTGTGGTAATGGAAGCTGTGTGACCCAGGCAGGGATGGCCAGGGCAGGACAGACAGACCGGGGCTTCAGCCAGTCCTTTGAGTGGGGAGCTGCATGGCTTCCTGTACAACATTCCTCTTACAGCTTTAGAACTCTCTGGAATCCCCCTGGGCTGAGGGCCAGCCCCAAATGGTGGTTTGGAGACAGAAAAGTCCCTTTCCATGACCCTAGATGGGGTTGTCGGCTACGAGAGGGGGTGAGGGCCAGGCCACGGTTTTCTGGGAAGAATGCGCCGTGGGGTTGTCCTTCTCCAGCTCTGCATCCCGTCAGCTGTCCTTGGAGGCCATGCCTTTCACTGTGAGCACAGGGACATCTTAGAGTACAAGCTCTGAGCGGGACCCACCTGACCCCTGTTTCCTGTGTCTCATGCCAGTTGGGGGCATGGCTGGCATAAAGAGACCCGCATCAGATTCGACTGAAGAACTTTCTGGAAAGAAGAAGAGCCTGTCCCAGCTTGCCAAGTTGCCCTCACCTGCTCCAACCCAGAGGTCACCACTGTCCCCAGCTAGGACAAACCCTGTGGTTCAGAGGAATGAAAGTGGCTCAGAGAGACCATCCCCAAAGGCTGTAAGCATGTCTTGAATTAGTGGGCATTGTAGGGCTATGTGTATCCCAAAATGTAGGGCTGTGTGGGATTTTCTCTTAGGGTACAGCACCTCTTCCCATGCATTGTATCCAGCGTACCCACTGAGGTGACTTTCCTAGGCAAGTTCAGCGAGGCAAGAGTTGTGATTCCCATAATACAGATGGGTAAACTGAGACACAGGAGGTCATCCACGTGGACTGGAGCTGGAACTCTAGACCTCTCTTGACTGATTTAGATTGTCTTCTTCCCTGGTAGGGAAGGGCCACTGGGTTGGACCTTTCTTCCCTGGTCAGCCCTGCAGTGCTGAGCTTGAATGCCCCCTGCTGTCCCTTAGTAGTTACTACAGGCTCCATGAAGCCAGAGCAGGGCAGGGTGCAATGCAGGGGGAACTGGTCTGATCCCAGGGGCTGGTGGGGTGTCATAAGGTATAAGGTTTGTCTCTAGGTCCACAATGAGTCTCCAGCATCTCTGGAAGCCAGTCTCCCGCTCTCCAACAAGGCCAATGTGAAGGCCCAGGCTGTGTAGCCATGTCCATTGCCCTGGCTGGTGGCTCTCCAGGGCCTTAATTCTCCAGCTTGTAAAGTGGGATCTCTAGGTTGAGGGGGGAGGCTGGAGGTGTCATCTGCCTCTCAGTGGCCCCTGATACCTCCCTGCAGGCTCTAGGGACTGCAGGAAGCTCCGTCAGCAGCATCTGTGGGATCTGTGACAAACATGTTCACCTTGTGCAGCGGCACCTGGTTGACGGACGTCTCTACCACCGAAGCTGCTTCAGGTATGGCTTTCTGCTGCGTGTCGGGGTGTACCTTTCCTTCTCCCATGCCCCCCGACTCCTCCATCTGTCTTCCCCTGGTGACAGTACAGTTGAACCCTAATATTCTCTTTTAATGTCCCCTGGAGGATGTTCTTGTAGACACACTGACTCATTCTCTGTTCTCAGCCCTTTGTGTTGGTTTTTGTTTTTGTTTTTTTTACTTTGTGACCCTTAATAATCTCCTTCCTGTCTCCCAAAATCTTCTAGATTTGGGGGACAAGGAGTGAATCTTATGTCTATCTTCTATGAGTTTGGTGGTAGTTGGACTCCAAAAAGTGGGGCTACACTGTGTGGTTTTCACATGTGCACGCGGGTGGTGACGTGTAAGTACTTTCTGTGGTGTGTACAACCCCCTGACAAGCATACCAGTGGAGGCTGCGATTAAAATCACTGAGGAGCTCCGGGCAGTGGAGCTCCCAGCACTTGGGAGGCAGAGGCAGGTGGATTTCTGGGTTCGAGGTCAGCCTGGTCTACAGAGTGAGTTCCAGGACAGCCAGGGCTACACAGAGAAACCCTGTCTCGAAAAAAAAAAATCACTAAGGAGCACTTGCGGGATGAGTCAGCCACTGCAGGAGTGGGTAAAGGAGTATGGCCATGTGTGCCTATGGCAGGGTGAGATGAATGACTCCAAGGGGTGAATGAATGATTGAGCAAGAGCTCAGGCTCTGAATCTCCGTGGCTTCCTCCTGCAGGTGTAAGCAGTGTTCCAACACGCTGTACTCAGGGGCCTACCGTGCCACGAGAGAGCCCGGTGTCTTCGTCTGTACCCACCACACTTCAGAAGTCACCTCTGCAAGCCCCAAGTTGTCAAACCTGGCCTCCAGGAAGCCAGGGGGTACCACTGCGGACACCAGGCCAGTTGGCATCTCACAGAAGGTTCAAGAGGCAAATGGAGCAGTGACACCCCTGAAGGCCAGGACAGCAGCCTGGGAACATGCTGGAGGCAACACAACGGCCAAAGGTTTTGTCCAGACTGAACTGAAGCCGACAGCTACCTCCCGAGTCCACGTGGGGAGCCCTGCAGGGCCCAGGCTACCCACAAGCACAGTGGCTACTACTTCTGTGAATAGCAAAGCTATTACCCATGTGACTAACAACTCCCCAACAGGATGGTCATCGCCTGCCCAGAGCAGCACGGCGAGCTTCGGCCCCCGTCCGGTTGTATCCCCAAGTGCTCTGGACACTCACCTATCTGTGCCCCAGGGACAGGCAGTCTCAAAAGGTGTTAAGGCTCAGCTCAACTTGAGCACAGACACTTCAAACACAGCGGCCACCCCCGCCTGGTCCTCCTCAGCCTCTAGGACCCAACAGGCCCGAGAGAAATTTTTCCAGAACCCTTCCCCAGTCCCAACCCCAGCCAGCAACAGTCCTGCCAGCAGGGTCTCTACTGTGGTGAATACCTCTACCAGCAAGGTCCCCACTGTACTGACTGCCCCCACCAGCAAGGTCCCTACTATGGTGAATGCCCCCACCAGTAAAGCCACCACTGTGGTGAATGCCTCCACCAGTAAAGTCACCACTGTGGTGAATGCCCCCACCAGTAAAGTCACCACTGTGGTGAATGCCCCCACCAGCAAGGTCCCTACTATGGTGAATCCCCCCACCAGTAAAGTCGCCACTGTGGTGAATCCCCCCACCAGTAAAGTCACCACTGTGGTGAATGCCTCCACCAGTAAAGTCACCACTGTGGTGACTACCCCTACCAGCAGAGTGTCCACTGTGGTTAATTCCACTAATAGTAGGGTCACCACGGGGGTGAATGCCCCCATCAGCAAGGTCTCCACTGTAGTGAGTGCCACAGATGGCAGGGTGCCCACTGTGGTGAATGCCCCCACTGGTAGGGTCCCTGCTGTGGTGAATACCTCTGCCAGCAAAGTCTCTGTCGTTATGGATGTCCCTGCCCAGGAGAGCAGCCGGGAGCAAGCACTAAGTGTCCTTAGGAAGGCCCTGCCGAGGCTGACAGGAGCTGGTACCCAGGCTCCAAGCAGGTAGGTGGGGGAGATGTGGATGTAGCTGTGACCTGCCTCCCCCCCCCACAGGACATGGAGAAGTCTGTCCCTCTTTGAGGTCTCCTTCTCCTTATCTGGGAAGTGGAGGTGGGGGGCAGGAGAGAGGCAGGAATGTAGGGCATGGTGGTCTTACAGACATTGGTGGCTGCAGGTGGCCCACACTAGACTGGCGCTCCAGAACCCTTATGCCTGTCTTGTGGACAGGAAAAGAGTGGGGAGCCACACTGCCTGGCTCCATGCCTTGGATGACTTGTGTGAATGGAGTTGGGTCCTGAGGGTCCTTTGTGCCTGGCATACTGACCATATGGTGTAGATAAAAGGGGAACAGTCACCCCTCACTGGACAGCTTCAGTGGTAGAAACACGTCCTGCGACAGGGCACACACTCCACCTGGCCTCCAAGGGAAAGAGTCCTTTCACTGCCCCAACACCTGGAGCTTCCTGGCGTCCCTTGGTTGGTGGCTACCTCTCTCCATCTCTGACTCCATTCTTGCATAGAGTCTACCTTCTCTCTCTTCTTCTTTTTTCTTTTGTAGAGTGTTGGAGATGAAACTGAGGGTATCTTACATGCTAGGCAGGGGCTCTACCACTGAGCCACACCCCAGCCCCTCACTGGGGGATTCTAGGCAGGGGTTCCACCACTGAGCCACACCCAAGCCCCTCACTGGGGGATTCTAGGCAGGGCTCTACCACTGAGCCACACCCCAGCCCCTCACTGGGGGATTCTAGGCAGGGATTCCACCACTGAGCCACACCCCAGCCCCTCACTGGGGGATTCTAGGTAGGGGCTCTACCACTGAGCCACACCCCCAGCCCCTCACTGGGGGATTCTAGGTAGGTGCTCTACCACTGAGCCACACCCCAGCTCCTCCCTGGGGGATTCTAGGCAAGGGCTCAACCACTGAGCTACACTCCAGGTCTTTAAAAATCCTGCATGACGTGTGTGTAGTGGGGAGGACATGTCACAATGTCTGTGTGGAGGTTAGAGAATAATTTTATGGAGTCAGTTTTTCCTTCCACCTTTGTGTGGGTTCTGGGAATTGAATTCAGGTTGTTGGGCTCTCGGAGCAAGCAAGCGTTTCTAGCCATTGAGCCATCTTGCCAGCCTAGTCCTGGTGTTTTTGAGACAAGGTCTCATGTATCCCAGCTCTCTAATTTACATGATGACCTTCAACTCCAAATTCCCCTGCCTCACCTTCCCCAGTGCTGGGATTACATGTATATAGCATCTCATCTGCATGTTGGTCCCTTATAACATTAGTGTTTTGAATGTTGACCACTGTACTCTAGTGTGACTGCATTATAATGTGGTCACATTTACTGATCCTCCCCTCCCACTTTTGGGTTTTTTGAGACAAGTCTTCTATATATGTGTAGCCCTGGCCGTTCTGGAACTCACTCTGTAGATCAGGCTAGCCCTGAATTTAGAGATCTGCCTGCCTCTGCTTCCTGAGTACTGGGATTAAAGGCATGCACTGCCACTTTTTAAAAATAATATCACACTCTAAGATCTCCAGCGACTCCCTAGTGGCTGTGAGTTTTGGGGTATCCCACTTAGGCCAGTACAGCTGTCTAGTGAGCTGGGTTGGTCCTTGATTTCTAGGTAAGACATTCCTGATTTGTAACTGCCAGAACCCACTCCCATCTGGTGCCCAGAGGCTCCTGAGCTGGTCCTAGGATCAGGAGGAGATTGAATATGCTGCTGTTCCTGGACTGTGGTAAAAGGCTCTGCAGAGGAGGCTTGGCAGAGCTTGGAGCCGTGCTACATGCTGTCTAGGCTTGTGAACCTGCATGTGTGTTACCTCAGGGAACTGAGGTAGCCTGGAGCCATGCATCCCAGGCAGGGGCTGGTGCCTGGCTAGACTGTTGAACCTGTGAGTAATTTAACACTGAGCTGGGCAGTGCAGACCAGCCTGTGGCTCCAGCCAGTGCTGTGGACAGTGCTTCAGCTCTTGCACCCCATGTTTAATATATTTGTGGGATACTTTATTCCCAACAGACACAGATTTGACACTCTAAAATAGCTAGCAATGTATGTAAGTGTCACAAGCAGATGCTTCTGACCATCTATTCGAGGGGAGATTGTCCGCGGTTCTTTGAGGTCACTCTGGAAACTGGCTTCTTGTTGGGGAGGGTGACTCCTGGGTTTGCCTGTACCTGATGCCTATTTTCTTCCCCACAGGTCCTCCTCAGCCACTTCCTCTGTCCTGATCACCCTTCCCAAGAATGACGTGCCACAAAAAGTTCCCTCAGCCAAGCTGTCACGTTCAACCACCCAGACCTTTAGTTCCACTTCAAAGATGGAGCCTACAGCCCCACTGAGTGTGGGCAGTACTCCGCTCCAGGCTGGCAAAAAGAGCCCGGGTATTCCTCCAGGGGTTGGTAAGACTGGCACTGGCTCCAGGCCACAAGCAGAGGTGGTAATAGTAAAGGGTAAGGGTCCCTGCTATGGGTGGGGTCCCTGGGGTCTGCCACTCCACAGCGTTGCTATGTATATATATGTATATATCCTGACTGCTTCTCTCTGAAAGGTGTTTTGGGTGTCTGCCGTTTGGTGACTTAGCTCTCAGGACCCATAGTCCTCTATGGGTCTTCATCTACTGCACCTATGTGGCTGTGGCCAGTGTCCCCAGGGTCACACCATGACCCTTGTCCCAGATTCATATCTTAGCCCAGGCCACTGTGCTTTCTGACCTTAGCTGTGTCCCCAGGATGCAGAACGAGGCCCTGGGTTCCTCTTGCACCCCCAGTAACTCTTCTCAGACACCTAGCTCACTCTGCATGCCTCTGCCTTTTCTGTGGGTGTCTGGGGAAGCGGGGTTCAGGATGCACCACAAAGGTATCTTCCTGCAATTTTCCCTTTAACTGAGTTCCCTGTTGAATCTATTGTTAGGTGTGAGCTATGCATGACTACTGATAGGTAGCCACACCCAGTCGTTCTTCATCGTATCACACATCAGAGAGCCAGTCCACAGGGTCAACACCCATCTGACAGATTGGAAATTGAGGCCCAGAGAGGGGCAGTGATTCCCTCAGGGGTGCACAACACAGCAGCCAGGCTAGGAGCCCTACTTCGGTCCTGTGTGGTGGGCCCGCTCTGGGGGTGTCAAACAATGCAGTTGGCTGTAAAAAGATGTCGCAAGCTGTACCACCTACTCGATCTGTTTCCTACCCTCAGGTCCAGGTCCCACCTCTCAGGAAGGCCAAGAGGAGGGGCCGGAAGGATGGAGGGCCCGGCTGAAGCCTGTGGATAAGAGAATCCCTGCTGGGAGGTGAGCAGGGGTTGGGCTCACTGGCAGGGCCACATGTGCCCATGGGTCTGCAGGCTGAGCTGAGCCAGCATGCAGCGGGTGCCTAATTAAGTGTGTGTGTGGGAGCATGGCAGTGTGCATGCGGGAACTGACACAGCTCTGGCCGGAAGGCGTACATGCACTTGGACCTTTCAGTATCCGTAGAAAAAGTTGGGTCACATTAGCTTGAGTATCCTGGGACCCTTCACCTTCCAGGTGGTGGAGACTGGGGGACAGGGACATCTCATCTCAGTGGGATAACTTAAGGGATAAGGTGAATGCTGGGCAACAGGTGTGTCATGCCAGGGAGCTTGCATGGGCCTGGCTTGGGGTGGGTGTCAGCGTAGCTGGTCCCTGCAACCCTGAGGTACCCTGCCCCCACAAGGATCATGTGGAGACCCCACAGCCCTGTGCCCTAGGAGTGGAAGCAGGGAGGTCCTGGAATTAGAGACCAGGATGATGCAGGACTGGCCAGGTGACTTCCTTCAGATCATGAGGACCTTGGACATAGGCATATGGCTTTGAGACAGACTCCTGGCTGTCCCCATCTGGGCTGCGACTTAACTTTATCTTCCACCCAGGTCTCTGGAGCAAAAAGAGCCAGTCTTGGCAGAGTCGAGGGCAGGGGACACGCCCAGGAAAGCCTCCAGTAGCTCTGACTCCAGCAGCCATATCACCTTGACTCCCATTCAGCACAAGAGGACACCATACTCAGCTGGTTCCAGGACCAGCCTTGCAGGTAATGCTTGTGGGAACTTAGGCATGTTCTTGTATGTATTCCTATGTATTCCAACTGGGGTCAGGCCGAGGCCCTGCTCAGCCAGAGGTATGGCTATGGCTAGGGTATGGATATGTATGCATGTATGTTCCTGGATGGGTTTAATGTGAATTCATGTATTCAGGCACAAGATATGTATGAGTGAGACATGTCTATGGGCATGTGTGTACGTACATGCATGTTCAGACACAGGATATATGTATGCATACCTATTTGGGCATTGGGTATTGACATGTACATGCACGTGTAGATATAATAAGGTATGTGTGAATGTGTGTTGTCACACACTGGATAAATGGGCATACATGTATCCATAGGATGTATGTATATGAGGCATGTTCAGGTATGTTCTGTATGTGTGCACATTCACTTTCAGACATAGAATGTACGTGTGCAAGGCATGTTCTGTATGTGTGTACATGTGTGTTCATGCATGGGATATATGTGTGTGAGGCATGTTCAAGCATAGTCTGAATGTATGTGTCAGGCATGTATGCATGAATGTTTAGATGTGCCTGTAAACACATATGTATTGGGTCACGTGCCATTTACGGGCCCCTTCCAAGGTCACACGATATGATGTCAGCAGCACTAGCCTTGTGGATCTGTTGGATGCTGCCTCCATGGGAAGACATGGCCAGTCTGGGCAGGACAGGGTGCTACCTTGGGAGGTACATGACACTGTGACACTGGCTGTCCTGGGACAGAGTAGAGGCTTAGAGCTCTGGTTCCAGTGTCAGGACTCTGGCCAGTAGGCTTGACACATGTCTTCACCCCACCCATCTTTTTGCTGGCAGTCCCGTCTCCTTCTCCATCACACCGCAAGAAGCTAGCTGTCCCTCCCAGCCTTGATGTTTCTGCTGACTGGCTTCAGCCAGAGCTTGAGAAGCAGGAAGATCGGACCAGAAACTGTAAGGAGAAGACACCCTCTTGGGGGACAAGAGGTCAGTTCCAGGGATGCCATTCTGTTTGGAGGGGTCAGGCTGTGTTCAAGCCATAGCCAAGCCACATCCAGGTTCTGTCTGTTTTCCAGAGAGGTCTGCAATCCTGGACAGTAGCCTTGCTTCACCCAGTGAGGCGGCGCCCTCTGCAGTCAGGGTGAGTAAACTGGGCACCAGGGGGGCGACTGGGCCTTGGTCCTCTCCTTGCGCTCACTGTTCATTGTTCCCCCAGCTCCACCCCAACTATATCCCCCAGGAAGAGCTGCAGAGACAGCTGCAGGAGATTGAGAACCAACTGGATGCCCTGGAGCTCAGGGGTGTTGAGCTGGAGAAGCGACTGCGGGCAGCTGAGGGAGGTGAGCAGCTTGGAGCATGCCCCTACCTTGGGCCATGCCCTGTTGCTGACCATGTGCCACTGATGGCCACACTCTTTTTTTTTTTTTGGTTTTTTGAGACAGGGTTTCTCTGTGTAGCCCTGGCTGTCCTGGAGCTCACTTTGTAGACCAGGCTGGCCTCGAACTCAGAAATCCTCCTGCCTCTGCCTCCCAAGTGCTAGGATTAAAGGCGTGCGCCACCACTGCCCGGCTCGATGGCCACACTCTTATCAGCTTTCTATGCCCCTAAATGGCCAGCCATACTTCTACTGGCTGTCCACACCTCCCATGGTTGGCCACATCTCCATGGGCTGACTATACCCAATAGCCGGCCACGCCCACGAGCTGTTCATACCCCTATTGGCAGGTCATATTCCCATAGGCTGGCCTCACCTGCACTGAATGGCTGTGGCCACATTGGTTGGCCATCCCTTGCTGATTGTTGACTGATCAGCACCTTCCTGATAAGGCTGGCGGCAGTCCATACCAACTGCAGACTGGCCACGCCCAGGCTGGCTGCAGGCTCTCCTGGGTATCTCCAGCTAGCTTTCGTACTATTCCAAGCCTGCCCTTCTATACCCATGCGGGTACCAGGGACTCTACAGCCTTCCTTACCCTAGCTGTGTCTCTCCACAGATGCTTCCGAGGATGGCCTCATGGTGGACTGGTTCCGGCTGATTCATGAGAAACAGCTGCTGCTGAGGCTTGAATCGGAGCTCATGTACAAGTGAGACCCCCCACGCCTTGTGGTGCCCTGCCTGGACCACCCAGTGGATGTGGTTGAGAACATCCTGGTCAGGCTGAGCCTCAGTCATGTGCATCCTGCAGGTCCAAGGACCAGTGCCTGCAAGAGCAGCAGTTGGGCCTCCAGGGTGAGCTGCGCAGGCTGATGGACAAGCCAGGTGTGTGACTGAGAGCCATCAACCCATGTGCCAACTTCCCCGCTTGCTCTGCCTTGACCCATGAGAGTCCAGTGCTGACATGGTTGTCACTAAGCCACAAGGCTTATATTCGTTTCTATGCTTCTGGCTGTGTGACCTCAGACAGATGCCTTAGCTGTTCTATGCCTGAGTTTGATGCTCTTTGAAGTAAGCCTTGCCGTGTGCTCCCCTTAACCCCCAACAGCTAATGTGAGGTCCAAGGGGTAACATGGGAGGGGCACTTTAATAGGAACAGTCTTCCTACCACATCCTCCTGGCTGTAGGACCCCTGCCCCAACCTTTCATAGTAAAGTCATAGAGACCACAGCCCCCGCTCTTGGGGGCAGTTCCTTGATCTGGCCCTCTCTGTAAGCAATCCCCTCCAACGGAGGAGAGCGACACAGCCATTGTGTCCCTGAACAGAATGGAGCTTCTACTAACGGCAGGCTGTCTCCACAGAGGGTCTGAAGTCCC
Organism: Tokudaia tokunoshimensis; assembly: GCA_036184795.1. NCBI lineage: Eukaryota > Metazoa > Chordata > Mammalia > Rodentia > Muridae > Tokudaia > Tokudaia tokunoshimensis. The sequence continues at coordinate 29,657,462 of BTHU01000006.1, read as the reverse complement.
CCCAGGACCGCCAGCGGGAGCAGGAGCTGTTGAGCCAATATGTGAACACCGTGAATGACCGGAGCGACATCGTTGACTTCCTGGATGAGGATCGGCTCCGGTGAGGGACAAGGGATGGGGTGGGGCGGGAGAGGGGAGGGGAAGGGGGGAGGAGGAGGGGGGTCAGAGCTGCACACAGCTGGCAGGCTGTCTTTTACTTAGTGAAACTCAGGGACTATTACACGAGAGGACTCAGGCTGGGGAGGCTAGTCCTCCTTGGGGCTTCTTACTGCACTGCCCAGCACAGCTCATGAAGGAAACAGCCTGTCATTTAGTGTGACAGCCATGAGTGGCTAATAGATGGCAGTTTTTAGCCTGGGAAACTGAACAGTGAGCCTAACATGTCTTTTTAAAATAAAAGATATGTTTATTGACTATTTTTATATGTGTATTTATGTTTCTGCAAGAATTTATGTGCACCACGTGTGTACAGCCGCCTGTGAAGGCCTGAAGGGGGCATCAGATCTCCCCGGAACCATAGTTACAGTGGTTGTGAGCTGCCGTGTGGGACTGAATGTGGGTCCTCTCTAAGAGGGAGGAGCACCCTCAGCTGCCGAGCCATCTCTCTGGCCCCTAAAACTCTTCTACGCATAAACCACCTTTCTGGAGAATGAAGACAGTGGCTGGCCCGAGTGTTCCCGAGCAGCCCAGCCTTGTGTCCCCTCCTGCTGAGTGTTTTCTTCTCTGTGCTATAGTGGTGGTTGTCGTGACAAATTATCTTTTGTGTGTATTGCTTGGAATCAAACTTATCCTCATGAATACTATGCAAGTCCTCTGCCACGCCCCCTAACACCTCCCTGGGGGATTCTAGGCAGGGGCTCTCCCACTAAGTCACGCCCCCAGCCCCTCACTGGGGGATTCTAGGCAGGGGCTCTACCACTGAGCCACGCCCCCAGCCCCTCACTGGGGGATTCTAGGCAGGGGCTCTACCACTGAGCCATGCCCCCAATTCCTCACTGGGGGATTCTAGGCAAGTACTCTGCCACTTAGCCACATCTCAACCCCTCACTGGGGGATTCTATTGTTGTGTTATAGGCTCCAGCACTGTTCTTACTTTATTTTGAGACAAGGTCTTACTAAGTTGCCCAGGCTGGCCTTGAACTCACTCTTTGGCCCAGGTAGGCTTTGAACTCAATCGTCCTGCCCCAGACTTCCAAGTAGTTGGTATGACAGGCCTGTACCATCAAGCCCAGCTTAGTATTTAATTTTAATGTGTCTAGCTAAGTGTTTTCTGGTGGTTTCACATCTTTTCCATGCTCCTGGATGTGGCAAGAGCCTGAGCCAGTTAGTGATATCATATCTAAGAGTGAAATGAATGTGTGCATACTTGTACTTGGCTTGTTCGGCTCTCTTGTGTCAAATGAGGCCCAATGTCCAGGCCACACAGGGTCAGCCCAAGGCTGACTTCAAGCCAAACTCTGTGTGACCCCAACAGGGTTAGCCAGCATCAGAGCAGGTGGCCTGTTATCCCCAGGTCACTGTTGAGTGCGAGGCTGGGGAGAGAGCATGGACCTGCCTGGGAAGGGAGGGAGGAGTGGAGTCTCTCATAAGAGGGAAGGTAACCCAGGGCAAGTGGGGCTGACGCTAGTGTTAAGGTATCTATAGAGAGAGCGCGTGCTCTCTGTGGCTCTCCCGGGCAGCACATCCCTTACAGTTGCCCTGTCCCCATTCCAGGGAACAGGAGGAGGACCAAATGCTGGAGAGCATGATCCAGAACCTGGGTAATTATGGGGCACAATCGGGGGCAGGGAGGATGGTCGTCCCAGCTTGGGAGGTGGTAGGCCTCCTGTGGAAGGGGTAACCCCACAGGTGGAAGGAAACATAGGAGACTCACTGGGAGCTTCATGGCTTTGTCCTCCCCTCAGGCCTCCAGAGAAAGAAGTCCAAGTCTTTCTTGTCCAGGATCTGGTCCTCGAAGAGCAAAAGTGGGCAGGCCTGAGCTGCACATGGCTGGCACTGGGCCCTGGCCCTTCTCAGGAAGAGATTGGTGCTATGGCTCCAGAAGGGATGCTTGGGGTACCAGGGCCCATGCCTCCAACTCTGGGTCCTTGTAACCTCAATAAAGACACTGACCCTCCCACATTTGCCTATGTATGTCACTGTGCCAGGTGCTTCGGGTGGGCACTCACTTTCTGTCCTAGCTGCTTCTCTGTCGCCATCATAAAATATCCTACCAAGGCAGCTGAAGGGGGAAGAGTTTGTTTTAGCTCCAAATTCCAATGTGTCACTGAGGGAAGTCACAGTGGACAGGCTTTGAGCAGCTGGTCACATCACATCCACAGTCAGAAACTCAGGGAAGTGAATGCGTGCACACCTGGTGCTCAGTTTTCTTTTTGGGGGTGTGTGTTCAAGACAGGGTCTCTCTGTGTAGCCCCGGCTGTCCTGGAACTCACTCTGTAGACCAGGCTGGCCTTGAATTCGGAGATCCTCCTGCCTCTGCCTCCCAAGTGCTGGGATTAAAGGCGTGCGCCACCACTGCCTGCCTCAGTTTCCTTTTCTACTTTTAGATAATTCAGGTCCCAACCCAGGGAGGGGTCTGCTCACTCTCAGGTTGGGTCTTCCCACTTCAACTGAGGCAATCGAGACACATCTGCAGACCAACCTGCTTTACAACAGTTCCTCACTGAGACTCTTGCCGAGTGACTCTAGACTGTGTCCAGTTGACAGTTGAAGCTAATCACAGTCCTCTCTGGATATGTTAGTTGCTTTCTGGCTGTGCATACAGAAAGGAGGACAGAGTGGACACTGTAGTAATTATGCCCCCACGGCTTGGGTCAGTACTCTGGACACGGGTGACCTGCGGGCCTGTGATGCAAGATGCCTAGGGTTGATAGGTTGACAGAGTCCCTGGGCGGTTGCAAGGCTGTGTCTTAACGCTGGGCTGTGCTCTGCACCTCGAAAGACCAGTTGGGTAAGAGAAGCTTGGGGGAGTCATGCCATAGATAGGCAGGGCTAGACCAATAGCAGAGTGGCTGAGTGTGGCAGTGGTCTGCTAGTCTTATGTCATCTTGACACAAGCTAAAGTCATCTGAGAAGACTGAACCTCAATTAAGAAAAGGCCTCCATAAGATGGGATGTAGGCAAGCCTGTAGGGCATTTTCTTTTTCTTTCTTTTCTTTCTTTTGGTGGTTGTTTTTGTTTTTTGAGACAAGGTTTCTTCGTGTAGCCCTGGCTGGTCTGGAACTCACCCTATAGACTGGGCTGGTCTGGAACTCACCCTATAGACCAGACTGGTCTGGAATTCAGATTCTCCTGCCTTTGCCTCCTGAGTGCTCGAAGGTGTGCGCCACCACTCAATGCTGAGGCATTTTCTTGACTAGTGATTAATGGGGTCAGCAGCCTTCTGTGGGTGGAGCCATCCCTCAGCTGGTGGTCCTGAGTTCTATAAAGAAAAAAGGAGGCGGAGCAAGCCAGTGAGCAGCACTCCTCCATGGGTTCTCATCACCTCCTGCCTTCAGGTTCCTGTCCTGTTTGAGTCCCTGTCCTGATGTCCTCCAATGATGAACAATGGTGTGGAAGTGTAAGCCAGATTAACCCTTTCCTCTCCAAGTCGCTTTGGTCGCGGTGTTTCATCACAGCAACGATAACCCTAACTAGGATGGCAGTTAGTACAGGTTGTGCTGTGACAGATCAGACCATATATTCGGGGGAGGATTGTTTAAGGACTTTGGAATCTTGGGCTAGAAAAGCCATTGAATGTTGTTGAGGTCTCAGTGAGCTGTTCTGTGGGATCTTGGACAAGAAGAATGTTAAGAACAGTGCAGGTGATGGGTGCCTGGCTTGAGAAATCTCAGAGGGAAGCCTGGGAGTCCCTTAGAGGCAGTTGCTATTTTGGGTTAAGAATCCCTGGTTCTAGCTGGGTGGTGGTGGCGCACGCCTGTAATCCCAGCACTTGGGAGGCAGAGGCAGGCAGATTTCTGAGTTCAAGGCCAGCCTGGTCTAGAGTAAGTTCAGGGACAGCTAGGGCTATACAGAGAAACCCTGCCTCCAAAACAAAACAAAACGGAATCCCTGGTTCTGGTGGGCCAGGGCTGAAGAGTCAGCTGTGATTTACAAGCTAACAGGGACACTGTAATGACACCTTTGCTTTGCTGGGACAATGGATGCTGATCATCTGGGGCTGAAGAAGCAGCTCAGATTAAAAAGCAGCGGCAGCTCTGGGGTAAAATCTGCGAAGTGTTTCCTCAGAGTCAACACATAGAAGCCGGCTGCGTTCCAGAGGCAGTCAAGATCGTACCTGGTGCTAAACTTGGTCATATGTAAGTCACCCAGGTGGTACTGGTTTTAAAGACATGAAGGGGTCACGGAGAGCAGCTAAGGCTTGGTGCTGTGAGAGGCCATTGGCGAAAGTGCAGCCTTGGTGACAGTTGATGGCCCAGGACTGAAAAGGTCATGCAAAGAAGTTGAAGCTTGGCGCTATGAAAAGAGTCTATGAGAGGCTTTGTTGAAAATGAAGCCCAGTTGCAGCAGAAGACCCCAGCATTTTGGAATGATCAGCAAGGATAGCAATAGCCGTGGGAGTGAAGCTGGTCAGAGCCTAGAGGACAAGCTGTGTGTGCTGCAGAGGAGGCTGGAGAAGTGACCCAGGCCCTTTGGAGGAGCACAGCAGATGGCGAGTAAATTCCAGATATTGAACAGTGAGTTATTTACACTGTTGGAGTTTGGTTTTACTTTGGTCTGATTGAGACTGTACTTCCCTTTTGAAGTAAGAAAGTATTTAACTTAGTTTTTAATTTTATTTTATAGGAGCCCACAAGTTGAGAGACTTTTGATTTTGAAAGAGACTTTTGATTTTGAAAGAGACTGGAATGAATATATATATATGAGATTTTTTTAAGTATTTGAATGTGTAAGATTGTGGGACTTTTTTCATTTGTAAAATGTTTTATATTGTGATGTTTCTATCAATGTGTGTGATCTTGGGAATGGACAAAAGAGGGGAAAGGTTGTAGCTCTACAGTGATGTGTCTGTGTGTCAAGTTGGTCAGTTGTGCTAGATGGTTTTATGACCCAAGCCTGACTCAAGCTAAAGTCACCTGAGAGGAGGGAACCTCAATTGAGAAAATGTCTCCACCCTGTGCATGGTGGTGCACACCTTTAATCCCAGCACTTGGGAAGCAAAACCAGGTAAATCTAAATTTAAAATGAGTTTTAAAGTTGCCTGGTCTACGGAGACAGAGTGAGTTCCAGGGTAGAGAGAGCTACACAGAGAAACTGTCTTGAAATCTCCACACAGCTCTCCAAAAAAGAAAAAAGTTTAAAAAAAAAAAGCTTCCATGAGATCAGGCTATAGGTAAGTCTGTAAGACTCACTCTTTTCTTCCTCCCTCCCTCCCTCCCTCCCTTCCTTTTTTCTTCCTTTCTTTTGTTTTTTCTTTTGTTGCTTTGTTTTTTAAGACAGGTTTTCTCTGTGTAGTTCTGACTGTAATTTACTCTGTAGACCAGGCTGGCTTCAAACTCAAGAGATTCGTCTGCCTCTGCATCCCAAATGCTAAAATTAAAGACCCGTGCCTTCACCACCTGGCTGTAGGCATTTTCTTAGTGATTGATTGAGGGTGGCCCAGCGCATTGGGGGTGGTGCTCTCCCTGGGCTGGTGGTCCTGGGTTCTATAAGAAAGCAGGCCGAGTGAGTCATGGGGAGCAAGCCAGTAAGCAGCACCCCTCCATGGCCTCTGCATCAGCTCCTGCCTCCAGGTTCCTGCCCTTGAGTTCCTGTCTTGACTTCAGTGATGGACTATGGGTGTGGAAATGTAGGCCAAATAGCCTTTCCTCCTCATGTTGCTTTGATCATGGTGTTTCATCACAGCAGTAGTAACCCTAATCATTGTGGCCTTGGAGCTCCAGAACCTCTTATGAATTAAAGACACAAGCCTTAGAAGGGCCTGGGCCAACCTAGCTGCCCCCCGCCCCCCGCCCCCCACCCCCTTTCCCCCACCCCCCCACCCCCTTTCCCCCACCCCCCCACCCCCTTTCCCCCACCCCCCTCCCCCTTTCCCCACTTAACCAACCATTGCAGTTCAGCCTCTTGACCACCAGGGGGAGACAGACTGGCATACACCAGGTCTAAGACTGCTAGGAGGAGCCAGGAGCAATTCAGCTTTACAGATATGGTGGTGATCTGAGGGGCTCCACAGTTCCTGGAAGTCACACAGCAGGTCAGATGCAAGTTGGAGGGTGGAGCCCAGGGTGGATGGCTCTCTGAGCTCCTGGACTGTGTCATTGGGGGCGGGGGGAGGCTTCATTACCATGGATGGTTACCTAGCAGGTTATGTATAGGGGGAGGGGGCAGGACTGGTCCTCCACCTGTTATTTGGGCCGCTCTCCATAGACCCTAGATGTAGCTGTGGTCTTGATAACCTATAGGATGGCCCCAGATCTGACCTAGGCCTGTGTGGCATCCTTCCTGCTCCTGTATGGAGTTGAGTATGGAAGTTCTTAGGGAAGGAGCTGTGTCCCCTACACTCACGTCCACATTGGTCTTCAGCCTTGAGGACTGGAGGCCTCTAAGAAACGTTCTGAGCTTTGGGAAGCAGGTGGGAAGGACTGGCTGTGGACTTTAGCGTCTGTAGTAGAAAGAAGGGGGCAGGGAGATGAAGCTGAGGTATGGAGTGACACACTAGGTCCAGGCACAGGGGCATGACCCTGTCTTCACAGGGCTCTACCTACCTTCTCACTTCCTCTCACTGCCAGGCTCCTGTGACTGGGGTCCGGGGCGGGAGGCAGGGGTGGGCATTGCACAAGCTTGCTGACTCATAACTGGCTCCCCGCTTCCTGGCCTCTGGGTAACTCTGCCTTTCTGCTCTCACAGTCGGTCCTGAGTGCTGTGTTTGGATGGAGCTCTGTTTCCGGATGTCTAAAGTGGAGGACCTTGAGATCTGGGGGTGGAGGGAGATAATTTCTCTCCCACTGTGGACTCAATGTGCCAGAAGAGTGCCTCGCACACACTAGGGGCTCCCCTGGTATTTTCTTTTTACTTATGCAGTCTTTAATGAAAGTTGTGGATGGAATGTGCCTATTCCTGCATCTTCTCCATCGTTTCTTCTATTTGCCCTTCTCCTGTCCTCCTTGTGGGGAACTTGGCTTTCATCTTCAGGATCTTGCGGTCCTTGTCCAGCATTAGCCGGTGATCCCCACCTTACCGGGGTGGATGCCCACATGGACAGTTGCGCCACTAGCCTTTGCCCGCCGCACTCGTTCGATGTGGATGACGTGTTTCTTCCTGTATACTTGGACCACTTTGACAATCTGCTGGCCTTCGAGGCGTCCTTGGACAACCTGAACTTCATTGTCCGATCGAACATTATACTTTCATCTCAGCTCTTTGGAAAGAGGGGAAGATCTTCCTCCGAATGTGAGATGGTGCATTGAAAGTGGTTCATGCTTCAGTCAGGTGTCACGAAAGGATTGAATTTCATTCTGGCAGCTGCAATCCAGCAACGGCCGCGGAAGGTCCTCTGCTATTTTCTTAATGAATGAAAGAATGAAGCAGACCCGTGCCTTGAGCCATAGTGGCTTTTCAAGCCTCAGAGGACATCAATGCAGCCGGTGTCCCCTGGCACAGTGACAGACCCTGGCTGAGCTCTGCCATGCGCCATCTTGTTGTGGGACCTTGAAGTTGCACCCTGGTGCCAAAATGGGGTGGATAGGGGCTAAGAGAAGGGACACAGCGTTCCCTGAAGACTCTCTGAGAGTGGCTCAGAACTGGGGACCATACCTGGAGCCCAGGGCGGGGGGTGCTCTGCATGCTCATCTGTTTCCCTTTCTAGAGTGACTCCGTCCTGCCTGCGTGGATGCTCAGTCAGTGTGGGAGGCCCCTGGGAAACACACGAAGGCTGCTGGGGTGCGTTTAGGACTTCAGAGCCCTGATACATTCCATCTGCGCTGAGAGGTGGTGGACAAGAACTCCATGTTCACTTCCCATCTCCCTGGAGATTGTTACCCCTTCCAGGACTTGGGTAGCCAAGGGGCAGGAGTCCAGTCCTGCTACTTGCCAGTCAGATCCTTCGGTACTCGGCATCCTGCGACCATCCCCCGACCCCCAGTGACTGCCTTAGCTCCCACTTGCCCCGCTCACTTGGAGCCCAGCTCACCGGGCCTGCCTTGCACCCACACCAGAGATCTCTGATGGTTCCTGTGGCGTGTGTCAGGAGCCTGTTGCTGGTCTACTGAGATGTCTTCTTGGGATGGGTTTCACTGGGGAAGCACAGCCCTCTGTTCTCAGGTTGGAGTTTGGGGGGGCTCTTCTTTAACTAATCTCCCAGGTGACTGGAACTGCTGATAGAGATGGATAGCTTGAGTGTAACCCATTAAACTTCCAATAAAGAAAATCCCTATTCCTTCATCTGAGGCCGCCAACACTTCATAAAACACACCGATGTAATCCAATTGAAGGTGCAGCCTGGAGGACACCTTTGTCTGATAACAAATTGAAATGACATCATATTCTCTTCTTAAATTAAAAAGCAAGAATCTTTGTTTGCTTCCACATGGTCATGTAAAAACTTAAATCAATGGTTTTCAAACATTAGATACTGAATATGGACCATCTCTAGTCTTGCTATTCATGGGAAGGACTTTCCAGAAAGGAGTGGTGGGTCTGTAGATGGAGATGTGGGGTGCTGGACTGATGACAGATGAAATGGAGGTGCCCATGTCAGGACAGGTGTCTGAGGCCAGGGGACTGCTTTGGGATTGGTGTGTTGATGTTTTAATAATTGTCCTGAAAGTAGGGGCTTGTGGCACAGGCCTTTCACCCCAGCTGAGGAAGCACCACCAAGATCTTAAAGCTTGCTTGGGCAAGTCACTGAGACGTTGTGTCAGAATCAAAAACTGGCGCAGTAGTTCAGTGAGTAAAGGTGCTCGCCAACAAGCCAGAAGACCTCAGTTCAAAACCCAGGACCCACAAGATGGAAGGAGAAAATCAACTCCTACAGGTTGTTTTCTGACATCCAAACATATGCCATGGCATACAGACTCATGGGCTCATGCAAACCTTCATAAATAAATATATATAAATATAATTAACTCTAGCATAAAAAATGTAAAAGAAACACAAGCTGGGGTATATGTAAGTCAGTGGTAGAGCCCCTGCCTAGAATCCCCCAGTGAGGGGCTGGGGGTGTAGCTCAGTGGTAGAGCCCCTGCCTAGAATCCCCCAGTGAGGAGCTGGGGGTGTGGCTCAGTGGTAGAGCCCCTGCCTAGAATCCCCCAGTGAGGGGCTGGGGGCGTGGCTCAGTGGTAGAGCCCCTGCCTAGAATCCCCCAGTGAGGGGCTGGGAGAATGGCTTGGTGGTAGAGCTTTGGTCTTTCATAGGTGATTTTTTGTATTCTAACGACAACATCATAAAATACAAAATTGCTTTAGCTTCTAGTTTTCCCAAACCCTAATCCTGGCAGCTGAGGGTACTTGGCTATCTTTTGACATGTGACAGATGACAAGGGACTTGCAGGTTAACCATTGCTGATAGGGAAACAGAATTCTCAGTGCCCAGTGGCATGCTACAATGGTCACTTCCTACAGGTGGCTGTTGAGAGCTGAATTGTGGCCAGAGGAATGAAGGTGTGCCAGGAGCTCTAACTGTGAGGAACTGCCTCCTTTTCTGTGATGCTGGGGATTATACCCAAAGCCCTGGTTTACTGGGCAGGGGCTCTACCACTGAGCCACACCCCAACCCCTCCCTGGGAATTCCAGGCAGGGGCTCTACCAGTGAGCCACACTGCCAGTCCTATTTGTGGGATTCTGAGAACACTCAACAGAAAGCAGGCAGCATCTGGGCACAATGGCCCACATGGCACAGACATTTAATCTTAGCACTCAGAAGCAGGAGGCAGATAGATTGCTGAGAATTTGAGGCCAGCCTGGTCCACAAAGTGAATTCCAGGACAGCCAGGGTTACACAGTGAAACTCTGTCTCAAAAATCAATCCATCAATCAAGAAACAAAACAAAAACTATCATGGGTACTTACTTTGCATTGGAATTATTCAAATGATAATATTTTAGGTAGTTAAATAAAGGGAATTTTAGAATTACACTTATTTAGTGTGTTGTTTATCTGCTTGCACATGTGCATGTGAGGTCAGAGGATAACTTGGGAAGTCTGTTCTTCCCTTCCACCATCTTGGTCCCAAGGATCATACATCGGCAGGCTGGTGGCAAGTACCTTTATTGGCCGAACCATCTTGCCAACGACTGTTGTTGTTTTGGCTTGTTTTTAATTTTTGAGACAAGGTTTCTCTGTGTAGCTTTAGCTGTCCTGGAACTCACTCTATAGACCAGGCTGGCCTTGAACTCATAGAGATCTGCTTGCCTCTGCCTTCTGAGTGTGGCAATTAAAGGTGTGCAGCACCCCTGCCTCCACCCCCACCCCCACCCCTACCTCTGCCCCACTCATTCTGGTTTTTAAGGTATGGCTTTAGAGAATTTCAGGTCCTGCACCTGGCCCTTCCCCTTGTGGTTACTGTGATATAAGAGCTGTGACTTCATTAAGTCCCTGGAAAAGATCTTTTCTGGGAATGGTGCCTGCCTGGTGTCCCCTCCAGTGCCCTCTGGGTGTGGGCTCAGTTCCCTACTTGGTGCCTCTGCTTACTAAGTCTTCCTGTGTGCCCACCCTGCCGCCTATGACCTGGGCCTCTGGATGGCTCCTGATCCTTGCTTATGTTAAGGGGGTTACATAGAATGTCACAGCTGCTTGTCCCTCCAGGTTATTGTGTCACCTGGGAGATTGTCACGGGGGGGGGGGAGTTTGTCCTGGATCTGTGAAATCCATTGTTGTCACTGAAAGCCAGTGGCCTCCCTCCCTTTTGGGTCCTTCCACCATTCATTGGCTGAACATTCAGCAGGTCTTTTCATCTTGTGTTTGTTTGTTTGTTTTGGTTTTTTGATTTTTTGAGACAGGGTTTCTCTGAATAGCCCTGGATGTCTAGAGCTCACTCTGTAGACCAGGCTGGCCTCGAACTCAGAAATCTGCCTGCCTCTGCCTCCCAAGTGCTGGGATTAAAGGCGTGCGCCACCACTGTCCGGCTCATCTTGTGTTTTTGTTTCACAGTGGAGCACAGGCTGGCCCCAAACTCACGAGTCTCCTGATTCAGTCTTCCAGGTGCTGGAATAACAGGTCCACACCGTGCTTGACCCCAAAGGGTTTATCCGTAACTGCTGGCTTTTACAAATCGGTGGTGAGTGGGAGACCCTTCAGGACCAGCCATCAAGGATAGACGAGGGGATACAAGGGGATGCATGCAGGTAGGGAGCTCGGGACTCTAGGAGGAAATCGTGAGCGCAGTGGAGCCCCGAGGAGGAGGAGGGTGGCCAAAAAGTGGCAAGGCCATGCAGAGGCCAGCTCCTCCATATTGGTGGAGTTGGTGTCATGGAAGCAGCCATAAGAGAGCTCCAGCCCAGTCCAGATGGTGTCTGAACTATCTTCTCATCTCACAGTGGCCCTGACGGCCCTGTGGACGGACAGAACTCTTGGAGGGAACAGAAGCCTGATAGTGTCAATCGCATGACCCCAGTACCCACCTATGTAGACTGCTCGATTTATATTGGCCAGACCGTGGCCCCCCGTGGCCCTCGCTGCAGGCATGGGATAACTTGGTTCTAAAAGAAGACCCGATGTAGACATGGGGGACAGACATATGCCCACAGCTGAAGAAATAAAAGCATTCTTTTGGGGTAGCAAAAACTTGATATTCAGAATGGAGAGTTCTAGAAGCCAGAAGTCTGAGATGTAGGAGTCAGGGCCAGATGCTCTGGGAAGATGCTACGGAAGGATTCTACTTCTGCCAGTGTGCGTGGCTGTTAGAATTCTTGGCTGTGGACGCACCTCTCCAGCTTTTTTTCCCCATATGTACACCTGGGATTCCTTCCCTGAGCCAATGTGTTCGAGTCTCCCTCTTGTGGGCCTGGGGCCTCCTGACACCCAGGACAGCCTCTGCCAGCCAGCCTTGTTGGGTGTGGAATGGGAAGTGTCCCCCTGAGGCTCCTAGTTGAGAGCCTGGCCCCCAGCAGGTGGCGCTGTTTTGAAGGTGTTGAAGTCTGGCTGCAGGAAGTGGAACACTGGGGGTGGGCCTTGGAAAGTTAAGCCTGCTTCCTGGTCCAACACTATGCCAACAGTCTCTGCCCCTCACTCCCTCTACCATGGTAGATAGAAACTGTCTGAAATCGTTGTGAGCTTAAATGCATGTTATTTCTGAATGGTACTTTGGTCATAAGGATATAGCGGTATGAAGTTGCTAATACTCCTAAAACTTGAGAAAACCTGCAAAAAACTATTTCCAAGGAAATAGTTTTGGGGTACATCTTCCTGTACCTCATGTGGGATTGCAGCAACCCCTGCTTAAACCTACAGTGCTGTTCATCATGACTGGGGAAATATTCCTATGTTGACCTGTGTCAGCTGCCTCTTGTGGCTTTAGGACAGGCGGGGGGGTGGGGGGAGAAGAAAGAGGGGGGAGATTGAGGGGGGAGGGGGAGCAGGAGCATGAGCAGGAGCTAGCACATCAATGGCAGTCACTCTAAGCACAAGAGGAATTAGGCTCTGGCGGATGAGAACTCTCTGACCTAAGGCTCCGGGAATTGGCGTGAAAGCTGTTGCCAGTGGAGGTTAGAAGTCAAAGGCTTAAAGGGAAGAAGCCTGGAGGTTCTAGTTTTCTAAAAACCTGTTTTCCTAGCTGGAAGTCACCTGGGATATGGAATGTCATTATGGGATGTAGGACTCAAGGGGCCTCGGCAGCCAGATTGGGACCATGAAGATGAAAGGGTCGCTAAGCAGAGACTAGCAGGGAAGGCCCTTAGTTGACCTCCCTGTTCATGTGCCCGAGCCATGAGTGAGGTAATCTGGAACTTTCTGCCATACATGGACATCTAGTCTGGAGAGGGAAATAAACCCAGAATTCTTTGAAGTACTTGGCAGGAGAAGTCTGATGGCTTGGTTCCGCTCCTGCTAGATCCATCGCCGTTGTACCATCCTATCCTCATAGACTTTGTGGTGGTTCGAATATGCTTGACTCAGGGAGTGGTACTATTAGAAGGTGTGGCCTTGTTGGGGTAGGAGTGGCCTTGTTGGGGTAGGTGTGACCTTGTTGGAGTAGGTGTGGCCTTGTTGGAGTAGGCGTGTCACTGTGGGTGTGGGCTTTAAGACCCTTGTCCTAGCTGCCTGGAAGTCAGTCTTCTCCCAGAGGCGTTCAGATGAAGATGTAGGACTCTCAGCTCCTCCAGCACCATACCTGCCTGGACACTGCCATGTTCCCACCTTGATGATACTGGACTGAACCCCTGAACCTGTAAGCTGGCTCCAATGAAATGTTGTCCTTCTAAGGTTGCCTTGGTCATGGTGTCTGTTCACAGCAGTAAAACCCTAAGACAGACTGTGAGCTCCCCAGAGAAGTCCTGACTCAGGCTGCCCAATCCTGTGGCCACTTGGGCTGTCTCTGGGTTCCCCTCTACACTGTCCGGGAGTCATGCAGACCCACGCACTGCAAGTAGGGAAACTACAGTTGGGAACACATTGGCCATCCCCATACTCTCCGGGTCAGAATGACTAGGCTCAGCGTGTCTCTTTCTTTTACAATCTTCTCTGTCTTTCTTCTTATTCATTATGGCTCCGGAAAGATGAGAAAAGCTCAGGAAGTTCTATCTCTTATCTGACCAGTACAGAAGATTGAGGTGTTGCTGCTAGGGGCCACTCTATTTCTTTTAGACTTGAATACTGGGTTGTGGTAAATGGGGAGGGGGGTGGAGGTATGAGGATGCTCCCTGCCTTCTCTGCTAACCTTTGTGTTACGTCCCTCATCCTCTCAGTGGGTGAGCTGCCAGACAGGGACCTTGTACTCTGAGGCCACTGCGGGAGGGCACAGTGCAGACTTTGCCCTGAGGCTCCCATAGGCTTGGCAAGGCTCCAGGTAACAGCCAGGTAGCTGGCTGTGAGTTCCCTCCTCTGAAAGTCAGGCGGGGTGTGGGGAGTTGTCCCCGGGGAGGGCCCCGCATCACGTGACCCCGTCAGCTGACAGAATAGGATGACTCAGCCGGCAGCTGTCGGCCCCCTAGAAATAATGACAGAAACAATTAGCAACTCAAGCAGTAGCCTTTCCTTAATTATCTCCTCCGAGTTTAATTAACTAGCTAAATTATCAGCAGTAATGTAGGCATTAATTATGTCAAATTACAGCGTAAAACTCACAAAGTGTGGAAAACGTCAACTCAGCTAGCCTCACCTGCCAAGTGCGGTGGCGGGTGCCACGTACCTGAGTGCTGCGACTGGGGGTTGCCCAGTAGGGGCCCTGCCAGTGTCCTGGGGACCTGGGCAAGGGGCTCAAGCCTGGGGAACAGGACAGTCAGGTCCCTGAGGGCTCATGGGGCTGAGGCAAAGTCTTGGCTTGGGCAGGAGAGAGGGATAGTATCCTGCTCCTTGGCCAGATGGCCAGGATATTGAATTATTAAATTATGAATATTAACACAAATCAGACACAAAAGAGGTAATAATTTTGGTGCCTTAAAGAAATAATTAACATAATTTTGATAAATTACATGATAAAGGAATCTCAGAATGGAAGGAGATTTATCTTAATTAATATCTTGGACTGGCTTTGGAAGGTGGATGGTTCCTGTGGGGATGGGGCAGGTGAGGCCAGGTGGCGATCTGGCCCGGCCTGAAACACACATTTCCCACTGTCACAGAGTTGCTGGAGGGAAGAGATGGGCCCTCAGGTGGGCGAGATTCACAAGAACTTCTCAGCTCTGTGCCTTAGTTTCCCTTTCTTGAAGTCTGGCCAGCTTTCTCAATGCCTTCAGCTCTTGGCTATGTAAGATTATAAGGCTTCTCTGTTCCGGCTTCCAGTACACAGAGTAAGCCCTACCCCTTGTCCAACCACTGCAAAAGGCGCACATGCCTCGGTCGGGGTGGCCTGGCTTTGGTCCGTCCCTCCCTATGGATATTCTGGCAGGGTCCCCAGTAAATTATCTCAGCACTTCGTCCATGAAGGGACTGAGTGGGGCTTCTCCAGTCTGGGTGCTTCCGTCTGGCTTCCTTCAGATGCAATAAGCTTGGACTTTGAAGATTGTTGGTGGCCCCTCCCCCACCACCCATGGGTGCCAACCAGGTCTGTGTTGGCATTCCCACCATAGGCACCTCGGTGGGCCAGACACCTGCAGTGGGCTTTTCAGGGTTTCCCTCTCTTCCTAGCACCTCGTTTTAGGTAGGGTTTCATTGCTGCAAAGAGACACCATGGCCATGGCAACTCTATAAAGGAAGACATTTAATTGAGGCTGGCTTACAGTTTCAGAGGTTCAGTCCATTATCATCATGGCGAGAAGCCTGGTGGCACGTGGGCAGGCATGGTGCTGGAGAAGGAGCCAAGAGTTCCACATCTGGATCTGCAGGCAGCAGGAACAGAGAGTGACCCTGGTTTGAGAGCTGAGACCTCAAAGCCCACCTCCCAGTGACACACTTCCTCCAACAAGGCCACACTTTCTAACAGTGCCACTCCCCAGTGACATGTGACTCTATGGGGACCATTCCTAGTTAAACTATTCTAGAAGCATGGGTTTTCATGACCTGGGGCCATGGGTGTCTAACTGGGGAACTTGCTACCTGGAGGCCCAGGTTGAGTCAGGGCGTATGGAGCCAGAAGGGCCCAGAAGCTCTCTCTCCTCTCCCTCTCTTAATCGAGCAACAAAGGTTCCAAATAGGCCAGTGGAGTCCTGCCCCAGGGCCTTTGCGTGCTGCCTGGGACTGTTAATTGCTCCCTGATCACTCTTGCTGTCAGTTGGTCCTGCTTGGTCCTGGAGTCTTTTCCTGTCTCTTATTTGCCTGCCCTCAGTTCCCTTATATATTTGGTTATTGGTCACCATTAGCCTTCTCAGGAAGACAGTGGTCCATTCCCTCTAATTGCTGCTGAGTTTTGGAGCCCGATACTTAGTAGGTCTCAGAAAACTCATAGGTTACTATGACGTTTTTCATGTTCTCAGACAGGTAGACCTGCCACAGGCCTGGCTCCTAGGCTCATCAATCCAAGTCTTAGCAGCTACACATGAGCATGCCCTGCCACCATGCACCGTGTGAAAGAGGACATGTCACCTCTGTGTATTACAGTGCATTTTCTGTGATAGACACAGGACATCCATGGGGCATGTCACACATTTGCCATACCACATATGCCTGTGTGTCACAATCAACAGAGACCTGGCAAGAGCCTGGGACTCTCCAACCCTGGTGTGTACATACCCATGAGTATGTATGTGTGCATACACACTACACATTCTTTTAGGTGAGAAAAGTTTTAGGTGAGAACATTGTGTGTGTGTGTGTGTGTGTGTGTGTGTGTGTGTGTGCATGCGCTTTCAAGAGATACTGAGAACTATATTTCTGAGTCACTGCACAAGGCCCATCCTTCTTACTGGGCCTCAGTTTCCCTGCTTCAGGGTTACAGTTTGTCCTGGACTGTCAAGCAGGGGTGGCAATGTTTCTGAGCCTGTCCCCACCAGGCTGATGGTGATGAGATTAGAGTGTGCCTGTGTGTGTGTGCGCGCGCACACACACACACACACACAGGCACACTTGGTATGCGGTGTGCACATACCAAGACTGGAGAGTCCCAGGCTCCCAATGAGCCTCTGTTGCTCGTGACACACAGGCTGGGTACACGGGCAGGTATAGGGATTATGGGAAGGCAGGCATGAGGGCATCAGTGGGCACCAGGGGAGTGGTCACCAGTCTAGACTTTGCTGTATACTGGACAGAACCACAGATCCCCACAGAGGGCCCTGGACCCTAACCCAGGGTGGGGACAGCATTCAGAATGCGGGACTGACCTTCAGCTTCCTATTGGGGAGCCACACCAGGAGAAGATGCAGATACAGTGCCCAGCCACCCCTGCCTGTAGCCAGGTGTGCTCCTTCTTCCTAGCCGGCTCTGCCAACTCAGACCAGAAACAGAAGGTCCCCTGGTCCCCTTTACATCTTCTACCCCAACAACTCCAGACTACAGCCCATGAGCTCTAACACCTGCACCTCACACCCGTTCCTCTCCAGCCCTTGGATCACCTCCTGTTTCAGCAGGCCTTCCCCACTATCCCATCCCTCACCACCACCAAAAGGCTAGCATGTGCCCCTCCCTCCCCATCCCCCACCTGTTGCTCCACAGTCAGCACTCTGGATGGCCAGGTTTGTCTCAGAGCCCCAGTGAGGCCACAGGTGACTTTTATCTCTCGGGTCCTCCCCACCCAGATCCTCAGTCTAATCTTGTTAAAAATCAGGCCAGCGCTCTCAACCCTCCTAATGCTACAACCCTTTAATACTGTGCCTCATGTGGTGACCCCCAACCATGAGATCATAGTCATTGCTACTTCATAACTGCAATTTTACTACTGTTATGAATAGTAACGTAAGTATCTGATAACCAGTGCCTTAGAAGCGTCAAGTCAGGGCATCTTACAAAAACACTGGACTTGGATTCTGAAAGACTGCCAAAGTGGAACTGAGGAGATAGCTCAGTGGGCAAAGTGCTTGCTGCACAAGCATGATGGCCTGAGTTCAAATCCCCTGTACTCATGTAAAGAGCAAAGCCTGGTGATGTGCTTCTGTACAGGAGGATGCCCGGCTGGCCTGTGCGACTTGGTGAGATCTGGGTCAGTGTAGGGCTTCTATTCCTGCACAACATCATGACCAAGAAGCAAGTTGGGGAGGAAAGGGTTTATTCAGCTTACACTTCCACACTGCTGTTCATCACCAGAATAAGTCAGGACTGGAACTCAAGCAGGTCAGGAAGCAGGAGCTGATGCAGAGGCCATGGAGGGATGTTTCTTACTGGCTTGCTTCCCCTGGCTTGCTCAGCCTGCTCTCTTATAGAACCCAAGACTACCAGCCCGGGGATGGCACTACCCACAAGGGACCCTTCCCGATTGATCACTAATTGAGAAAATGCCCCACAGCTGAATCTCATGGAGGCATTTCCTCAACTGAAGCTCCTTTCTCTGTGATAACTTCAGCCTGTGTCAAGTTGATACACAAAACCAGCCAGTACAGTCAGTGAGAGTTCCTGTCTCAAATACAAGGTAGACAGCTTCTAAGGAATGACACCTAGGATTGACCCCTGGCTTGCACTCATACATGCACGCAAACATGCACTCACTGTGTACTTTCATATCAATCCCCTTTCCAAAGACTGCCAAGGTGACTCAATGCAAGGAAAACCACAGGCAGGCTGTGGGTCAATAGGTAGAGAGCTTGCCTAGTGCTTGCAAAGTCTTGGATTCCAGCCCCATGACACAAACATAGTGCCAGTCACCTGTGAGTCCAGCACTTGGGAGGTGGAGGCAGGAGAATTAGGATTTTTTTCTTTCTTTCTTTCTTAAAAGATTTATTTATTTTATTATATGTAAGTACACTGTAGCTGTCTTCAGACACACCAGAAGAGGGAGTCAGATCTCATTACGGATGGTTGTGAGCCACCATGTGGTTGCTGGAATTTGAACTCAGGACCTTTGGAAGAGCAGTCAGTGCTCTTAACCACTGAGCCATCTCACCAGCCCCAGGATTAGGATTTCAAGGCCAGCATGGGCTACATAGCAAGACCTGGTTTCAAAATCAATCAAATCAAAATGTGGCAAAGGTCTCACTTTTTGTCTTGGCGGTTGTGATGGTTTGTATATGCTCATCCCAGGGAGTGGCCTTGTTGGAGGAAGTGTGTCACTGTGGGGAGGGGCTTGGAGACCTTCCTCCTAGATGCCTGAGCATGCCCAGTCTGTTCCTGGCTTCCTTTGGATAAAGATGTAGAACCCCCAGCTCCCCCTGCACCATGCCTGCCTGGATGCTGCCCTGCTTCTACCTTGATGACAATGGACTGAACCTCTGAACCTGTAAGCCAGCCCTAATTCAGTGTTGTCTTTTATAAAACTCGCATGGCCATGGTGTCTGTTCACAGCAATAGAACCCTGACTAAGACAGCGGTACACAAGCCTCTGCCGCAGTGTCTCCGGACTTCTCTGAATTTAAAAAGTTCCAAACTGCTCAGAGCAAGTAGAGTAGGGCCCTGGGTTTCGATCCTGCCTGGCACTTTTCAGCCTCAATTCTTCATGTTCAGTCCACAGTCCTTCCTGCTGTTACTCCACTTCTCTGTCATCAAGCGGAGCCTGGCCAATCTGTAAAGTTGCTTCCTGTAGCTCCACCTCCTGTGACGTCACCAGAAACAGGCCAATCCTGGTGATGCGTATTCTACAGCCCCGCCCATTTGTTCCATCACCCTGGGCCTGGTCACGAAGTCATCAGGCCTCATGCTGGACTGTCTAAGGAGGCCCTTGTTTAATGACAAAGTTCTTCAGGTCTGAATCATAATGCTCCACCATTCTCACTGTGCAGTGTCTGGCCCTGCAGAGTGAAGAGGGATTGAAGTGAGGTGGGTGGAACACGTGTCTCTCTAAGATGATGGAGAGCTGATGAGCGGGGCAGCACGAGATGGATAGACTGAGGGAGAGAGAGGGCCCTAACAGCCTTCTCTGTGAGGTCCCCGCGTGTACATCTGAGTCCACGGTCTGTATGGCTGCAGACCATTGATCTAATCCAGGCAGATAACTCTTGGAGGGAAGAGTCCTGGGACCCTCTAGAGACTCAACATCAGCTTCCTACCTCCTGTCTGGTTCCCCATCTACATGATGGAGCTCAGTAAGAATGAGAGGAATCCATTTTCACTAGCAAACAATGGCCATGAGTGAAGCTATGTGACTTCAAGGGTTCTATTTCATTATCTTCTCACCCAGATGTCAACCATTCATCCGTGAACCCACCTGTGAATTCACTCATTCATCTATCTACCTGCCCTTCCACCTACCCACTCATCCATCCATCCATCCATCCATCCATCCATCCATCCATCCATCCATTTATCAATGCACTTACTCATCCACCATCCATTCTCCCATCTATGCATCTATCCACCACCCACCATCTATCCATTATCCATCCATGCATCAATCATTTATCTATCCACCCACCCACCCACACATCCACCCATACATTCACCCACCCACCCACCCATCCATCCTTCCACTTACCCACACACCCACCTACCCACCCATCCATTCACCCATTAACACACCCATCCTTCCACCTACCCAGCCACCCACCCATCCATTCACCCATCAACACACCCATCCTTCCACCCATCCACCTATCCACCTACCCATCCACCCACACATTCTTCCACATATCCACCCACCCATCCACCCACCCACCTATGCATTCATCCATCCACCCACCCATCTTTCCACTCGCCCATCCACTCACCCACCCACCCATCCATCCATAAACCCATCCACCCACTCATCCTTCCACCCATCCACCCACCCATCCATCCATCCACCCACCCACTCACCCACCCATCCACCCACCAACTCATACATCCACCCACCACCCACCCTTCCATACATCTATCTACTCATCCACCTACCCATACATCTACCCACCCATTCACCCTCAAAACCACCCACCCATGCATTCACCCATCCACCCATCCATCTATCTACTTATCCACCCTTTCACCCACCCACCCACCCATCCACCCACCTATCCACCCACCCATCTACCCATCTACCTACCCACCTATGCATTCACCCATACACCCAACCATCCTTTCACTCACCCACCCACCCATGCATTCACCCGTCTACCCACCCATCCATTCACCCATCCACCTACTCACCCATATATCCACCCACCCCCACACACCCCCACACATCCACCCACCCATAGATCCACCCCCACACATACACACCCATTCACCCACCCACCCTTCCACCTACCCATCCACCCATGCATTCACCCACCCACCCATCCATCTTTCCACTCACCCACCCACCCACTCACCCACCCATCCATCCACCCACCCACTTGCCCACCCATACATCCACCCATCCACCCACCCATCCACACACCCATCCTTCCACCTACCCACTCACTCACTCACTCACTCACTCACTCACTCACTCACCCACCCATCCATCCTTCCACTCACCCACCCACCCACTCACCCACCCATCCATCCACCCACCCACTCACCCACCCATCCATCCACCCATCCACACACCCATCCACCCACCCATCCACACACCCATCCACCCACCCATCCACTCACCCATCCACACACCCATCCTTCCACCCACCGGTACATTCTCCCATCCACACACCCACCCACCCCCACACACATCCACCCACCCACACGTCCATCCATCCTTCCACTCACCCACCCACCCACTCACCCACCCATCCATCCACCCACCCACTCACCCACCCCATACATCCACTCATCCACCCACCCATCCACCCACCCATCCACTCACCCATCCACACACCCATCCTTCCACCCACCGGTACATTCTCCCATCCACACACCCACCCACCCACCCACACATCCACCCACCCACACATCCATCCATCCTTCCACTCACCCACCCATCCACCCATCCACCCACTCACCCACCCATCCATTCACCTATCCATTTACCCACACACCCATACATTCACTCATCTACTCAACCACCCACCCACCCATCCATCTATCTACCCAGCCACTTGCTCATCTTCTTGCTATCCATCCACTCATCTACCTATACACCTACTCACTAATCTTTTCATCAATATTCATCCATCCACCCAGTCATCCACTGGTCCTCCATCCTCTGTCCCTCCTCCCATACCCATCTCCCTCCCCACTCATCAGCAGATGTGTATAGGTCACCTGGCATCTGAACACACAAGTGTAGGTGTGTGACTGAGCTCAGCCAGCAGACACACCTGTGCCCAGCAGAGCAAGGTGGGCAAGCGTGTGCCACACATCTCTGTGTGTGTCTGGACAGTGTCAAGCAAATGGTCAGAGTCTGAAGAGATATCACACTCAGCTGTGGATAGAGCTGACCACGCCCACACAGAGCTGGAGAAGAGCAGGCCCCACCCTGATTCCACTGTGACATGTGCCCAGCACATCCATCTGGTGTTGGGGTGGGTCTGGTGTTGATATGTTGGGGTCCATCTACCACGGTGTGTACAGCTTGCTGCTTTGGGGTGCACAGGGCTCTTCCAAATTCATTGCAGCCTCAGCTACTGGTCCACATACAAATGTACTGACGAGTCCAGCCAAACTGCTCGCTCAGGGGTAGCCCAGCCAAGTGTTAAGCTGATGTAGTGTGTGTGATCTTCCTCCTTCCCCAGTGTATGACCTGAGGATGAGGTGTGGCTGATCCATGTCTAAAGCTCTGCCTATGTGCTTTATGAAGTCACTTCCTAACTGTCATCACAGAAGCCTCCATTTTTCTATCTTTAAAATGGGTAGGTGATAGCTGGCTGTGAGATGAACACAGTGCCAGCAATACTGGTGGGTCTCTGAGGCTTGGAGGCTACCTGTCCTCTGCCCCAGGTTTCCCAGATGAAGATCACAAAGTTCAGAGAGGTTAAGCAACTACCTAACGTCACGGAATCTGTTGGTGAGAAGAAAGCTGTGTGTAACAGGTCCCTAGATGATGTGGTGGAAGGTGAGTGGGAGAGTCATGGCGGCAGAGACCTGGGAAGCTGGACAAGGAGATGGGAGGCCTGTCCAAGGTCATGCTTCTCAGATGCAGCACCAAGCACCAGGTCCACCCCTCCCCCCCCAGGTACAGCCGGAGTTCCGACCAGCCACAGTTCTTGGCAGTTGCTCTCGACAACAGCAGGCTTTGCCCGGATCCAGCTGGGTTGGCACACAGGCCAGCACCATCTGTCCCTTACCCTCCATCTGAGATGCCCGCCCTGAGTGAGGCCGCCGGTGTGTAGGAGGGCTGTGGGCAGCGTTAGATGGGAGCATGAGACTTCCTGCCAGTGACAGTCATAGGTGCTGTGGGAACCCACGAGGGACAGGGCCACCTCAGACCCAGCCCTGTCACAGCCTGCCCTGTAGAGGCTTCTGCTAACACATCCAGGGTGTGGGAGGAACATGGGAAAATAGACATTGTAGCTTCTATCCCATACACAGTTTGGGTGGGGAAACTGAGGCACAGAATGCCACGCAGAAAGGTTGCAATCACAAGCTGGTGCCCCGGGACCTCCCACTAGATTCATTGACCTTTCGTCTCCTAACTCAGATTCTTACAGCCCTCCCCTAAATGTCCCGACCTGGAAAATACTTGGGACATCTCAGGATTGATGTCTGTGCAACTTCCTGGATTTTGATAACATGGTATGAGACTGGCATGGGTTTAACATTGTAAATATTATTTAACTGGTGGTGGCAGGTCAGACTGCAGCTGGGTGGCAGGGTGAGCCTATTTGGCTGCTTTCAACTGAGATCAGCTTAAGCTACCTATTCTTGCCTCAGTTTCCTAATCAGTAAAATAAATGGCCAAGTGACACACTTTACGTTTGGACAATAGCCCCCAAGTCCAGCCAGTTGAGCACCACCGAGTGAGGCCAGCAGGTGGCGCTGCGACGTTTCTAAGAGCGCGGATGTCTGTGGGGTGGTGGCCCTGCGGGTGTCCCAGAGGCAGTGCAAGTGGCTTGCTTCTCTAAGCCACACACCCAGGGATGCCTTCACGACGGTCCAGGGGCACCTGGCTGAGCCACCCTGAAGACCTGTTTTAGACTGTTGTGCCCCGGGGCCTGCCATGCCTCTTCTGGGGGCATGATGGGGATCTGGTGTCCTGGGCTCCAGGAGGCATCAGGAGAAAGTGCGTGCTCTGAGGCTTGGCAGGAGGGCACTGGCTGAATTGCCACGGATGAGGCCCACAGGGCTGTGAGATCTCTGGTGCAAACGGTGACTTCAAGAGGTGCACGGTGACATTACTTATGTGACTAAAAGTGGTGGGTGCTCCCCTGGATAGCTGGTGGTCTCAGGTAGAAGAATTCTGGATCCTGATCCTCCTTAGACACTTTGGTAATAAGTAATTTCTTCCTAAGGAGTACAGTGTGGTGTCCGGAAGGCCAGGGAAGAACCCAGAACTGCCCCCATTGCATATATGGAAGTAAGCATCCCTCAGCCTCATTGTCTCTATCTGTGCATTGGGGTGGTAGATTACTTTGGCTTCCCCCCCCCAACCCCCACCCCAACCCCTAGCCCAGACAGATGGCAGGCTCTGTCCCTGTGTCGTCATCTGGCTGGATTGAGCCCAGTTTAATCCTTCCTTCCTCATAGGCAGGCTCTACACAAACCCACCAAAGGGGAGAACTCTCCTACAGCACAGGAAAGCTCTGCCCTTTGTAACAGGACTGTCCAGTCCACTGCACAGGATTGCCCCGCCCATAGCACAGGATTGCCCCGCCCACAGCACAGGACTGCCCCGCCCACAGCACAGGACTGCCCCGCCCACAGCACAGGATTGCCCCTCCCATAGCACAGGATTGCCCCGCCCACAGCACAGGACTGCCCCGCCCACAGCACAGGACAATCTCTCCCAGTATTCCGAGGAAGCCTGGACTTGCAAGGCCCACAGACACTGGCCTGGACTTGCAGAGCGCGCAGCCTGAGGGCACCCTAAGTGCGCAGAGGGGACACAGGCCGGGAAAAGAGCCGCATGTGCAAGCAGCAGCTGGGTGTGTGCAGGGGACTGCTGGAGCACCCGACTCGGCAGCGACGGTCCTTAATTAGATTCTGGGAACCAGACACACAAACAAAAGATATTAATATCAAGCGGCGCCGCATCAATCGCAGTTTACACAGATCAGAGAGTGGTTTGGGTGTTTGTAGCGTGACAGGTTGTTACTTTACAAGTTGGGGGTGGAGGACGCGTGGTAAGCCCCACCGCATCTACTCTGAGAGGAAGTCGGCTGGGGCTGAGACTGGGGAGGAGGGTGCTATTCAAGGTTGTGCCAGGGCCTGGCTGCCACAGAGTCAGAGAGGGGTTATATATACGTGTCTAGACAATTCACAGCAACTGCAAAAAACCCTAATAACCAGCGACTGTGACCTTATTCTCAATTTATTTATTTGCTTTTTTCCTTTTTGAGAGAGGGCCTCATACAGCCCAGGCTGGCCTCAAACTGGCGACGGAGCAATGATGACCTTAAACTCCTGATCCTGTCACTTTCTCCTCCTGAATACTGAGGTTCTAGTGTGCACCACCATGCCTGGTTTAAACCATGCTGGGCAAGGAACCCAGGGCCCCTGCCTCTGCGTCCCAAATGCCAGGATGACAGTGACACTACTCCTGACTTCAATTAAAAAAAAAATGTTACTTGCAGGATATGATGTCATACATCTTTAATCCCAGCACTCAGGAGATAGAGGCAGGAGGATCTCTCTGAGTTCAAGGCCAGCCTGGTCTACATGGTGAGTTCCAGGCCAGATAAGGCTACCTGGAACTCAAAAGTGAGGGAGGAGAGGCGGGCGTTAGGGCATCTGGTATTAGAGTGGGCTTTGGTAGTGTTTCAGGACTACAGAGGACCCTATGTTGGCAGTTGAAGGTAGAGTCAAGAAAGAGTAAAAAGTCTGTTTCCTTCAGGTTAGGCGTAAGCAGCTATCAGTCTGGGGGGTGTGGCTGCTCATGTGGGGGAGGGGCGAGTGGTGACATGAACCCTGGGGGTCCCCTCCCAGGGTCCCTCCACAGTGACGACAGCGACAGCGGAGTACCTGGCTATATTAGCCTCAGAACCTGCCAGCCTGCAGTAGACTCTTGTTATGACCAGCCTCGGGAGTTCCCACAGCCCTATTACAAGCTAGCACCTCAGACTAGACAAAGTCTCTATGCATTTCTTGGCCCCTAGTATTTGCAGAAGACTTTGGACATAAACTTGAGGGTATAGATGGGAAATGTGCCCTCCAAACAAAGTTACCAGGCTGCCCCCTCCAAGTACAGAGAGGGAAACCGAGGCCAGGAGAGGCTCTGGAGCTTGTAGAAACTCTACGACTAGCCCACTGACTCCCTCTCTTGTCCTCTGGTACTTGCAATCTCTGATCCAGGTCCTGCCATAGGTGGGCTGTCTCTGGTCCAATCCTACTTCCTGTGTGACCTCAGGCATGTGGTCTCCATCTCTGAACTGAGGTTTCCCCTTCTCTCATTTTCCAGGTGCCAATGCTCATCTTGACCCCTTGGGTTGATGGTGGGTATCAATCTTGGTACTGTCTTAGAGCTCAGTGCCCACAGAGCCAGTTGCAGGTACCCGCTGGGCTCTGGGCACAACAGCTGTTTTGTGTCTGACATTAGAAATTGGCCTGGCTGGATCCTGGAGTCCAAGGTTCCCCTGGAGCATCTTTTTCATATGTGAAGCATTCAACACAGCTAGCACCTTGCACCTTGTGCCTAGCAGACATGGGATAGCATGAAACCCTTAAGGCTGAGAGAGGCCTTATCAGTTTATCTGAGGGAAAGTCTATAACAGATGAGAAAACTGAAACTCAGGTTATACAGTTTACCAGAGGCCACACAGCACAGAAGTAGCACCCATGATCAATTGTTCTCAAAGCATCTTGGTCCCTTCCTTGGGTAGAGTGGCCTGGGCAGTCCAGATGCCAGTCTTCCTCTCAGTGCCAGGATGTTCTTAGAGGAAGTACTGGTGGAGTTGTTAGGTGAGGTTGGCCCCGTGTTGGGGAGGAGAAGACGTGTCTGTTTCAAGGAAACTGCCGCCGACGTATTCAATTACATGTAATTTATATAATAGCCGCCGGAGTTTCCAGCCAAAATAATAATAATAATGATAATCGTATGGTTTTCCTTCCAAAGCCCCAGAGACAAATTAAAGCATTGTAAAGTGAGTTTGTAATTGGCATGGGCCATGGGAGTCTGGGGAATCTGCAGGTGTGTGCCTGACAGGGCACTAGCTCCCAGCAGCCTGGCTCTCCCCTTTCTGGGCCCTATGACCCTACATATATGTACCTGCCCATGGGCTTCACACAGCTTGACCATAGGTGATGGGCCTGGGCTCATCCCATCAACAAGGACCTGTGTGTCAGGGCTGGAGGCAAGAGGTGACAGGGAGAGATGACAATGAGCCCACTCCCAGCTTCAGAGCCCTGGGTCTGTCCCCAGAGCTCAGCTCCCAAGAGCTCTCTCCTGAGCAAAACAATACTTCCATTCTCAGAGTCCAAAACTGTGTACCATGTCCAGGCTACCCCAGCCTGGCATTCAAGAGAACACCAGAAAGGCCTACACTAGGCTGGAATAATCTGAGTCAAGCCAGCCTGGAGGCTCAGTATCTTTGACTGTGAAATGGAATCATTCAGACCAGAGACAAGACTGGCCCTGCTAACCCATGGTTGATGCTGTGTAAGGCTCTGTCCAAGTGATCTGGGCGGGGTTAGTTGGCACGAGGGTTAGTGAATTCCCCATTTGGTAGAAGTGACCCTCGAGGTCCTGCAGAGTTCATAGCTATCCCTAGCACATGGGGTAGGGTAGGGTGGACTTTGAGTTCCATGTAGGATCCTGTGACCTTACCCCATCCTCCAGTACTCATAAGAATAAAAGGGTGCAGTAGGGAAACTCAGGGCACTCCCATCCCACAACCGTTTCTGTGTTATCCCTGGGCCTCCCACCTCGGGATATCCCTGTACCCCACCTCCACCTGCCTAGGTGGGCACAGCAAGGGTACTTCCCCAGACTCGGTGGAATCTCTTAGGTTGCTTGAGTCCACATTAGGACAGTGTCACGTGGCTCTCTCTCATAGCATGCAGAAACCTTCTCTGCAAGGTACCCCAGTCATTTTGGGGTACCAGGGTAAGAGCAGGGTGACTACGAGGAGCAGCTTGTGACCAGTAATCTTGAGGGGGTCTAGCTTGGAATAAGGAAGAGACGGTCTATGTTCATTGAACCGTACATTCAACAGAAGAGTCACAGAAAGAGAGACAGGGAAGGGTGCACGGGAGAGAGCAAGAGGCCTCCAAGGGCAGGACGGGTGCACGACAGCCTGTGCCTCCCCAGGCTTCATCTGAGGGGTCCTGAGGGCTGTGCAGGAGGGAAAAGCCAGCCCTGCCTTCCTTTCTCTCCAGCATCAGTAACTTAACACCTGAAAGGAAGGGACTCATCCTTGATTTAAGAGATTGGTCAGTCTGCAGGGTCCTGAGAATACTCCATCCTTGGAATTTCCTGTCCCTCACTCCTAGCTGGATTGTCCCCAGGGGCAGCAGCTAAGCCCTGTCTCCACCATTAGTCCCGATGGTTGACTCCTGACAGACAGGAGTGGGGTGGGGGTCCCCAATCCAGATGAACCTAGGAGGTGGGGATTCCTGAGGATGAAGCAGCCTCAGGGAGGACTTCTAGTGGCTGGGCTGCCTGGTCACCTATGATCTGCCCCACATGCTCTGTGGTCACAGATTCTCTTCTTCACTGCTACCTGCTACCTGCCCCCTCCCCCTCCCCCAGCTGCCGATATTTGTACACTCCCTCCTCCTCCTTCCTACCTCTCCCTTTCCTCATCCTCCCTTCCCTCCTCCCCTCCTCCCTCCAACTCCCTCCTCTACCCTTCCCTCCTCCCCTCCCTCCTCCTTCTCTTCTCTCCCTTCACCTCCTTCCTTCACTTCCCCTACTCCTTCCCTCCCTCCTCCCCTCCCCTTCTGTCTCTGGCTCTGCAATTACAGCTAATCAGATACCTGAGCTGCTCACGAAGCTATTAGCAGCTCTCCCTGTCCAGTGGGAAATCAACCAGGCCGGACAATTAGCTTTTTAGTTCCAAGTCGGATTCTGATGCGTAAACAACTCAAGCGCTCCCTGCCCCCACCTCTCTCCAGTACTTTCCCTCCTCCTCCTCCTCCTGCTCCTCCACCTGGACCAACCCCACTACTCCTCCATCCTCCTTCCTCCGGGACCTGGGGCCTGGTACAGCGCACTAACCGCACTAACCGCGGCCCATGGCAGACAGGAGCTTGTTTGGATCACAGCCATCCTGTGCAGGCCTTGCTCTCTGCTCTGCATGTTAGTGAAAATGCAGGTGAGGTCACAGTGACCACACTATTTTCAGGGCATCTGCAACCCCAGCTTTTTAGCCAAGGCTTCCCATCCTCTCAGCCTCCTACCCTCTCATCTTATTGAGTATGAGTACGAGTACGTGTGTGTGTGTGTGTGTGTGTGTGTGTGCCTGCGCACGCGCCTGTTAGTAATTAAGCAGCTAATTGTGCCGGTTCTTGATTAGCTTGGGGGTGGTAATGTTCTAGCGAGATGAGGTGTTGTGTACAGTTCAGAACCATTTAGAGAAATTGGAGCTAATTTTGCTGTCTGCGCTTATTACTGCATTAATTTAATTTGGGTTGCTTTTAGCTCATTAACACATCTAATTAATTCGTTGACATCACTATTAAGATGTCTCTTTGAAATTGGCGTCTCCAGATAATGGGGATGGAGAGGCTGACTCGCTGAGCTGCTTGGGAAGGCTGGGAAGGGAGGGGAGGAGGACTGGGCCACTAATGAATTTTCCATCAGGATCTCCCAGTGTGGCAGAGGGGGTGCAAGGCAGGCGGAGGGAGGAGAGACAAAGAAAGGGGAAACTGGAGAGCTTGCGGCTGGCCAGCTCTTAAATATTGAATTGCTTATATAAACAAACAGATCTGCCTGCAGGAACCGGTGCCAGGCTGCACCCCACCCTGGCCTGCTCCCCTGTGCTCTGGGGGTTTCCTGCTAAGCCAGAGTCAAGGTCAGCTTCATGGGTGGTAGAAACTGGGGAGGGAGGTCCAAACCTACCTGAGGGGACATTGAGAAGGTGTGTTGAATGTTAGGGGAAACTGAGGCTCAGGGACTGACTTGGTGGTACTCTAGGTTACAGGGGAAGTTGGGTGACATTCACTTGAGTCCCAGTTGAATGCTGGGATGGTGAGAGGGATCTTAAGAGGCCCTGCCTCCTATTCTCTGGCCTTTCTGAGTCCTGCTGGGTGAGGAAGAAGAAGATGACTCATGACTCCTAGCCAGGTGTGGTGCAGGCTTCCAATCCTAGTACCAGCCTGAGCAGGAGGATTGACTTTGGGGCAATCCTGGGCTACATCGTGAGACTCAGATGTAGAGGTTAGCAGGTTCTCAGGAGCTTTCAAGGAAAGACCTCTCATTGCTCCGTCCCTTCCTCATTAGGGCCCTGAGGTGACAGATGACACTCAAGAGACCAGGTACTCAGGATGGCGAGTTGGCTACTCTTCTCTGGGAGTTGAGTTAGGGCAGCCTTCATGGAGGAGGTGACTCTTGGACTGGCTTTTGAGGGATGAAGAGATGTTTGTTTTTGGTCAAGTTCTGGGCCCTCACCCAGTTCTAAGCATATATAGCTTAGAACTCAGTTGATGTCTGTTTGTCTGTCTGATGGAAACAGCCTGGTTTCTGAGTTATCTGCTGGGCTGAATGAGAATGCTGCTTCGACCTGCACAGAGCTATGCACCAGAACTGAGAAACTAATGGGAGGGAGGGTAGCATATAAGACACGGACACACAGGCAGAGAGGTGAGCCAGGCTCTGTCAGCTCAGAGACCTCAGCAACTGCCTCCACTATGGCCAAGAGGGATGGGATGGCCAGGAACCAGAATGGTGGCACTTGCCACGGCCTACCGTCAAGGTGACAGGCGGAAATATGGGATCTGGCTTCCCCAAAGTGCTGGTAATGAAGGTCAGACCTGAGGTATGACAAAATGTCCCAAGCCTCACGGGTCAACACAGGAGCAGACACTGATTGATTTGCTTTAGGGGTTATTTAAGACAAGGTCTCACTACATAGGCCAGGTTAATCTCCAAATGACAATGCCCCTGTCTCAGCCTTCTAAGATCTGGGATTATAGGGGTGACGCAGAGATGGCTCAGCAGGTAAGAGTGAGAGCTGCCTTCCCAGGGGACAAGAGGTCAGCTCACCCCCACTCCAGCCGGGCTTCTCTTTTTCAGGACTGGAGCTGAAACCCACCACTGAGCCACGCCCCCAGCCCCTCCCTGGGGGATTCTAGGCAGGGGCTCTACCACTGAGCCACACCCCAGCCCCTCCCTGGGGGATTCTAGGCAGGGGCTCTACCACTGAACCACACCCCAGCCCCTCACTGGGGGATTCTAGGCAGGGGCTCTACCACTGAACCACACCCCCAGCCCCTCACTGGGGGATTCTAGGCAGGGGCTCTACCACTGAGCCACACCCCAGTCCCTCACTGGGGGATTCTAGGCAGGGGCTCTACCACTGAGCCACACCCCAGCCCCTCACTGGGGGATTCTAGGCAGGGGCTCTACCACTGAACCACACCCCCAGCCCCTTCCTGGGGGATTCTAGGCAGGTACTCTTATCACTGAGCCATGTCTCTATCCCTCTCTACTTTTAAAATCTTGGAGGGTTGAGACTATATTCACTGTTTAAAAAGACTTTGAAATACGTGAATGCTGAGGCTTCTAGGTCTGGAGGTCAGACCTTAGCTTTGGGTCTAGGAACCTGCTGCTGCAGAGACCAGGCTCTGGGATGCAGTTTTGGGTTGGCCCATATGGACCCAGGTAAGGACAGATTCCTCTCCTCAAAGCTCTAAGCTAGTGGGTCTCCTGGAGTCTCTCCCAACCACTCTCCCAGCAGATTCCCACCTGGAACCCAACCTGGAGGCTGGATGGGGGAGAAGAGGGGTGGGCCCCAGATAGGGGGCACAGGCTTGCTCATGTGGTACCTGGCTGGCCTGTGGGCAGTGCCTTCCTGTTCATACCTCCATGGGGGTCCCTTCGTCACCAAAATGATGGTCTCCTTAGTACTGAGCTGTTATATGTTAAACAGTAAATATAGTCACAATCCTTTAAGATTTTAAAATAGAGAGAGTTAGAGAAGTGGCTCCATGGTAGAGCCCCTGCCTAGAATCCCCCAGGGAGGGGCTGGGGTGTGGCTCAGTGGTAGAGCCCCTGCCTAGAATCCCCCAGTGAGAGGCTGGGGTGTGGCTCAGTGGTAGAGCCCCTGCCTAGAATCCCCCAGTGAGGGGCTGGGGGCATGGCTCAGTGGTAGAGCCCCTGCCTAGAATCCCCCAGTGAGGGGCTGGGACGTGGCTCAGTGGTAGAGCCCCTGCCTAGAATCCTCCAATGAGGGGCTGGGGTGTGGCTCAGTGGTAGAGCCCCTGCCTAGAATCCCCCAGGGAGGGACTGGGGTGTGGCTCAGTGGTAGAGCCCCTGCCTAGAATCCCCCAGTGAGGGGCTGGGGTGTGGCTCAGTGGTAGAGCCCCTGCCTAGAATCCCCCAGGGAGGGGCTCAGGGTGTGACTCAGTGGTAGAGCCCCTGCCTAGAATCCCCCAGTGAGGGGCTGGGGTGTGGCTCAGTGGTAGAGCATCTGCTTAGAGTCCCCCAGATCTATTTACAAGATTCTTGGAGAAGAATCTTGGAGAAGAATCTTGGCTGGAGATGGTTTCTTACAAACAAACAACTTTAAAATTGTTTTTATGGTTTTTTAATTTTTTTTGAGACATAGTCTCTCTCTATAGCCCTGGCTGTCCTGGAACTCACTATGTATATCAGGCTGGCCTCAGACTCACAGACATCCACCTACCTCAGCCTGCAGAGTGCTGAGATGAAAGGAATGATGAGCCACTATGCCTGGCTAATACCAGTTTTCAACTGTGTGTGCCAATGTGTGCATATGTCTAACATAGGCATTGAGAACTGAGCTTGGGTCCTCTGGAAGAGCAGGTCACACTTTAACTGCTGAGCTACCTCTCCAGCCCCTGGAAAAGGCATCTTTAGAATTTTATCCAACACCTGCCTCTCCCCTAAACTGTAAGATATGGGCCCACTGTGTCATGTGACTGCTGGGTCCATTGGTGACAGGGTAGACAGGATTGTCCTACCCTGTCAACCGCAGTGACCAGGGGTCTTGGCCAGTGTGGGGAGCAGGACTGTACAATTCTGACACCTCCAGGGTCCAACTCAAGTCTTGGGGCATCTCCGGGGCTTGGGGATGGTCACAGAAAGAGGCCTGTGGGTTGACAGAGCTTTCTGCTTAGGTCTCAGCTTGCAGGCTGGCACTGTCCTGCATGTCCCATGTCCATCTGTCCAGCTTGGGCACATGTACCCCCCAGCACACAGCCTAGAAAGTTCCTAAGCCCTGGTACCTCTCCATGCCTCAAAATTCTTCAGTCCGGAAGCTCTGGTTGGCTACCACTGATGACTCAGCTGAAGCCACTGAGCACTGGGACCGCTCATGCCCCAGCCACAGCAAGTTCATGTGTTGGCAGGCTGGCCTGTGGAGGCCAGAGATCGACCTCCGCTGGCATCCTCAAGAGCCCTTCCCAGTGTTGGGATCACAAGCTCATACCACCACCCCTGGCTTGTTTTCATGGTTTCTGTTCCTCATGTTGACATGCCAAGCACACCGTGCACGGGACTGAGACGGCTTCTTAGTATCCCCCCCTCAACAACTCCTCTCCCCCCCCAACAACTACCCCCTACCCCCCGTGGATCAGAAATGAAATCACACTAGTGAGATTTCAGATTTTGGATTTCAGAATACTTTGGACTTCTAGATTCAAGATGCTAGACCTGGGGAGAGTCCACAGAAACATTCCCAAAAGATCTTCAAATTGTATCAGGCTTGAGGAAAACCTGGGCTCAGAGATGTTGGGTAGCTTTACTGGAGACACAAAGCAGAGCCAGAAGTTGAACGCTGACCCCCATAGCTCAAGTCTTTTCTGCTGTCTTTCCTCTGGCTTCTGTACACCATGGGTCCCTTGGGAGCTCAGGACCACTTGGTACCAGGGTCCCATTCTCTGCTAATAGGCTCGGGTGAAGGGAAATTTCAATCCGATAACACAAATCTGCAATAACAGTTATAATTAATTTATATAGAAGGCATTATGTAATTACCCTCAGTGTATTCCAGTTTCATGGACGAGGTTCACCAGCTCCCCAGTTAAGCTACGGAGCCTCGTGAAGACAGACGGGAAAGCAGTATTTCAATATTTCTTATAATTTTATATTGTCTCTAATGTCTCTCATGCTAATTTCATTATGCAACAGAGTCGGCACAGTGATGTAATTATTGAAAAGTAATTTTGCAATAAATGGATTTAAATGTGTTGGCGTCCATTGTAAATTCAATCTCACGGCGAGGGTGCCGGGTGCAGACGGGAGACAAGAGGGGTTCAGGGGCCCCAGGCTGGAAATTGAGAAGTCCTGTGTGGTTCCAACTGGGAGTCACCTTACACCTGCCAAAGGCACTTGAGGCTCAGAGGACTTGATTCACTACTCATTCTGGTCCCACCCACAGCCAGATCCTACCTGGTCTGGTGCCACCCTTAGCTCCCGGGGATATCTAGATGAGGCCAGGTGATCCAGGCCTAGCCTAAAATTTTGAAATAAAATTCAGACTCTCAGCATGATCTTGTGACTTCCTGCCTCATCTACTTGCTTTCTGATCCACGTGCCAGTGAGCCCCTCTTCAAGTTGCTGCTATTGCACCCCAGGGCCATTGCACATGCCAATGTGACTGCTGAAAGTTCCTCCAGGTGTTCCCGTGATTGGCTTTTCCAGATCCCTTACACCCTGGGAGCCTCTCTGACCGCCCTTGACTCAGTCACGTGACAGAACACCATGGCTGCCCTTGAAGTCTTCCTGGAGCATCCCCGTGCCTCTATCTGCTCCACAGGACTTTTGGCTCCAGGATGTCTTCTCAAGTACCCGTTAGCTAGAGCTGAGCTAGAAGGTCGCACAGGAGGCAGCAGGACAGAGCTTGGTCTGCAGGGCTTGGAGGCCTAAGCAGGCTTTAGACTTGAATTCCTGCTCACGAGCGCCCTCCTTGACTGTTGAGTCTGCAGCTGCTGGATGCTAGGAAAGGGTTAATCAGCAGAGAAAGAGAGGGGCTCTGGAACAGGGTGGGGTGAACTTGGGGCAGGGCAGAGCTGGGAGGTCGAAGGTAGACTCAGCTCCTTGCTTTGCCCTTGATACCTTTGCCTTTCAAGTGAGGAAACCCCAGCTTGATGTGTAGATGAAGTGTGTGTACAATAGGATCTCCATAAAGGCTCCCTTGCCCCACAGCTGCCCAGGGGAAAAGGTGGGTCTTGTGTCCTGGGCCCAGGCCCTATGACAAGCTATATCATCTGGCCTTTGCTTCCCTGCAGAAGGGACTTATGTCTCTACCTCGTGCTGTGGAGTGCTGGGACAGAGCATCCACCCTCAACAGCTCCACACAAGAGGGAGCTTCTCTCACACACATAGAAATGCCTATGTGTCCTACCCCAGCCAGCCCCACTCCCCATCACTTCTGGAACTCTGGCTGTCCCCCTGGCTGTTGGCTCCAGAGTCCTCATGTCACAGCTGGACCTGATCTGCCATTTGTTCCTGGGCGATGTGCAAATTGGCAACTCATCGATTATTAATGAAGTGTTAATTGCTCTCTGCAACCAGTTTCCACGTGATGCTGTCTGGCTGTTTGGATGTGGTTTCCATCATGAGCTTCCACATCTGTTGAGACCAGGGCCCTGGACCCGGATCACGGGACACCCGAAACAGTTTCTGGGGTCCCATCATGTCCTGAACAGTAGAGCTGGAAGCCTGTGGAAGCCAGTTCATTTCCTGAAAGGGGGCAGAAGGTAGTGGTGGCCCCTGTAGGACTGGCCCGATGGTCTCAGACGTGATGACAGGCCCCCTACAGGTGGCAATTGCCCTCTGGCCTGGGAAGAGTTCTCCTACAGTGTCACTACTGGGCTCCTGCCTAGACATCTGGTGGTGAGGCTGTGAAGATCAGGGTTCAGCCTGCCCTGGGGACAAGGGTGTGAGGTCACTCCAGGGACCAGCAGTACTGATGTAGTGGAAACACTGTCACCAGGGTGAGGCTCAAGACCACTGTTGCCCGGGTGCACCAGGCAGTTACCTGGCAACTGAGTCTCAGAGGCAACCCCACAGGCAGATCTGGCTTCTCAGGGGATCAGCTCCCAAAAGACAGGGATGGGGAGGAGCAGGGGGCTCTGGCTTCAATACTCTCAAGGTCAAGACCATGAAAGACTTCAGAGCCTGAGATCCGGCTCCCACCTCTGAGCAGGGTTTGTCCTCGAAGTTCACAGTTCTGGAGTTTTCTGGTACAGACTGAGGGACCCCTGAGGTCAGCTGGGCCTCCTTGGCTCGCTGATGGGTTGCCTAGCCATTGCTTTAGCCTCAAGAGTAACACTCTGGTGTGTAAGAGCGGCCTGCTTTACCTCAGCCCTGCCTGGCTTGTGGGGCAGGCTCTGGGATGTGAACCGCCTCATCCAGGGACCGCAGTGCATGGTGGGAAAATCCCCAATTGGATTTGCATCTGGGATAGTTGTGGACCCAGGATAGGTGGGATCCCTCCCACCCATGTCCCTCCACAGCCTAGAGCATCAGCTATACAGCAAGACTCCTTGGTCTAGTGTGGCCAGGCGTGACCCCATCTGCTTCCAACCTTCCATGATGGACTGTCCTGAGGGGTGAGTTCCAAGGGACTGTGAACCCTGCCTCAGGCCTTTCCATCTACCACAGCCACACCTATTGTTAAGTGTCCATTCATGAGCAAGCTCCCAGGGTGAGGGCCAGAGATGGGCAGGGATTGAGGAGTCAGGCATGGCCCACGTCCTGCCAGAGCCTTGGTTTCCTTGTCAAAGAAAGAGGAGCAAGGGCCCTGAGTTTCCTTGAGTGTGTGTGGAGTGCCTAGTGGTGGGCAAGGGCAGGGTCAGCAAAGTCAGAAGTTCTAGTCCTAGTAGTGAACTGTGGGGATTCCTACCTCATATCAAAGAGGAAAGTGAAAAAGAGGGTGAAGAAGGAAGAGAGGTAAAGAAGACAGGCCAGGACTGGCACCTGACTGGGCACATGTTCACAGGGTTCATGTGTCAGGCTGTTCTTTTTCACAGCTGCATAGTATTTTACTCAAAGGTGCCTCGTCACTGTCCTGTGGTGAGTGTTTGACTCATTCCCAAGTCTGGACAGTCTGGATGATATGGGAAGAATGTTTTTGTACATATCTTCGGTGTTCACACATCAAAAGGATGCTTTGCACCGGAACATGGTCTTGCCCAAGCCCCACCCCCTAGGAGAGTTGGGGATTTATTGTACTTGGTGCAGAAAGATGTTATTTGTGGCCTGGAACTTCAAGCTGAGTGACTCCTGTGGTGACAATCTCTCCTGACCTCATCCCCCTGTTCACAATGCTTCTTTGAGTTTCATCCTTGGATGTAGACATAATGATGCTCTCTGCCTTTCCTTCCCATACCCCTAGCTCTCCCCCATTCCCTTTAGAAAGATGGTCTCACTTTGTAGCATGAGCTGTTCTTAAACTGTCATCCTCCTGCCTCAGCCTCTCCAGGCCTGCATCCTTGGCTGCTTCTCAGAAACGCTCTCTGTGCTGCTGGTACCCTGCCTAATGCATCACTCCCCTTCTGGGTCTTTTCTTCTCCAGCATCCTGGGTATCACTGCGAGGCCTTGTGGAGTTGGGTGGTCTGTCATTATTCTGTTCCCCAGGGACATGCTGCAAATCCCCGCTCCTATGTCACACCTGTTTATTGGTGGCTGGGATTGGGGCTGGGCTCTATTGGGGTCTCCCGTGGAACAGCTGAGCTGGGCTGACCCTGCCTGCCGAGCTTGGAGGACAATTTGCAAGTGACATTGGAAGCTGGTGAGGTGGGACAGGGGAGACAAAACAGAGACAGATCACTGAGGTTCCTAGCTGGAACGCTGTGTCCCTCCGGTCCACAGGGTGGTCACCTGTCCCTGCTGCCTTCCTCCCCTTATGTCCCTTGCCTCTGGGTTTCTCTCTGCCACATCCCATTGTCAAGTGGAGATTCCTCAGAGGTAGGTAGGGGACTCAGGGGGGTCGAGTGTGTCTTAAATATGCCGCAGACCCAAAATACAATAAATATTTAATTTTATTTTATTAAATACCAAATCGGTGATGGCTGACACTTTATTAAAGTGTCAGGGCCAGTGTTCCTACACTCTAATTACTTATTCTAACGAGGCAGGAGGCCTGTGCAGCGGCTCGGGTGTGCGGGAGGCGGATTGCGTTAAGTAACACCTATTAAACTCACATTTGCACCTAGAGGCATCTCATTAATGCCCTGGCCGGTAGCATTGCCCCTCCACTCATGCTGACCCCAAGCTGCGAGGTAAGAGCTGCCCAGAAAGCACCCGGTGCAGCCTTTCTGACCAGGACGGCCTGTAAAATTAACAGCAACTAATTGAATCCCTGAGGGATGGGACTCCCCTAGTGGTACTCTGAAATTCCAGGGAGCAGGGCCTAGACCTCATGCTCAGGGTTGTCCCTCTGCCTCCTTGAGCTGCCCAGGCTGGACAGGCGTGAACATCAGCTGTTTGGTGGAAACTTCCCCAGGTACCTCATACTCAATGGAGGAGTCGGTATTGGACAGTGTCTCTGTGTTTCATAGTTGGCCTTTCTTTACCTCTGGATGGGACTGAATAAGACTTAGCTGTACCATTGTCTGAACCTTTTGTGTCGGTACAGACATGCCTGAGGGTTAGGGTTAGGGTGAGAGAAAAGATAAGATGGCTCAGCAGTAATGGGTTGTCTCCAGACCAGAGCTCCGAATGGGTAAGAGGGGAGTTGAGGTCAGAGAGACCCAGGTACAGATCATATGCCTGTGGTCTAGTATTCAGGAGTCTGAGGTGGGAAGATCATTGTGACTGTGAGGTAAACCTGGGCTACATATGGGTTTGAGGCCAGATGGGGCTGCAGTGTGAGACTTTATCTCAAAAACAAACAAGCAAAAATGACCAGGAGGATAGAACAGTTGGCTCAGATGCTAAAATGTACGAGAACCGGAGTCCCAATTCCTAGAGCCCGCATACGGGTCAGGGAGAGGGCCCAGTAGACAAAGGTGCTTGCCACCAAGATGACAACCTGAGCTTGACCCCTGGGACCCAATTGGTAAAAGGAGAGAACCGATTCCTGCAAGTTGTCCTCCAAGCTCCACGCACATGCCTTGACACGTGTGCCAATCTCTCTAATAAGTAAATACATGTGATAAGATATTTTTAAAAGTTTGCATGGCATCTCAAGTCTGTAATACCAGCTCCTAGTGGGTGGAGACTGATGAACCCCTGGGACTTGATGGCCAGTCAGTTCAGTAGGAATGGGGAGCTCCTTGTTTAGGTAGAGACCAAGATGGAGAGAAAGTGAGAGAGAGCCCGACTTCAACCTCTGGCCTCTGTATTTCATCTGCAGACACACACACACACATACACACACACATACACACACACATACACACACACATACACACATACACATACACACACACATACACACACACATACACACACATACACACATACACACACATACACACACACATACACATACACACACATACACACACACACATACACACACACACACACACACACACACACACACACACACACACACACAGCAGGAGATGAGGAGCATCCTCCAGAGGTACTTCAGTCTGTTCCTGGGCAGTTTGGTGACTTGAAAGAAGTTTTATTTGTCTTCTTTTGTAGTGCTAGGGATGGAACCCAGGGCCTTGTACATACTAGTAAAATGCTGTCCTGCCTGGCCACACCCCCAGCCCCTCACTGGGGGATTCTAGGCAGGGGCTCTACCACTGAGCCACACCCAGTCCCTCACTGGGGGATTCTAGGCAGGGCTCTACCACTGAGCCACACCCACAACCCCTCCCTGGGGGATTCTAGGCAGGGGCTCTACCACTGAGCTACACCCCAGCCCCTCCCTGGGGGATTCTAGGCAGGGGCTCTACCACTGAGCCACACCCCAGCCCCTCACTGGGGGATTCTAGGCAGGCATTCTACCACTGAACTGCGCTTTCAGTCCTGTGAGACAGGCTTTCCCTAAGTTGTCTAGACTGACCTTGAGTTCACTCATTAGCCCAGACAATTCTTAATCTTTCTGCCTCAGCCTCCTGAGTGTTGACAACAGTAGTGTATCATCATTACTACTATGAACATTACAGATTAAAATCAGGTGGTAGATAAATAGGTGGGTTATAAGTATATAGATTAATAGATAGTAGATGATAGATAAGTAGATAGGTGGATAGATAGATAGATAGATAGATAGATAGATAGATAGATAGAGAATGAAAGATACGTGATGGATGGATGAACACAGGGATAGATAAATGATTGACAGCTTGTCCCTGACCGTGCTGACCTCTGCTGTAGCATGGAGTCCTGTGATTATTATGATACTCAGCCCTAAGGATGCAGATGACCAAGGAAGAGAAGTGTTTTTGCCCTGGAAGACAAAAGGACAGTGGGGGTGAGGGGTGAAGCCGGTTCCTGAGTCCTCCACAGAGCAGAAGGAAGAGGGAGGACCACAGTGAGGTAGTCACTAAATGGAGGCAGCCCTGCCTAGAATCCCCCAGTGAGGGGCTGGGGTGTGGCTCAGTGGTAGAGCCCCTGCCTAGAATCCGCCAGGGAGAGGCTGGGGTGTGGCTCAGTGGTAGAGCCCCTGCCTAGAATCCCCCAGGGAGGGGCTGGGGTGTGGCTCAGTGGTAGAGCCCCTGCCTAGAATCCCCCAGGGAGGGGCTGGGGTGTGGCTCAGTGGTAGAGCCCCTGCCTAGAATCCCCCAGGGAGGGGCTGGGGTGTTGCTCAATCGTAGAGCCCCTACCTAGAATCCTCCAGTGAGGGGCTGGGGGTGTGGCCAGGCAGGACAGCAGTTTACTAGTATGTACAAGGCCCTGGGTTCCATTCCTAGCACTACAAAAGAAAACAAATAAATAAACTTTCTAGTTCAAGTAACCAAACTGCCCAGGAGCAAACTGAGGTACCTCTGTAGGTAGTGAGCTCCCTACAAGTGGGAACCATCAGTCCGAAGCCCAAGTCAACTCCTAAATCCTGGCTGGGATTCTGAGCCTTTGTACCTAAGGCTGAGCAAGGCTGGGAGCTGCATAACCTGGCTCTGCAGGTCCCCATGCCTGGGCTGCAGCCATGGCCCTCCCAACATGCCATCCTGGCATAAAACAGATACACTCATATGCAGGCTCTGATATTCACAGCAGGGTCTGCTCACCCCATGTTGGCCACACAGTGGTTCCTGCTGACCCCCTGGGCTCAGTCACGGGCAGGTTTAGACAAAGACCGGTAAACATCTGTGTGGGTCACCAGGGGGAAGCAGACACCTTCCTCTAACACGTCTGTGTCCACCTGGTCCTCTGTGTTTCAGGACCTTCCCGTTAGCCCCGGCCTACTTGCCCCTGGGGCTCTCCCTCCTCTTTCCGTCCCTCCTTCCTGCCCTTCTATTCTGTCTCTGTCAGTGTGTCCCTCTGTCTCTCCGGAATAGAGGAAACTAGTACAGATGGGCGGGAGCTTGCCATCCAGCGTTGTCCGGTCTTTCTTGTTCCTCCCACTTCTGGGGCGTGGTTGCCTGCTCTCAGCATACCAGGACGCCTTTTTCCTCAACAGAAGGATGCTTCTCAGACAAAAGCAAGGCGGGGTCCAGAAGGATAACCACTGGAGGGCGCTCAAGCCCCTGTGCCCTGGGTAACCTAACTCTAACTGCTTGATTCTCTACTTCTTGCCCAGCATCCCTCTGCCGTAGTGCCCCACAAATGAAGCCTCTGAGGGAGGGCTCTTCAATAGCAATCACTCTCCAAGCTGTTGGCATCAATGGCCCAACAGTCAAATAGGATGAATCATGTAGCTGTCATGGGCCTCAGTTGCCTATTTCTAAAATGGGACTAAAAACTGATGGATACTTGGAAGAGCAGGCAGCCTGCGAGCGAAGTACTCAGTCAGTTCTCACCCTCATGGTCCCAGGTACTCTCGGAAACCCTGAGGGGCAGGGCCAGCCAGGGGCCGGGTGGGAGCAGGCCAGCCACGGTGGCCCTGTGATTACTGATTGTCACATTTCTGTAGTGGGCCCCCATCATTGTTGGGCTGAAGTCCCAAAAAGGCAGGGTGTAGGTGGGCCATTTGTAGGTGAAGTCCCATTTGTAGGTGAAGTCCAGGTGAATAAACTTTGAGGTGAGGAGAGTCACTGATGGATGAGGGCCTAGGCGGGCTGTCATTATTGGAGGGGTCCTCAGTGGGAGGGGCCCTTGGGAATGGATGGGTCTGCTTTGGTCAGGATCGCTGATAAACGGGGTTGTTGATGGTCAGGGTCATTGATGGGAAAGTCGAAATGGAAGAATTCATTCATAGGGCTATCGGTATTAAGGGCTACTCGGTGGGTGGAGTCACTGGTGGTCCTCAGTGAGTGATTGTTCGCAGGTGAAGGAGCTGGGTAGGGGTCACTCGTGGTCAGGGCCTTAGCTGACCTCCTGGGGAGGGCGTGCATGATCTTGGCGTGGTTTGGGGTCTGCACTCCTACTTGCTGTCGGCAGGGGGCGCCCCTTGCGCGTCTCTGCGTCTGGTCTGCGCGCGGAGACTCCGCCCGGGCCACAGCGAAGCTGCAAGGGCACCTGCGCCGGCCTGGAGGCACTACCGGAGTGCAGACCAGTGCGTACTTAGGTGTCCCTGGGGAGGGTTCCTTCCATCTACACCCCAGCACTAGGTCCCCGCGTCTGATTTACTCCAGCTTCGTTCGGTACTTCTGGACATCCCTTTGGAACACACCGGGAGGGGCGGAGAGGCTCAGAGATTGGGGGAATCTGGGTTTTGGTTGAACAAGGCAAGGGGTCGGCCCCAAGATCATCTGGGGAACCTTATACAAGGCTAGATGAGCCCTAACTCAGTTTCCACATCTGTGGAACGGGGATGTGGCATATAACTGCCTAGGCAAAGACAAAGGTGGTGGCTTAACTGGGTCTGGGATCTGAGGACAACCGGGGCTGTGGTCAAGTTGCGTTCCTTTTCTGAGTACTGGAAGGAATAGATATGGGAGAGACTGATTCTTTCCTGCTTGGATTTGCCAACACCCACCTCACCCTGGCAAACTGAGATTCCTGAGAAGAAGGCCAACAACTCAATCCATGCAGAGATCGGTGACCCTCTTCCTGGAAGGGGAATAAATTCTTCAGAGGAGATCCTGGTCACAAATAAAGTGGTTGAGCACCACTGACTGTTCATCCTCTCCCAACATGGGGGGACAACCTTCTCTGCAGAGGTGACAGGAACCTTTAGAGGATCCACAGCGTGTGCCATCTTGGACCACTTCCCAGATGGGGAAACTGAGTCAAGAGTAGTCGTGGTACCCTGTTAGAAAGCCTTCCCACACTACCACAGTCATGGGGGGGCAAGAGGTCTGCTTTCCCCCACCCCCATTCTCCACGCTCAGTGACCTCTGCGTTGGGGCACATGGCACTGTGATTTATGAGCAACTGAATGGTGTTTGTGTCTCCTTGGAAAGCAATCTGGGCTGGGCTCTTTGATGATGGAATCCAGGTCTGGGAACCTTCCTTGGAGGATGATTCGAAAACCACGCCTTGCCTCCTGCACAAAGATGTTCAGCACAGTTTTTATAACCATGGAAAATTGCAGCTACCAGTGGTGTGTCCCCAGAGCCCTTGGGGACCCATACGTCTTGAGCTGGTGTCAGCACTGAGACTTTTTTTTTTAAATACTGGGGTGTATAGAGAGGAGAAGGTGCTGGGTTGAATTGGGGTGCTGTGGAGAACCCACTCAGGGATCCTCGATCAGCCTCCCCTCACCAGTCTTTACCTCGTGAGCGGGTGCTCTGCTGATCGTAGGAGAAAGCCAACATCATTTAAATGGAAAATTATTGAAAGCCCCTCTTGTATACTGCAGTATTTATGAGCGGGATGATACGGAGGCTGGGATTTGTTTTAAAACTAACTCCAGATGTGTTACTGCATTACTAGGGCAATTAACAAGGAAGTTTGTGCGCGTGTGCACGCACACACACACACACACACACACACCACTGTATGGTGGTGGGTCTGGGTGGGGGAGGGGAGGAGAAGAGCTACCAGTGTCCTCTCCATGGCTCCGCCTTGAGATAGGCGTCCTGGGTTTTACTCCTGTTCATCACGGTGATCAATTAGCTCCATTATCTGGGATGAAATGGGGGAAAAGAGCTCATGGCAAAACCTTCCTTAAGGTTGGAAGGGCAGGCCCACAAGGCAGGTCCAGGCCTATTAGATGTACCAGGCTTCCCGGTCAAGTGTCAGGGCCAAGCTACGGTCCCAGGCTTTGTGAGCCCCAGAACCTGGGACAGAAGGGGGAACAGCCGGAAAGGAAATGAGAAATTTTATCTGCACTCCAGCCCAGCACCTGTGGGTATCCCCGGTGGACAGGTGAGAGGCAGGGCCAGGATACTCCGCTAAGGCTCAGCTAGCTCCCCAGGGGCCATCTCGGCTTGTTTATCCTTCTCCAGTCCCCAGGGAGGCTCACTTCGATGAGTGCATGGTGACTGAGGGTGAGTTTGTGCTTAG
This sequence comes from Tokudaia tokunoshimensis, assembly GCA_036184795.1. Classification (NCBI taxonomy): domain Eukaryota; kingdom Metazoa; phylum Chordata; class Mammalia; order Rodentia; family Muridae; genus Tokudaia; species Tokudaia tokunoshimensis. The sequence continues at coordinate 29,613,232 of BTHU01000006.1, read as the reverse complement.
GGGACAATGAGGAACTTCCTGGTTAAGTAGAATGACACCCATGGAGGCTACATGCAAAGATAGGGAAGTCTGGCTTCCTTCCTCCAGGGCTGATTAGGGCCCAAGCCTGGAGCCAGGCTTCCAGACACACATTGCAAGCCTGTCTTCATCTCTTCATTGGTGAGGCGGGGGCAGGTGGAAACTGTGCCTGGGTGGTGTGACTGCTCGGGGCTGTCTGATGGCTCACCCGGACACTGGCCCATCTCACTACTGCCTCTCTGGGGCTCCAATTACAGTGAACTCAGCTGGGGGTGTCTTACTCCGCGTAGCCCGTAGCATCTGACATGAAGCCATGGACTAGTCTTTGTGCCTTTCTGCTGAAGTCGAGAACACATCTTGCCTGGATGTGGTGGACACCCGGGGAACCTCCATTCAGCTAACATAAAAGCTGCGACCCCCCCATCCCCTGTCGGATACTCCCGCCCTGGCACTCACTTCTCCAGCCATGCTGGCTGGTGGAATTCACCACCCCAGAACCGCTTCAGGCCTTTGCCATTGAGGACGCTTCCTTCCCTTGAACTCTGATCTCTTCCTCATCTGTTCCCTCTAGGGTGGGACTTTCAGCTGATCATAGCAGGCTCCCATCCTTCTGTCTCCTCACACACTTCTTGCTCTGAGACTTAGACCTGCTCCCTTGGATGAGGGGGACAAGCACACACACTCACACACTATCACACACTTACATATACACTTACACACTCACTTACACACTCATACACAAACTAACACACACACACTCACAAACTAACACACACTCACATACACACTCCCACACTAAGACATACTCACACTTACATACACACACTCACAAACTAACACACACTCACATACACACTCCCACACTAAGACATACTCACACACACTTACATACACACACTCACAAACTAACACACACTCACATACCCATTCACACACTCACATACCCATTCACACACTCACATACCCATTCACACACTCATATACACACACACACTATCACACACTCACACACACTTACCCACTCACAATACACTCACTGACATATATGTACATGCACACGTGCATACACACACACGCACACACATGCGCATGCACATACACACACGCACACACACACACATACTCGTGCACACTCACATACCCATTCACACGCTCACATACCCATTCACATACTCATATACACACTTACACACACTATCACACACTCACACACTTACACACTCACACATACTCACACATACTCACCCACTCACAATACACTCACTGACATACATACACACGCACACACACACACTCACACACACACTCATACACTTACATATACACTTACATACTCACTTACACACTCATACACAAACTAACACACACTCACAAACTAACACACACTCACATACACACTCCCACACTAAGACATACTCACACACACTTACATACACACACTCACAAACTAACACACACTCACATACACACTCCCACACTAAGACATACTCACACTTACATACACACACTCACAAACTAACACACACTCACATACACACTCCCACACTAAGACATACTCACACACACTTACATACACACACTCACAAACTAACACACACTCACATACCCATTCACACACTCACATACCCATTCACACACTCATATACACACTTACACACACTATCACACACTCACACACTTACACACTCACACATACTCACACATACTCACCCACTCACAATACACTCACTGACATACATACACACGCACACACACACACTCACACACACACTCATACACTTACATATACACTTACATACTCACTTACACACTCATACACAAACTAACACACACTCACAAACTAACACACACTCACATACACACTCCCACACTAAGACATACTCACACACACTTACATACACACACTCACAAACTAACACTCACATACCCATTCACACACTCACATACCCATTCACATACTCACATACCCATTCACACACTCATATACACACACACTATCACACACACACACACACTTACACACTCACACATACCCACTCACAATACACTCACTGACATACATGCACACGCACACACACATGCGCATGCACATACACACACACGCACACACACACACATACTCATGCACACTCACATACCCATTCACACACTCACATACCCATTCACACACTCATATACACACACACACTATCACACACTCACACACACTTACACACACATACTCACACATACTCACCCACTCACAATACACTCACTGACATACATGCACATGCACACACACATGCGCATGCACATACACACACACGCACACACATACTCATGCACACTCACATACCCATTCACACACTCATATACACACACACACTATCACACACTCACACACACTTACACACACATACTCACACATACTCACCCACTCACAATACACTCACTGACACACACACACACACGCACACGCACACGCGCACACGCGCACACACACACACACACACGAATGAGGCTGGGTCCTACAGAAAAAGCTTGCACTGGCTCTCCCCTGGATGCACAGAGCTCTGCCGCCTATCATGTGGTGAGGAAACCCCTGCAAGCCAAGAGCAGGTGCCATGGGCAGATGTCCAAGCTGACAGCCTTGTGAAGACCCAAGTCAATCCCCAGGATGGGGAAAACACCAGCAGGTGATCAGCCCCTGGCTGTTCAGGCTTGTGACTGAGTCTCCTGTAGTGTGGCACAGAGAGGACCCACCCACTCTGTGCTTGGTTGGAATCCACACACACTACGACGATGCTGTTTGTTGCATGACGGCCAACAGTATGTTACAGGAACACATTTCCCACTGGCCTTTCCCCCCAATATTTGTATTGCCTTATATGGCTGTGGTCTGCACATGTCCTTATGGGCTCCAGAAGACCCAGAAGATGCTGGAGACCCTGGTGCATGCTGGAGGGACAGGATGACCCTGAGTCCACGGAGACTTCCATAGGGACAAGCTGGGTAGGGTTAGCCACCACAGTGCTCAAACTGAGGTCCTTATCCTCTCCATCCCTCTGAGGATGGCTGGGGACGAAGGCTGGGAGCCGACTCGAGGCACGTACGGCCCATTAGCTGAGAGGGCTGAGGCCAGTTACCACACTAGGACCTGCTGGGGATTCCATCAGTCCTCGTAAAGAATTCTGGGAAATGTTGGAGCCTGTCTGGGCTGGTGGACGTTCTCTTGTCTCATCTGCTCTATAGCTGGACAGAGCTGAGGCACCGACCCACCCTGAGTGGGAGATGAAGCAGATGGCACGGACATCAGAAGTGGTCAGAGCTGGGGCTGACGGATATGTCTGCCATTTCAGCTCTGCTGAGGCTGAATGTTAGAAGTTCAAGGCCTACTTAGGTAACTTAGTAAGAACCTATGTCACAAATAAAAGCAGAAAGAGTGCTTGGGTTGAGGTCTACAGAGCCTAGAACACTCTGTAGATGCTGGAGGGGTTGGCACATACATACCAGGACAGTATCTGTCATTGTCCCCCCCCCCACCACCACCACCACTACCACCAGCACCATGAGAAGTGGAGGACGTGGCTCAGTGATAAAGTGCCTGCACAGCATGCATCAAGCCTTGGGTTCACTATCAGTACTTAAAACAGACAACAGTAGAGACCCCCATAGTGGTTATGTAGCTTGGGGGAAACACTGGAGAAGAGCACAAACTCCATAGGACACTGACTAGAGTGATGACATGACAGGAGGTCCTGCCCATCTTCTCCCGGGGCCTGGACACTCAATGCATGGTTTCGCCCAGCTCCTGTCCAGCCTTCCTGCCCACAGACTGGTCCTTCTACAGCCCAGCCTGGGAAGAGTTAAGTGCTGGCTGGCCCCAGCCACAGTCTGTCTGATCCCCGAATTGTCTTTTAATTATTTTGTTCTGCTGATGGCAACACCTCCTGCCCACCCACACCTGCTCTGCTTGGTCTTCACTGCTGGGACCCTGTGAATATCTCGCCCAGGAAAACAATAAATGTAGCCTAACTTCCCAACCAGAGGGGCCCTGGTGCATTGGCCTGGCCAGGACACTGTCGTATATACCAGTCCCTGGCAACTGGGCACAGTGATGGGGTCAGAGGTAGGTGTGTGAACAGGGATGGGGACCATGAGGCAGAAGGAGGGAGGAGGCCTGGAAGTCAAGCCCATCTGACAGATGCAAGAGCTGAGGCCAAGAGGGGAGCAAAATCAGTGTTTAACCACCCTCAGCACGAAGGAAGTCGCGTAACTATTTGGAGGTATCCTGCCCAGAAATGAGTATGGTATCATTTGCTCCCACAGAGCACATGTGTTTACAGTACCCATGGCAAGGGGCAGTGGGGTCAGCTGTATTTTGCAACCTTCCTACAGGCTCCCTTGATTGTGGGTGGGGCCCCCCCAGCTCTCCACCCAAGCCCACCTCCATCCTGTCCGGGTTCCAACTCTCACAGGCCAGCCTCACCCTCTGCCACCAGGACCATCCACAAAGAGATAGAGTTCTCCAGCTTGGCGATTGCAGGGTGATCTATTCGTCCTGCGTATATGAATGTTTTGCTTGCATGTGTGTGTCTCTTTACCATGTGCATGCCTGCTGCCTGGAGAGGTCAGAAGAGATAATCAGATCACTCTGGGACTGGAGTTTCAGGTGGATGTGAAGTGCCCTTGGTGGAGCTGGGAAGCAAACATGGGTCCTCCGCCACTACAACCCAGTGCTTTTCATTGCTCAGCTGTCTCTCCAGCTCCTGCCCCATTTTCTTTTTCTTCTTCTTCTTCTTTTTTTTTTTTTTTTTTTGGTTTTTTCGAGACAGGGTTTCTCTGTGTAGACCTGGCTGTCCTGGAACTCACTTTGTAGACCAGGCTGGCCTTGAACTCAGAAATCCTCCTGCCTCTGCCTCCCAAGTGCTGGGAATAAAGGCGTGTGTCACCACCGCCCGGCTTGCCCCCATTTTCTTTGTGATATCTTTGATTACTTTTTCCAGTGAACCAGTGCTAATCAGAGGGAGAGAAGAGAGAGAGAGAGAGAGAGAGAGAGAGAGAAGGAAAGAGAGAGGAGAGGAGAGAGAAAAGGAAAAAGAGAGGAGAGAGGAAGGAGGAGGGAGGAGGAGGAAGAAGAGAGAGAATGAGAGAGAAGAGAGTGTAGGCCAGAGGTGTTGTTCCTTAGGCACGAGCCAACATGTTTGTTTGTTGTTGTTTTAAGACAGAGGTATTTACTGGAATCTGGTCAGTGACCTCAGGAGTCCTCCTGTTTCTACCTCCCTAAAGGCTGGGCTAACACGCATGCACCACTGTGCCCATCTTCTCTATGTGGGTGCTGGTGATTAAAGTCAGGTCTTCATGCTTGTGTAGCAATTCCTTTCCCCACTGAGCCCTTTCTCCCGTGGCCTATGAGATTCCTCAGGAACTGGTGCTGGAGACTGGGGTTCTAAGCTGGGAACTCTGTCCAACAGCATCATGTGACACCCACCTCACAGGAAGACACAGCACAGGGGAGGATGTCCGATATGATAATCTACAAGGTAGATAAAGAGATAGTAGGGAGAGGCAGAGCCTGTGTTTAAAAATTACTTATTTTTAGTTGCATGTTGGTCTGTATGTGTGCATAAGTGCATTTCCCACAGAAACAGAAAGAGGGCATCGGAGTCCCTGTAACCACAGTTACAGGCAGTTGTGAATTGCCTGACATGGGTGCTGGGAATGAAACCCAGGTCTTCTACAAGAGTAGCAAAGTACTTTTAACTGCTAAGCCATCTCTTCGAGCTTGTGATCTATACTTTTATCAAACTATATACATACGTGCACACACACACACACACACACACACACACACACACACACACTACAAATGCAGCATACTTCCATGCACACATGCAAGCACAAACACATGCATTCTCACACACTCATGCACACCCCTATGCACACATACAAACACACACACATACAAGTACACATGCATGCATTCTCTCACACACACTCATGCATATACATACACACACATAAAAACACTCACACATGCACTCTCTCACATACAGTCATGCACACACACACATGCACTCATGCACACATATACATACATCAGCTCTTGGTGTCATTATGGGTTATTCTAGAATCCCCATACTTCAGGCCCTCATTCATGATGGTAGTATATCTGAATATAACTCCTGCCTGTCCTGCCTCAGATTTTGAATAATCTCTGATGATTTATAATCCCCCAGATAGTAAGCTTGCCATATAAGTAGCTGTCATTCTGTATCATTTAGGAATATAACAAGAAAAAAATAGTCTGGGGCTAGGAATGAGGCTCAGCGGTTAGAGTGCTCACCAAGCATGCGCAAGGCCCTGGGCTCCATCTCCAGCAGCACAAGACCCAGGAGTGGCAGTGCATGCTTGTAATCCCAGTGCTGAGGGAAGCAGAAGCTGGAGGATTGGGGAATTCAGGGTCATCCTTGGCTACTTAGTGAATTTATGGATAGCCTGGGCTACATGAGATCCTGTCTTAGGAAAGAAGGAAGGAAGGAAGGAAGGAAGGAAGGAAGGGAAAGCTCGCATATATATAGTACATCTGTTGTTTTTCAAATTTTCCCTTCTCCCTCTCCTCTTCTTTCTTCCTTCTTGTGAAACCTGATCTGTAGCCCAGGCTAGCTTTGAACTACTGACCTTCCTGTCTTCATTTCCTGAGTTCTGGGTTGACGAGCCTACCCATCATGCCCCATCTAAGCCTTGTTACTGGGCAGTTGATTGGCCCATGGAACTGGGGCCCTCAACTACAGACAGCAAGGACTGACTGCAGACACATCACTGAGGACATGAGGACCAGCTTGTGGCTCTGTCTTCCTCCTCGTGCCCAGCTCCACAGTGTGATGATGGGTGGTGTCTTAGTCAGGGTTTCTATTCCTGCACAAACATCATGACCAAGAAGCAAGTTGGGGAGGAAAGGGTTTATTCAGCTTACACTTCCACATTGCTATTCATCACCAACGGAAGTCAAGACTGGAACTCAAGCAGGTCAGGAAGCAGGAGCTGATGCAGAGGCCATGGAGGGATGTTACTTACTGGCTTGCTTCCCCTGACTTGCTCAGTTTGCTTTCTTATAGAACCCAGGACTACCAGCCCAGGGATGGCACCACCCACAAGGGGCCCTTCCACCTTGATCACCAACCGAGAAAATGTCCCACAGCTGGTTCTCATGGAGGCACTTCCTCTCCTGAAGCTCCTTTCTCTATGATAACTCCAGCTTGTGTCAAGTTGACACAAAACCAGCCAGTACAGTGATGGTTCTCACTCTCTGAGCATCAAATCTAGTCTCACCCAGTACAGGGCTGCACACTAAGTCCCATGGGCTGGGCTCCACCCATAACATTGCTTCAGGAAAAGATGCTAGTGGTTTCCATGGGGTTCACCTTTCTGACAAGACAGCCTGGGCAAAGGCACAGTGATGAGGTCTGAGATGCTCCCTGGAGGGTAAGGAAAGGTGGGAAGGCTGAGATGCCCCTCTACTGGAGACCACCTTGGCTGGAGCAGGAAATTGAATACTGTTTAGCAATCCTACTACCTCTAATGGATCCTAATTCATTAATAAGAGGGAGAAGGAAGGACACAGGCTGGTCTCCCTCACATCATTATTCAATTGGGATTGAATTTTTAAATCCCATAATAAAGTGACAATTTCCATTTCCCAGGCAATTCATTTTCACAGAATGACCAGGGTCATGCCCCACTTTGCAAAAATCATTGGTTCACGATTAAATCAAACACGTAAGCTGACTTTTCACAGCAACACTTCTTAAAGGAGAGGCCAGTCAAGGCTTTTCTACCCCCAAAAGATCTATCAGGAGGCAGCAGATGGGTGTCTGGGACGGGTAGGTTAGTGGTATCTCTGACAATCCAGACTTCCTCTCCAGGGGCAGGATGTGTTTTGCTGGTGACAGGGCCATGTTGGTTACCCTCCAGGCTCTTCCCTCAGCTGCAGGGTGGGAGGACTCTGCCCCCCCCCCTTGTGACTTCATGGAGCAGAGCCGGATTGCCTGAGCTTGGTTGTGAGCACCCACTCAAACGCCACACCACGTGGACCTCATGGATGGCCAGGGATCTGTGCAACCTACTGAGGCACCCTAGCTTAAGTCCCAAGTTATAGGTGTTCAGAGAGTGGCCTCAGGGCTCAGCAGGTGCAGGAAATCCTGGATCAAGCTGATGGACTAGTCACTTGCTGTCCCAAAGACCAGGCATGGAGGCAGGAGTCCCAGGTAAAGGTCCCCATGAGGTGGTCTTAACTCCCAGGAGAGCCAGTCCCCCATTCATCTAGGCTGCACAGATGGCTTCCACACCCTTCCTCAGCTGGTTACCTCAGCAGCTCTTCTGGGGGTGTGACAGTGGGAGCCTCTCCAGTCCTGTCTAGCATTATAGATGATAGCTCAGCTGCCCAGTATCTTCCTGGCCATATGATGGAAATAGAAATGTCCCCTTGATGATGTTTCAAGCTTTGGGGAGGTCAGTGAGATACTCCTAGGCTCCAACCAGGTCTGGGGTCCGGGGTTGTTCATGTTGTGGGTTTCTATTCTGGATCTAATTAAAGGGCCAGACTCATATAGAAGAAACCCAAACTGGGGTCTTCAGGGACCCTCGTGCCTCAGTTTTCTTGCATCTCACAATCTCTGCCAGATGTTGGGAGCCAGGAGGGCCAAAGCTGCCCTGCTCCGCTATTGGTTATTATTTTGTTTGCTTAAGCTTTGAATAGTCCTTCACAGGGCTCACATTTTCTTCTTAGAGGTGTTGAGTCTCTTCCTCTGGGTGACACAAACCACCTTTCTGGCTGTGGAGCCCCCTCCTAGTCTCAGCCTTTCACCGACCAGGTCTCTTCTGTAGTTCAGGAATGACCCGGAACTGCCTAGGCTGATAGTTTCAGGCTCACCTGCCGGGCCTGTGCCTGCGCAGGGGCTGGTGACGCCCCCTCTGCTTTAATTAGTGTAAAGCCACCTGGTGCGCCCAGCTGCCTGGATGCTGGTGATTAAGGGCATCAAGCCACTAGCTGGGTGGGGTGCCGATGTGGTGATCGCAGGCACAGCCTGGCGCAGGCGAGCCGCAGTCCCCAGTTAGCAGGAGGAGCAGGTGGGGTGCGCGGGTTGGAATTGAGTAAATGAGGGCGACCTCTCCCTAGAGGGCCAGAACTTAAGCAGCATTTGGGGATGGTTTCTTGGATCCGCGGTCCTCAGAAATGTATGATGGTGAGAACGGTGGAGGGGCTGGAGGGGCCTGTGGCAGCCAAGCACCAAGGGTCTACAAAGGAGACCGGGCAGCCCCATCCACACCTACATAGCCTTGCATCTCCGCTAAACCCTCCACTCAGCCAAGGCTACTCTACTTAAAGCCTCCCCTGAGTCTTGGTTCTTTAAGTTCATTCCCCACCCTACATGTACTGTGGCATCAGCCTGCCCCTCTGGGTGCCTTACTCAATACTCAGGCTCCACTACCTGAGCCTTAGCCAGGATACAGGCTCGCCTATCCTGGGACGCACCCACTGAGTGCTGGTACCCCACCGACAGTGTGATGGGGCTTTGCCCACTGATGCTGGAACACTCCCATGGATTCTGGGAAACTCCCAGAGTCCTGTGGACATGTCCTCTGAATGCCGGGGAAATTTCCTTGAGTGTTGTACCGGACAGGAATGCAATAGTTAACCCTGAGAGCTACACCCAGAGGGTGTTCTCAAGGGTCTCTTGGGAACAACAGGAGGCTGGGGCAGACCCAGGTAGCTGGAGACAGGAGTGTTTGGAACTGGACATGTGAAACGTTAGGCAGTTGTGAAGGGGAGAGGGGTCCCAGAGGCTTCTAGGTGCTGCATTGAGGCTGTGGAAGTCATTGCTGTGGGGCTTAGCTTGGGAGACATGGGGATGGATTGGAGGAGCCAGGCTTACATGAGGCCACAAACATCACTGAGGGCTGACACACAGGACTTAGAAGGGCCACCCGGAGGGAGGTTAGGGTGGCCAGGGTGTGGGGGAATGGTTGTAGGCTGTGGGTGTCAGCACTGCCCTGAGGTGTGTGGACACGGGTTGTCAATCCACACTCCTGGGCCACGTCTGCCCACACTATAGGTAACACTGGCAACTGATAATTGTCTTGGTCCCTCTCTCTTGCACTTTAATAAATAATTTACCTGAATTACTCACACAGAAACTTCAATATTATTAAAAATTAACCAACGTAAATGAGTCCGTGGTAAATAGCTGGTGTCTCTTCCTAGGGCAGGGATACTGCAGATGGCAGGAAGCAGCTACCCAGGGTGCTGGTGCAGATCAGTGAGCAGAGGGTGGGAACAGGAGGTCCTGGGGACCGGCAGGAGCCCAGACTCACACCCCTGAGGTACCCACGTCAGGAGCAGAGCCCGGAGGCCTTCCTCAACTGTCCTAACATGCTGAGCGGCCTTGAGCAAGCGCTGGCATCTCTCAGGGCCTTTGGCACATTGGCATAACTCCGCCTTGCTCAGATGGCTGTGGGCAAGACTGAGCAAGGAGGGGAGGTAGAGGCAACGGCAGATGATAGCTTTGGTCCCAGGAGCCTGAAGGGTGTGGGTATAGAATGTGGGTAAGGGATTGGTGGGCCAACCATAGTGGATGCTTGGAGCACTGTACCCTGGGGTTTTCCTCAGTGTTCTGTGTGTGAGGTGCTGGTGGGGGCTGGGAGTGGTGGTGGTGGTGGTGTGTGTGTGTATAAGTGTGTGTGTGTGTGTGTGTGTGTGTGTGTGTTTGTGGGGGTGTGTGTGTGTATGTGTGTGTGTGTGTTTGTGGGTATGTGGGTGTGTATGTGTGTTTGTGGGTGGTGGTGGTGGTGTGTGTGTGTTTGTGGGTATGTGGGTATGTATGTGTGTTTGTGGGTAGTGGTGGTGGTGGTGTGTGTGTGTTTGTGGGTATATGTGTGTGTGTATGTGTGTCTATGGGTGGTGGTGGTGGTGTGTGTGTGTATGTGTGTGTTTGTGGGTGGTGGTGGTGGTTATGGTTGTGTGTGTGTGTGCGCGCATGTGTGAGTTTGTGCGTGTAATCTAGAGGCTAACCTTGGGTGTTGTTCTTCAGGGTCATCCACATTTTTCCATTTTTGAGCGGGGGTTCCCTTGGCCTGGAGCTCACCACTCGGGCTTGCCCGGCTGGCCAGTGAGACCCTGGGATCCACCTATATTGACCTCTTTGTTCTGGGACTTCTGGTGTGCCCCACTGCCTGGCATGTTTTGGGTGGATTCTGAGGAATCGTTCACTACCTCATGCTTGCAAGACAAGTGGTTTTCTGACTGTGTTCTCTCTCCAGCCCTACTCTGAAATTCTTTTTCAACACTCTGAAAAAAATTAAAAGCCAACAAAAAAATACAAGACCGCTATAATTGCTGATAGTTGTCTGGATTTGTGGGGTCTCTGCTTTGCCTGTTTTAATTCTTTCTGGATTACTTCATCTCCATCCTCCTCCTCCTCCTTGTCATCTTCATCATCATCGCCATCACCACCATCACCATCATCACCATCACCTCCTTTAAGAATAAGCTTCAGACAGAACGACCGCCACCAGCAGCTCAACAAATATTCTCCAAAAGCAAAGACAATCTTCTTTTCCTTTCTTTTCTTTTTTTAAAGACAGGGTCTCATTATGTGGTCCTGGCTAGCCTGCAACTCCACATGGAGACCAGGCTGGCCTCAAACTCATGGAGATCCATTTGCCTCAGCCTCTCTGGTGCTAGGATTAAAGATGTGCACCACCATGCCTGGCCAGAACATTCTTTTATCAAGTCACAATATACTGACCTCATTCAGGAACCAAGGTCTGTCCTCAGAATCCACACAAAGGTGAAAAGAGAGAACTAACTTCATAAGTTGACCTCCACATCTGCGCTGTAGCATGTGTGTGCCCATATACACCACATGACACATGTGGGCGCACACACACAATAATAATAATAATAATACAATAATAAAAATACAAAACGAGCTAAGTGTAGTGGCACATTCAGGAGACAGAGGCAGAGGCAGAGGCAGAGGCAGAGGCAGGTCGGTCTCTGTGGGTTTGAGTCAGCCTGGTTTACATAATGAGTTCCAGGCCAGCCAAGGCTACATAGTGAGACCCTGTCTCTAAATACCAAAACAACAACAACAACAACAACAATAACAGTCAAAACAAAAACCCAAGTAAACAAAATAAAACGCCCAAACCAAAAAGTAGAACCAAAATAATAACAAAGGAAATGTATTTTTAAAAGATATATATTATAATATTATATGTGGTAAATATATCATAATATTGTCATAAGTAACAAAACTTTCCACATCTTCAAACCCTGGTGAGAATTTCTGAGGGAATACTGCAAGACCTGTCTGCTGAAATGTTAAGAAAGGATGGGCAAGTCAAAAATGATCCAAGTAGCCAGCAGTGGTGCTGCACGCCTTTAATCCCAGCACTTGGGAGTCACAGGCAGGCGACTCTCTGAGGCCAGCCTGGGCTACAAAGTGAGTTCTGCCAGGGCCTGGAAAACCAAATGAAAACAAACAAACAAATAAACAAAACCCAACCAAACAAAAGATCTAAATAGATGAAGGGACCCTGGGTTTGTGGTTTGGACAACGTAAAGTTTGTAGGACTGAAATGCTGTCTTTTCATGAAATTCATGAAACGTGATCTACAGATTCAAGGAATGATTTTGTTATTTTAAATAGTGAATTCTACAGCCATGCTTGCTGTAGAATAACGTACCAATTCCAAAGTGCAGATGGTTGTACAAAGGCTCTAGAACATTCTAGAGAGAGTAGGCATAATTTTTTCCAACCTACTTTAATAAGTGTTCAACCTCCCTCCTAGCTCACCACTCATCCAAGGTAGTGGAAAAGAAAAGTTATTAGGTCTTGGGGGAAGTGGACCTGGTCCAGTCCAGTAGCAAACACCAAATATAGATCAGCAGCTGCAGTTCAGTCTTCTTAGCAGACACCACATACGAACCAGCGAGGGCAGTTCTGAAGTGTGTGTGTGTGTGTGTGTGTGTGTGAGAATTCAAGTTCATGTCTATAGGCTCACATTCGGGGGTCTTCCTTGTTCATTTTCCATCTTACTCGCTGAGGCAGGGGAATTGAATGGAGCCTATTCATTTTGCTAGTCTAGAAGCTCTCGCTGCTTCTGGAGATTTTTCTGTCCTGGCCCTGGGCTCTCAGCTTGCCAGGTGAGCTGCCATCTCTGAGCGTTTACCCAGGTTCTGGGCATCTGGATTCTGCTCCTCACACGTGCACAGCAAAGGCTTTATCCACTGAGCCATCTCCCCTGTCCTGGAAGATTGATTTAAAAATAAAATCCAAAGAAAGGTTTGGTGGCACACACCTGTAACCACAGCAAGAGGGCCAGAGCTCAAGGCTAGCCTGGGCTATATCACAACATGCCCCATAAAAAAATAAATAAATAAAAGAATGTGGAGATGGCTCAGTCAGTAAAGTACTTATTGTTCAAGTATGAGGACCTGAGTTCAATTCACAGAATACATGTGTGCACACAGACACATAGACACACAGACACACACATACAGAGAAACAGACATACAAACACATACACAGACACACACACAAAGAAACAGACACACATGAGGATACACACACACTGACACACACACACAGAAACAGACACACAGAGACACACACATATTACATGTGGAAGTACCTGCTTGTAATCCAGCACCGGGGGTTAGAGAGGATGGAGATGAGAATCCCTGGGTCTGGGGTTATTGGCCAGTCATTTTAGTCAAGTCAGTGAACGCCACGCCAATGAGTGACCCAGCCTCAGAACTAACAGGAAAAACTTCTAAAAAGAGGAGGAGTAGGAAGAGGAAGAGGAGGAGGAGGAGGAAAAGGAGGAGGAGAAGGAAGGAAATAAAAACAAATTAAAACAAGAAAATCCAGGCTTCTGTTTAGAGTGGGGCAGGCAGGGAGTGAGACAGGGCAGAGGCTGGGAATGCCCCTGTGTGGAGGTGCTGAGAGCTTTCCTGCCTGAGGCTGCCACCCGTCCTCCAAGGTATGGTGGAGGATTAATTAAACCAGGCTGGCCACCTCTACCTGAGCAGGAGGGAGAGGTGAGGGGTTGGTGCAGCCCGAGGGGGGTGGGGTAACTTCTTAACATGCCTTAGGCCTGATTTTAAATTAATAAAATCACATTCAGTGGGTGCCTTCCCAGCTCACCTTCCGTCTCCTCCAAGCCACTCAAGGACACTCATAACTGGCTATTAAGGAAAGTAAAGAACTTGGCAGGACTGGGGCCGGGGGATAATATCTTGGCCCCTGAGTGACACCGAGGGCCCAGAATAGAGATGGGGTGAAGAACCCAGGGGTTTCCATTTAGTTAACCATTGGGGGAAGGGATGGATCTAGGGGTATAGGTAAGTCATCTGAACTAATCTAGATGCTGAGGCAGGAGGAGGATCACTAGTTCAATGCTTGTGTGGGCTACTGAGTGAATTCAAGACCAGTCTGGGCAATTTATTGAAGCCTTGTGTCAAGGAAGTAAAGAGAGACCTGATGTTGTAGCTTAGTGGTAGCGTACCTGCCTAGACTCCCCCAGTATGGGACTGGGGTGAGGTTAAGCAGCCCTACAGATGATGATGACGACGACGACGACGACGACGACGACGACGACGATGATGGAGGACAAAGATGAGGAGAATTAATGTGAGAGGAGCATTAAGGGTCAAGGGCAAACTTGAGGATCCCCTAGAAACTCTCCATCACTCTGGGATGTACAGAGGGAGTTTATTCTAGGTAAGGCTTATTCTAAATCGGGTGCATTGCAGAGCTGAGAGTGGCCAGCTTCTATGGGGCCCCAGCCCACTGGTTCAGTAGGTCCCATGTGTACCTGGGAAGAAATAGGCCTACAGAGCACTGAGACCATAATACTAGAGCTGGGGGGTGTGGCTGAGCTTGTAGAGTCCTTATCTGGCATGCACGAGACCCTGGGTTTGATCACCAGCATCTCCTAAACTCGGCATGGCGATGTGCACCATGATGCCAGTACTCAGGATGTGGAGGAAGGAAGATCAGAGATTCGAGGTCATGTCCGGCTACACAGGGAAGTTGAGGCCACCCTCAACCCTGTCTCAAATCCAACCAAGCAAGGAAAACACTTGACCCAATGTTTTAAATGAGCCAAAGGTCTGAAGGGACAGTTCTTCAGGAATGATAAAGAAATGGACTGGAAGCTTTGGGGGCTCAGAGACCAGCGCCCCAATTCTAACACACCAAGATCATCTTGTGTAGATGGTTGGATACCTCATTGTGGGTACTTCACTGCCCCCCAATATGCAGAGCAGGGGGGATCGTATTCACTGCCCCCCCATGCAGAGCAGGGGGGATCATAGTAGCAGGAACAGCCACCATGAGTCCCCAGTGCTGAGCACAGACAGCAGCAATGCCCCTGCAGGCCTTCTTTGCTTGCAGGCCTTCTAACTCAGCGTCAGGAACGCACCAGTGAGGTGGAGAAACTGAGGCCCAGAGAGGAGAGAGAACTCCCAGGCAAGACCCACCTTGATCAGTGCCAGGGGTCCCAGGTCCAGGCACGTGTCGGACTGATTTTCCCCCATAATAACTGTCCCCAACTAGGATGGATAACCCCAGAGCCTGCAGGATGTCAGAACCAGGAGTATATGGAGAAGGTCGGGCTCCCTGCGGGCCTCGGGTTGGGGTATTCCCTTGCCACACGGCCTAGAAACTGTGTTCAGCCATGAGTCCTCAGCCTCTGTCACCTGTACATAGAGTGGAAGAGAGCACCGCCCCACCCATTTCATCTTTAGGGGAGATTAGAGGAGCTGTAGACCAGACCATGCAAAGCTCTGCCCTGCTGCTTATGGGGGCTTCTGTGGGTGGTGCGATGCTCCCCCCTCCCCTATTTTGTGAGACTCTGGGCCTCAACCTTCTCTCCTTACGTGTGTGTGTGTGTACATATATGTGTTCCGTGTGTGTGTGTGTGTGTATGTCATTGTATATGTGTGTGTAAGGTGGAGGTGTGTTCGCATGACCTAGGTGTGGTGCATATGTGTGGTGTGTAAGTGGTACCTGTGTGCAGGTGCATACGTAAAGAGGACAGAGTAGGCCACCAAGTGTCTCTCTCTGTCACTTACCTTATTTCCTTGAGACAAAGTTTCTCACTGAAGCAAGCTGAGCTGTTGACACTGTTGACACACGGATACCCTGCTTTGTCCCCCAACCACCACCAGATCCAGTGGGTCCCAGCAGCTCCAAAGGAATCATCTTGAGGCTCAGAGTGTGGGGCAGTGCGACTACCCTGTGGACCCAGGCCATCTCCAGAGATCCAGGAGCCATCAATGATCTGTAATATCCTTCCCCAGGGTGCTGAATTCGCTTCTGAAATAATCTGGATTCTTAAGCAAAATTAGAGCGGTAACGAGGGTCAGGAACGCCTTTCAAACCCAGTTTAGCACGAAATCCTGACGCAGGCATCGCCCAGGTGGATACTGTCAATAAAATGGATCCGTGGCCATCACGCTTGCGTGGTGGCGGCGGCGGTGGCGGGCTCGACGCTAATGCAGCCTGGCAGGGCTGCGGCCCAGCTTCCGCCCGCCTTCATTACTACAGAGCCTGTAACAGCTCTCGCAGAATTCATTAGGGAAAGAAAACAGGAAGATTTGAAGTTATTTGTAAACCCCACGGGGAAAACACGCATCGTGTCTCGGAAGGAAGTGTGTCGATTTTAGACGGAGCCATGGGGGGCCGCGAGGAGGGCAGCAAGGGAACCTGGGGGCCGAAGTCTGTAGGGATGGGGGGTCCTCCAGTGCACCCCAGTGAATGTGGGTCAAGGCTCTGCTTTCACAGAGCTCACAGCCCCAGGTGCTGCAGGAGCCTAAAGAGGACAGGATTTTTCTTCCAACCCCACAGCAGGTAGGTGGGAGATTCAAAGCAGCTTCTCAAGTTCACTTGGAGGTTGGTCTGGGAGCCGAAGTATGTTGTTTGTTTGTTTGTTTTGCCTTTTGAGACAGGGTTTCTCTGTGTAGCCAAACTCTTCTCGATCTTAGTTCTCTAAGTCTTTGCTTGCTTGGATCTCTGGCAGCCTAAGTCACCGCTGGGAGTGACTCAGAATGCCCGCTGAACCAGGTATGCTGGTGCAGGTTTTCATCCTTGCCCTGGGAAGGCTGAGGCAGGAGGATCCTGAGTGCAAGGCTAACTTGGGCCCTCCCTTATCAAAAGCAAAAAGCATCCTCTCCAGAAGTCAGTGCCTCCTAACCTGTGCCCACCCCAGCTTCTGCTATAACGAACGGACCCCCAAACCTCCCAGGCCCTTGTTGCTTTAGAGGTCCATCACTCTGCTTAGTGCCTATGAAGTGTGAGCCTCGTGACTGAGCGTGAATGTGTGGGAAAAGACTCCAGGCTAGGCTGGTGCCTCCTGCTGGGGACTCTGTACCCCTCCTCTGAGAGAAGTGCCATGCCCCCAGTTTTGTGGTGTGGAGTCTGGATATCAGAGTGGTAACAGGCTGCCCAGGGTCACATGGGGGAGGGGCGGCGGGGAGGTGCAGGAATGAAGTTGGCAGGAAGGAAAGATGTGTTTGGCTCAGGGTTTCAGACGGTTTCATCCCACCGAGGAAAGCCTGTGAGACTTTTAGACAGCTGTTCCCAGGATTCTCATTACGGTAGGTAGGGAAGAAGTGAGAGGCAGGAGAGTGGGTCTGAGGTCTCTGGCAGGAAGTAGCAGCCTCCCTCCTTTCCTGTGTAGCCGTGTACTTCAGGAGGTAGTCACATGCCCCTGTGATACAGGAAGAAAGGCCGGGAAGATGCAGGGGCATTACTGTGGCGGCCTGAGACCCCCCCTTAGCAGGAGCCTGCTCGAAACTCCGTAGCCTAGAGTGCAGGTGTTGCGGGGTAGATGGAGCTGACAGAGCGAGGAAAGAAGGACAATTAAAGTAGGCATTGGAGGCTACAGTGGGAGCCTGGCAAGGTGGTGCACACCTTTAATCCCAGCACCAGAGGCAGAGGGCAGAGGGCAGAGGGCAGAGGCAGACCTAGAAGCTAGCCTGGTCTACCTAGGGAGTTCCAGGCTAGTTGCAGCTACATAGAGACCCTGTCTCAAAAAAAATGAAGGAAGGAGGGAGGAAGGGAGAGAGGGAAGGAGGGAGGGAGGGAGGAAGGGAAAGATTGCACAGCTTGATAGAGCAACATGAAGTAAGGAAGATTGATTGGAGGGCAAGGCTGGGGAGATGGCTCAGAAGCATGAGGACCCATGAGAACCCCAGACACTTGTAAAAAGCCAAGGGTATCAGCGTGCGCACATCATCCCAGCACAGGGGAGGTAGGATCCCTGGAATTTGCTGGCCAGCTAATCTGGATACAAATCGAGTTCCAGATTCAGTGAGAAATCCTGCATCAATCAAAAAGGTGATGAGGAAGATGGCTTGCTGGTAAAGGCACTTGTCACACAAGCCTGAAGACCTGAGTTTGCCCCTCAGAGCCCGTGGCAGAAGGAGAGAACCTGCTCCTAAAAGTTGTTCTCTGATCTCCACATGCGTGTTCCAGCATGTGCACACACATGTGCAAGTGCACGATTGCACACATACAAAAACCTGGTCCTACAAATGCATTTTGGCTCACGGTTTCTGGGGTTTTCAGACCCCCCCCCCATGGCAGGGGAGGCATGGCAGAGGGGCCCAGCTCATGGCCAAGAGAGTCAGGATGTGAAGTCTAGTCACACCATGGTGGATCAGCAAGCAGAGGACAGCAGGAACCAGGGGTGGGGTCATAACTCTCAAAGGCCTGCCTCTCTAGTCACCCATTACCTCCAACCAGGCCCTACCTCCTAAAGACTCTGCAACCTCCTGAAACAGCACTACCAGTTGGGTACCCAGAGTTCAATGGGAGCCTGTGAGGGACAGTTTACATCCAAACCATAACAAAGACTGAGGGGGTCCCCATTCTTAGTCAGAGATGGGGACAGAGCTCACTGGGGCAGTAGAGATTCTGAGGCGACTGGCAGGCGATAAACTGCCTGCTAGGAGTCCGTCTCATGGGATCCTCAGGTGGAGCCTTAGTTGGTGGAGATTCTGGCCATGCCGGGGTGACAAATCCCGGCCATTACCTGTCTACCTTTCAGGATCTTCCTGCATCTGAGCTCAGCCCAGGCCTTGGACTCTAGGGTGTGGAGTGTCTGGCATGTCTCTCAGGCCCTCTTTCCAGGAGGGTCTTTCTCCTAGGCTGGCCCCAACCTCCCTCAGAGCTCTGCCCTCGGGCCAAGGGTTAGGTCCTAACTTGGGATTCTGGTTCTTTTGGTCTCAGAATCTACATGTCAGGAGGCTGCAGTGTGATGGAGCCATCTGTCCTGTGCTGAATCTACATCCAGGCCTGGGAGGAGTCCTTGTCTCTTCCGGTCAGAGGAATAAAGCCAGATCAAAGTTGGGGTTTATGATCCGAGCTGAGCAGCAGCCAGAACAGGCTGGAGTGGGCTGGGATGGTTCTGGGGACCAATGACCCCATCCATCACTGCCTGAGAGGGGGGAGGGGCACCGGAGAGGAAGCTGGGAAGAGAAGCTGTACCAGGCTTGGGGTATCCCTGAGTTGCCAGATATGGGTGGGAATTCTAAGTTCCCAGAGTCACTTTGACAGATGAATAAGGCTAGCCCAGACAACTCATTTAAGGCCAGGCCAGGAATATCCCATAGCCTGATCTAGCTAGGGTTGCCACGTTGCAAGTGGCCTGCAGCCGGCAGGATTATTTGCAAGGGCGGGGATAATTGGGGTCCCTGGCTGGGGTCATGGGTACATGCAGACAGGATTAGGATGTAAGCAGTCTAACCTTGTCCTGCAGGAGTCCCAGGGGAGCCCAGGGCCTGGGCCCCCAGCAGGTTCTCTCTCCCCCTTAATGTGGTCTGAGAGATGCAGTCACAGGTGATCTCGCAATCCTCCTCCCCCCTCCTCCCCCCTACCTCCCATCTTTCTTCCTCCTTTCTCTCCTTCTGTCTTCCTCATACCCTCCCCGCTCCATTCCTTTTCCCTTTCTCTTCTTTCCAGCTTTCTTCTGTCTCAGTCTCCTTTCTCCTCTTTCTTTGTCTCTACTCTTTCTTCCCTTCTCCTGTCCCCTTTCTCCTTTCTCTTTATCTCCCCCTCTTCTCTCTCTCTCCTCTCATTCACTCCAGCCAAACTCTCTCCCCACCAAGTCTTCCCTCAACCCCTGCGTCTCCACAATAAGCCCTTCTTGATCCCCGCCTGAGTGTCCCCACCCTGAGCTCAGGCCTCTCTGCTGTCTTGCATACACCCAGGGCCTCAGCTATGCAGGTAGGGGTGACAGGCCCCTGGGACCTTTATCCTAGGGGTTCCTTAACCATGAGCTCCTATGCAGTCCCTTCCAACACTGCAGCCCACATACTCTGGACCCTCCAGCCACTCCCTGGGGGATGCTTGGGGCTGTCCTGTTAGGTAGAGAGGTGAGGACAGACCCAAAGCTCTGCATGCAGCACCCACAAGAAAGCCTTGGAGTCCTCACCCACCATCATTCCCTAAGGTTGACCCCAAACCTAGCACCTAGAGCAGCACCCTCCTCCCTCCTCCCTTCTCCCTCCTCCCTCTTTCTTCCTCCCTCCTCCCTCCCCATATCTGGTCCTCCCTGGACCACTGACTTTTCTCACTGCCAGGACCTTGTCCCTATGCTGCCTTCACCAGGTCTCCATGCTTCCTTCTTTAGCGAAGGAACCCACAAGGTCCTTCCTGCTACTTCTTTCTCCAGAAGCAAGAGCCAAGACGTTGGAGTGTTCTACAGGCCCCAGCTCCTGGCCTGACTGCAGGGTGTGGACTTGGCCACCTTATTGGGACAAGTCACTCTCCCACAGATGACATGTGCATGGTCCAGGACTCCCCACCCCCACCAGTGCTGGACCAGCACCAAGGGTTCTAGGACCTCTTCGGTTTCCCTTTGCAGGTGAGACCACCTGCCTGGCAGCTTCTAAAGATGGAGCATCTGGGCTGGGGTGGGGAGCTGGGGGACAGCTCACTCAGTAAAGTGCTTGCCATACAGTCATAAGGACCTGAATTCCATTGCAAAATTATGCTTTAAAAAATCCAGCCTAGGCCAGACAGTAGCTCATACCCTTAATCCCAACACTTTGAAGGTAGAGGCAGGTGGATCTTTGTGAGTTCAAGGCCAGCACAGTCTACAGAGTGAGTTCCAGGGCAGCCAGAGCTACACAGAGAAATCCTGTCTCAGAGAGAAAGAGAGAGAGAGAGAGAGAGAGAGAAAGAATCAAATCCAGACATGATGCCACCCACTTGGAATCTCAGCATCTCAGCTTTGGAGACCCAGAAATGGGTGGTTCCCTGGAGCTGACTGGTCACCTAGCCTAGCTGCATTGGTACACTCTAGGGCAGCCTGTCTCAAAAATAAGACAGAAAGTACCTGAGGTAGAACACGCCCAAGGCTGACTGTCTTAGTTAGGGCTTCCATTGCTGTGAAGAGACACCATGACCACAGCAACTCTTATAAAGGAACGCATTTAACTGGGGCTGGCTTACAGTTTCAGAGGTTTAGTCCATTATCATCATGGCAAGAAGCGTGGTGGGGTGAGGGCAGGCGTGGTACTGGGCTGAGAGTTCTACATCTTGATCCACAGGCAGCAGAAGAGGACAAAGTTCCACACTGGGCAGAGCTTGAGCATAGGGGACCTCAAAGTCTGCCCTTACAGTGACGCACTTCCAACAAGGCCACACCCACTCCAACAAGGCCACACCTCCAAAAGTAGCACTTCCCATGGACCAAGCATTCAAACACCTGAGTCTATGGGGGTGCGTGGGCATACCTATTCAAATCACTACAGTGACTTTTGACCACAACACTCATAAACACACACACACACACACATACACTCTCACACACACACACATGCACACACACAGGCACCTGTACACACATGTACCTGCACATACATGTACCCACACATGAAACACACATGCACATACACCCAGGTACCCAAAGAAGGGCGGATTTCAAGTCAGCCAATTTATCATTGCTCAGCTACATCCCATGATAAAGCTGTGGAGAGTCATTTTTTACCTTAGTTCAAAGTTTGGTCGACTGCCTGCGACATGGGAGAGTCAGGTCCTCTTACACACGTGACCTGTGTGCCTAGCTCTGGCCTCCTAAGGAGTTGTGGGGTCCACTGAGATACCAGCAGAACACCATCCTAGGTTCCCAGTACATTTGGTCATCGCCATTGTAAGGCATGTTTGTGCCCACCTGTGTTCACTGTGGTACCATCTGCCCCCCTACTCTGCATAGTTTGTAGGGTGCCAGGGTCTTCTCTCCATCCCCACACCTCCACTGGCTTTCCAGGGCATGTTGAGAATCTGACAAGAGATCTCTCACATAGCCATTGACTTCAGGGACTGCGGCAGCATGTGCAAAGGTACTGTGGTGTCTTGGAAGCTGTAGGCAGTGTGCTTGGGGCTATGTGGTTGAGATTGCAGCTGGAAGGGCTCTGTGTGTGTGTGTGTATCAGGGGCCCTGTCTTTCCTTTTGGCTACCCCATCTCTTGCCTCTACCCCCTCTTTAGGATCCATCCCACAAGTCTGTTTATAGCCCTGTTATGTGTGAGGTTGCTCACTCTACGTACAGTCTGTGTTAACACGGGATTGAAAAAAAACAAACTAAACAAAATCAACCCCCCCCCCAAACCAGAACAGGCAGTCTCATGTACAATGTGCCTTCTGGCCTTCCTGTTAAACGCTGATAGATCCCCAGAGGGCAACATCTGCTGGTGATGTCAGGCCCGACCATGACAGGTCTGGATTCTTCGAGTCTGGCGTCCAGGTCAGGTTGTTAAGGATGTACATTTAGTCCATTCCCCACGATGCTGCATAGGTCAGCAGCACTCCAATTTGGTCATGTCCTGAGGTGTTCTAGAGCGGTCGGCATGGAGCTACCCCCACCCACTCCCCATCCCCAACCCCAAGTCAGCATAGGCATGGGCTATGAGCAGCTGTAAGACCTGGTTACGAGTGACCCACATAAGACTCCAATGACATTGTAGCCCAAAGCTCTAGGCCTCAGCCTGCTCAGGTTGGATGAATGGCCTAACGCTCACCCCAGAGGCCTCAGGTGCAGCCTGGGAAAAGGGACACATCACTATTGCCCCTGGGAGTCCCCAAGGCCTTCCAAGGAGACAAGTGGGGCCAGGTTTCAGCAGGAGGGGCAGCTGCCACATCCTCAAAGCCCCCGGGGGAACAGAGCTGCCCCGGTTGTTGCTCTGGGCTCCCGGGAATGCTGTGTGTCGGAGCCGGGTGCTGACAGATTGGCACAGCAGGTTAATAAGTGCATGCCTTCCTCCTAAAGGCTAATGTAATATTAATCAGCCTGGTGTGGTCAGCAGAAATCGCTCAGCAGCCACAGAGTGAGGGGCCTTTAATTAATTCTCCTGTGAAGGGTCTGTCAGTTCCCCCCCCCATACCACCCCCCCAGGAAGTCCTCCATACTACTAGCCCCGACTTCTGATAAGCTGGTTGTACCTGTCTGTCCTCATCTTATAAAACCAGGAAGGGAAGTGTGTATGTGGGTGGGGAAAGGTCAGCCCTCCACTCACCCCAGCCCAGATTACTTCCTTGTTTGGATCCTGTTCACACAGGGGAATTTCAACAACCCATTAGCTCAGGATGGGACTCTCGGAGCTGAGGCTGAGTGGTGCAGGACCTGACAGGCCAGGTGGAGAACTGCTAATATAGCCAGGCCTGTTGGTGCTGGCCTGTCACCACCCTAGCTACTTCTGAGGCTAAGGTGGGAGGATTAAAAGTTCAAGGCTAGTCTGGTCTACAGAATGAGTTCAAGGATGGCCTGAGCAATTTAGTCAGACGTTGTCTTGAAATAAATAATAAAAAGAGGGCTGGCGATATAGCTCACAGGTAGAGTGCTTGCCTAGAATCCCCCAGTGAGGGGCTGGGGTGTGGCTCAGTGGTAGAGCCCCTGCCTAGAATCCCCCAGTGAGGGGCTGGGGGTGTGGCTCAGTGGTAGAGCCCCTGCCTAGAATCCCCCAGTGAGGGGCTGGGGGCGTGGCTCAGTGGTAGAGCCCCTGCCTAGAATCCCCCAGTGAAGGGCTGGGGTGTGGCTCAGTGGCAGAGCCCCTGCCTAGAATCCCCCAGTGAGGGGCTGGGGGCGTGGCTCAGTGGTAGAGCCCCTGCCTAGAATCTCCCAGTGAGGGGCTGGGGTGTGGCTCAGTGGTAGAGACCCTGCCTAGAATCCCCCAGGGAGGGGCTGGGGTGTGGCTCAGTGGTAGAGACCCTGCCTAGAATCCCCCAGGGAGGGGCTGGGGTGTGGCTCAGTGGTAGAGACCCTACCTAGAATCCCCAGGGAGGGGCTGGGGTGTGGCTCAGTGGTAGAGCACCTGCCTAGAATCCCCCAGGGAGGGGCTGGGGGCGTGGCTCAGTGGTAGAGTCCCTGCCTAGAATCCCTCAGTGAGGGGCTGGGGGCGTGGCTCAGTGGTAGAGCCCCTGCCTAGAATCCCCCAGTGAGGGGCTGGGGTTGTGGCTCAGTGGTAGAGCACCTGCCTAGATGTGTGAAGCTCTTAGTCCCATCCTTCCCCCCAAATAAAAGAATTATTGGCATAATAATTCTGAGCAGAGCTGGAAGGGTGGGAGGGGTAATGTCTGGTCCCAGTCTCCCCATGTGTCATCTGGTGACCATCCGAGAAGGCCCTGCCTACTTCTGTCACCTCTAGGGCTGACCTGGTGCTGGGAACAGCTAGGCTGCTCAGCAGGGCCATACAAAAGATACTGAAGATCCAGCTGGGCAGCAGCGTGGCCAGACCACCAAGAGGGACTGTCACTGCAGCAGGTCTCCATGTGAACTCCCAGGCTAACCCAGGAAGGTCACACCGAGGCTGCAGAGGGGACAGGAGCTTGTGGGAAGGAGCAGATGCTATAGCCAGCTTTCTGCTGAGTCTGGGACCCTGAGCCAGAGACCAGACTGCCCCAAATCATAACGGGTCCTTGGTGGAGTCTGCAGGGGCATCACCAAGATACCATGACCCAGCTTTGGGTGGAAGACAGCGATGGTATTGGTAACTTACATCTGTTTCTCGGACGCAGGACCTCCCCCCGCCTCCCCGCCAACCCCAGAGCTCTGTGCCCCCATCTCAGGCCAACTTCTCCAGAGGTGCATCAGGGGGCCCCACAGCTGGGTTTGTGCTCCGGCCACGTTAATCTTTAATTTATCTGAAGGAGCCTGGACTCTGCTGCTTGTGAGTCTAGAGTAATTAGGGGTTCCTGCTGATGGATCGCACTGGAGGGACGCGTTGGTTATTTATTACCGAGTCACTTGCCGGAAAGGTTAGGGGCTGAGAAGTAATTATTTTTCCTTCCTCTCTGCTCCCTCCCCAGCTTTGCCGTTTAAAGAGGGTATTTTGCAGAGAGTTGGTTGGCAATCTAGAGCCTTCCATTCCAAGGCATGTGGGCCCACAGTCTAGGCTTGGTTGGGAAGATGCAGGGTCATGGGGATCCTTGGGGGAACTGTGTGACTTTTTTTTCTCTTCCGTTACCCTGATCTTTTTGTCCCTTCCCTAGTTGAAGGTTCCCAGGAGAAAAACACTCCTTGTGTATCCAGTCCCTTGTTGGATTCTGGGGTGCCACAGGGTGGACTGTTGGAGGCATGCTGGATAAAGTAAAGAGCAAAGGGACCAGACTGCTGGTAGAGCAGGTGCAAAGGCCCTGGGGCAGGAATGGACAAGCAGTCTGCAGGGTTGCAATGAGGGAAGGAAGGTATTGTGATGGGTACAGAGACGAGTAAACAAAGGCATGGCCGTGACTTAGACCTCAGGACTTGTTCTAAGCATTTGGGGACATCTTGAGGGTAAGGAGTAGAGAATAGTAATCCATTCCCTCTTTTCACCTTGTCAGGGCACACCTGGCAAGGCTCGGGCTGGGGAGACCATACAGATGCTAAATTGCTTGTTGGACAAGCATGAGGACCTGGGTTCAGTTCCTGGACCCATATAAAAAAGCCAGGCATGGTGACATGCACAGAGCTAGGGAGGTGGAGACAAGAGGCCTGGGGCTTGATAGCCAGCCAGTCTACCCTACTTGGTAAGCTCTCGGGCATCGAGAGGCCTGCCTCAAAACAAACAAACAAACAAACAAACAAACAACCAAAAAAAATCAAGATGGACAGCTACTGTGCAAGGCATTGAAGGTTGACCTCTGGCCTACACACACTCACACACACACACACACACACACACACACACACACACACACATACACACAATCACTCATGTCCCTTACCGTGTCTCTCTAGCCCAGCCTGAGCAAACTTTGCACTCACTTCCCACCCTCAGCAGCATTTCTTACTATCAGGGACCTGACTGGGGCAGCTATATATGTTCCCCTAGAAAGCAACTAGTCCCGGGGCACAGGAACGCCAATGTTGTGATGTTCCCCACAGGCTCATAGCTGGAACACTGGGTCCCTAACTTGTAGTGCTGTTTCTTGGTCCCGACTGAGTGGTTGAAGTAGGTACTTGGGGGTGGGGCATGGTATAATAGCACCATCCTGGGCACTTCCTGTTTCCCTTTTGTTGCTTCCTGTCAGCCATGATGTGAGAAGCTTCTGCCAGCTGCCCCCACCACCAGGATGCTTCCCTCACGGTGGGAGGAGCAAGCTACACAGAAATAAACCCTCTGAAATTATGGGCACAAATGAACCTTTCCTTGCCTAAACTGTGAGTAATTTTGGTCACTGAATACGATAGTGTGGTTGGAATAGGAATGGCTCCTATAAACACGTGTTTGGATGCTTGGCCCACAGGAAATGACTTTATTAGGAGGTGTGTCCTTGTTGAAATGGGCGTGGCCTTGTTGGAGGAAGTGTGTCACTGTGGGGGTGGGCTTTGAGGCTCCTAAGACCAAGCTCCATCCAGCGCAGAAGAGGCAGTCTCATCCGGATGTTTTCAGACCAAGATGTAGAACTCTGAGCTCCTTCTCCAGTACCACGTCTGCCGAATGCTGCCATGTCCTGCCATGATGACAATGGACTGAACCTCTGAAACTATAAGCCAGCCCCAATTAAATGTTGGCCTTTATAAGAGTTGTCATGCTCATGGTGTCTCTTTACAGTGATGGAAACCCTAAGACAGATAGTAACTTGTTCATCTACTTGAACCAGCTTGTATAGCACAAGAAAGTTGTTGTCAACTAGAATTACAGGCTGGGGTAGATCTCCTCTTTCAGACATGATGATCCAGGACTCGGGAATTACCAGAATCAGGGTCTAAGATCAGTTTTCCCATGGTCGCTGTTTGGCCTCAAGCTCTGAAGACTGACCAAGGATTTTCACTTCTACTCAAGACAAGCAGAAAGGACTCAATTTTTGCTCCTATTTGACAAAATTCCTAACAGTTTTGTTTTATTTTGTATTTATTTTATTTTAGACAGGGTCTCTCTGCCTGGCCCTAGCTGTCCTGGAACTCATCCTGTAGACCAGGCTGGCCTTGAACTCACAGAGATCCAACTGCCTCTACCTGAACCTGGGTTCAATCCTGGACCTGCTGGGATTAAAGGCGTATGTCAGCATCCCCAGCTTTTGGTCCTATTTGAGACATCACCACAGAAAATGTCAGGCCTGTGACACCATTTCTGGAGAGATCTGAACTGCTCACCTAAGATACCAGTAATAGGTCAAACTAAGGACACCAACCAAAATACAGCTTGGAGAACCAATGATTTCTTGGGAGTTCTTATAGAACTGTGGGGGAGGAGTCACTTACAGGAACAGGGACGACTCAAAGGTGAGGACCATAAACTAAACTAAACAATCTGGGGAAACCGAGTCTGTTTGTCATCTAGGCTCTTAAACTGAGAATCATGACCACGTGTGGGGTCACGTGACTGAGGGCAGGAATCGAGCTGCAAGTAATGGGAATAAAAAAAGGATTTCTAAATGTGCAGTGATCAAAAATGAATTTAAGGTTGGGCATGGTGGCTCACACCTTTAATCCCAGCACTCAGGCGGCAGAGACTGGTGAACTTGGAGTCCACCTAGTCTACAATAGTGAGTTCCAGGACAGCCAAGACTGGAACTGGCTGAACTGCTCAGTGGTTAAGAGCATTTGCTGTTCTAGAATGAGGATTGGAGATCAGTTCTCAGCAGCCCTGGGTCAGACAACTCATAAAAGTCTGCGACTCCAGCTCCAAGGGATCTGAGTCCCTCTTCTGGGCTCTTTGAGCACTGCATGTGAATGCAGGTACACAGGCACGCATGCACACAGTCAGTCTCTCTCTCTCTCTCTCTCTCTCTCTCTCTCTCTCTCTGATATATAGGCACTCCCACACCCGTCCCCATATACATGAAATAAAAGGAATCCTTAAACTTTAATCTTTACATCTTTTTTGTATTTAAAAGCTTTTGAGTTGCTGACTTGAGTTTCATAATAAAAATTACTCCATGAACTTTGACTTGGGAGTAGGATAGATGTGCCAACAAATGCCCAACAGCTCTAAATGTGCTTCTGCCGGTTTGTGCTATATGCTTATGTTAAGTGATGTTCTCAGCATGAATGATTATTAAATAAAAAAAATCCATCAGCTTTAAAAGGTGTCTAAGATGCTGTACCAAATATTAGCCAAGACTTAATTTTTAGATTGACTTTATTTTGAATTATGTGTGTTTCTGTGTGTGTGTGTGTGTGTGTGTGTGTGTGTGTGTGTGTGTGTGAGCGCCCTTACGCGAGCGTGCACACAGGAGTGCAGTCACTGTCAGAAGCCAGGAGAGAGTGTCAGATTTCCCTGGAAAGGAAGTCA